>OV651817.1:8048658-8170658 GCA_927349885.1 Psylliodes chrysocephalus
CACCGGAAACCCCATAAATTAACGTTTTTTTAAAAAAATTACATATTAAAGTCTTATGAGGATCATTAAGTGATCATTTGTGTAAACTTATTCATTAAAATTTAGAATTGTCTTTCATGCTCTGTCAATATAAATTAGTGCGGTGTTGCCAAGTGTCCAACTAAAATCAATGAAAAAGAAATCAGTTCTATTAATTTATTTTCGTTCACACCCAATGATTTATTTATCCATTTTGATTGAATTGTTGTAGTACATTATTTTTAAATATTAATATTACGTCATCTATAAAATAATAAACAATACTTTTCGAAAACTTTGAAATATAATTTGTGTTGTTTGAATTTATTTGTTTGACAAATGACGACAGTCAACCAGCTAACTTTAAAAGCTGAGTTCGGATTGGCGTTCGCTGTACTCAGAGTGCACTTGGTATGCCTCAATTGGCACTCGGAGCGTACTCTTTTGTGTTCGGCTTGCCACAGATCACGTACTCCGAGCAGGCACACTCTTCCCCGAGTTGACTGGTGGAGATCGCGCGAATTTCGAAACGTCGGCCGGGCGCGCGCTTTTTGAACATATACCATAAAAGCACGAATTGCTCGTACCATTCACTTCCTAACCATTATAGAAACATGCGAGCGAAGCGAGCGCACCCGGCCGACGTTTCGAAATTCGCGCGAATTTCGAAACGTCGGCCGGGCGCGCGCTTTTTGCACATATACCATAAGAGCACGACATGCTCTTCCCATCCACTTCCTAACCATTACAGAAGAAAGCGAGCAAAGCAAGTGCGCCCGGCCAACGTCGACCGGGCGCGCTTTTACCGTCTGTTCATCCCACGTGAGTCCTGACAAGCACAGGAGAGAGCAAGAGAAGCAAACGCACCCTTTTTACATCTAAAACATTCCATGCTTACACATGCGCAGATGATAATACCAGAATATGAGACTTTTCATTTCAATTTGAGCTGTGTCCATGCCGTTGGAGTCCATGCCGGTCGGTGTAGCTAAATATGGCTAGGTATGGCGAAGCCGTCACCCTACGAGAAGTCTTTGCTTCGTCTTCTTGTTGTATATTCACGGACTGGCATGCGCTTGGAATGGTTTACTAAAATATCACTTTGTCTTCTAGCTTAGTTAGGAGGTGAGTGGGACAAGTGTTCTTATGGTGTAGATAGAAAAAGAGCGTGCCCGGCAGATGTTTCGAAATTCGCGCGAATTTCGAAACGTCAGCCGGGCGCACTTGCTTCGCTCGCTTGCTTCTGTAGTGGTTAGGAAGTGGGTGGGATGAGCGTTTCGTGCTCTTATGGTATAGGGGCAAAAAGAGCTCGCCCGGCCGACGTTTCGAAATTCGCGCGAATTTCGAAACGTCGGCCGGGCGCGCTCGCTTCGCTCGCTTGCTTCTGTAATGGTTAGGAAGTAGGTGGTACGAGCGTTTCATGCTTTTATGGTATATGTTCAAGAAGCACGAGCCCGGCCGACGTTTCGAAATTCGCGCGAATTTCGAAACGTCGGCCGGGCGCGCTCGCTTCGCTCGCTTATGCTGTGGTTAGGAAATGGGGCGAATTTTGAAACGTCGGCCGGGCGCGCTCGCTTCGCTCGCTTATGCTGTGGTTAGGAAGTGGGTGGAACGAGCATTTAGTACTATTCGGGTGTAGGTGTAACAAGAGCGCGCAGGGCCTGGCGGGCTCGCTAATCAGACTAAACCGAACGCTAAAAGGGTCGTTTGGAGTAAAAAGTGTTAAAGGAGTTAAAGGAACTTGGCAGACCGAACGCAATGTGTGTGTGCGTATGTGTGCGTGTGTGTGCGTGTGTGTGCGTATGTGTGCGTGTGTGTGCGTGTGTGCGTATGTGTGTGTGTGTGTGTGTGTGTGTATATGTGTGTGTGTGTATGTGCGTGTGTGTGTGTATGTGCGTGCGTGCGTGTGTGCGTGTGTGCGTGTGTGTGTGTGTGTGTGTGTGTGTGTATGTGTGTGTGTGTGTGTATGGACTGTAAAAAATTACAAAAACAAACAAGAAATATTTCGTGTAAAACTGATTAATTATAGATCAGAATATTGACGTTTGACATTTTTGACACATTCCTACAGATACCCGTTGATCTCCACCGGCCAACTCGGGGAAGAGTGAGCGCGCTCTGAGTACGTGATCTGTGGCAAACCGAACACAAAATAATACGCGCTGAGTGCCAAAACGACCACAATTGAGGCCTACCGAGTACACTCTGAGTACAGCTAACGCCAAACCGAACTCAGCCTTTATAAGCTTACTAGAACATACCATAATAAAAAATAACAAAATCAAAAAATCCCCAAACTTAAATTAAATTTGACATATGACGTCACCACAGCAAACACAATACTGTAACTATTAAGAGACTGTAACCGACCTGCTGTTCTGTATATCACCTTGGTTAACCTGGTTAATAAAATCGCGTTCCGTAAATGTCAAATTCCTGAAAATTGTAGATTTACGGGACAATGTTCCTGAAATGCGGTTGGTACCAGCTGTCACCAAAGTGACCAAACTTTTTCATCGGTTGTTATGGTTGACGTTGCCATTTGTGATAATCATGTGTCATATCAGTTAAATTTGTTTTGGACTTTTTTAATTTTTGAAGAAGGAACATTTAGCAAACGTAAAAACATCAACATCCAACAAATACCGCGTTTGAGAATCCACATCGGATGCATTTTTTTATCCACATCGGACACATCTGTCCCATTACATTTACGTATAAAAGGCGAGTTCGGTCAGTCAGGGGCTGGAGCGGGACAAATTTTAGGGTGCTTTTAAATGACATTTAAGCGTGTTAAACTGTCACTAATCGGACTAAACCGAACGCTAAAAGAGTCGTTTGGAGTTAAAAGTGTTAAAGGAGTTAAAGGAACGTGGCAAACCGAACGCAATGACAGAATCACGTGATCAAAGATTTACTACATCTTAGATGCATCCGATGTGGATTCTCAAACGCGGCAAAAAAATGCATTGATTTGACATGAGACAATTGACATTTACAACAAGCGTTCTGTAAATATTCCACTTACCAAAACCAAAAAGAAACCGTCCTGAAAACGTTAGTAACCGTTTTAACCACGCCGGTAATATTCGGTGATATACGGAACACGCGGCAAGTATGTTGTGGTAAGCTTATAGAGAAATGCCTTAAAAGTCTCCACCAAGTGACAGTTAAACTTGTTGATTCATTGCGTTCGGTTTGCCACGTTCCTTTAACTCCTTTAACACTTTTAACTCCAAACGACTCTTTTAGCGTTCGGTTTAGTCCGATTAGTGACAGTTTAACACGCTTAAATGTCATTTAAAAGCACCCTAAAATTTGTCCCGCTCCAGCCCCTGACTGACCGAACTCGCCTATAGTACTCTTTAAATTTGGCTGGCTGGCTGGCTGTCGTCGTTTGACAGACAAATAAATTCACTTGGTTCAAAAGTATTAAAAACTTTTGAATAACTTAATTATGTTTCAAAGTTTTCGAAAAGTATTGTTTATTATTTTATAGATGACGTAATATTAATATTTAAAAATAATGTACTACAACAATTCAATCAAAATGGATAAATAAATCATCGAATGTGACCGGAAATAAATTAATAGAACTGATTTCATTTTCGTTGATTTTAGTTGCACACTGGCAACACCGCACTAATTTGTATTGACAGATAATGACGGACATGATTCTAAATTCTAATGAATAAGTTTACACAAATTATCATTTAATGATCCTCATAAGCCTTTAATATGTAATTTTTTTAAAAAAACTGTAATTTGTGGGGTTTCCGGTGGTATATTTGAAAAATACTCTCCTTCCTAAAGAGAAAGATGTAAATTTTGTAAAAAAATATGTATTTTTAAGAAAAGGGCGTCTTCGCAATAATTACCAAATAAAAGGAATAAACAAAATAGAGAAAAAAGGAAGAAATAGAGTCATGATTACATTTAACAATTACAAAGAAACTAATGAATTTTGTAACACGGAATGGTTAAACAGCGAATATCAGGTATTTATTCCGGCAAATTTAGTAACATGCAAAGGAGTAGGTAACTTCTCAGAAGAAGAAATCATAAAAGTAATAAACGAAGAGAACAAACACACTCAGGTAGTAGCGGCTAGGAGAGTAAATAGAAGAGTTACAGAGAATTAAATAGTTAACTACATTCCAACAGGTACGTTTATTTATATTCACCTTTAAAGGGAAAATAATGCCAAAATATATTTCAATATATGCAAATAAACTCGAGGTCAGTGCTTACATTAGACCGGTAATCTTATGTGTTAATTGTTATAGATTCAACCATTCAAAAAACATATGTAAAAGCAAAACTAGGTGTGGAAATTGTGGGGACGACATGAATGAAAATCATTCATGTAATTTGGAAAAAAAATAAGTGTATATATTGTAACAACAATCACTCAATTTCAGATTGGAATAATAATAAATCATGCCCGGAAATATTAAGACAAAAAAGAATAGCTGAAATAATGAGCTTGAACAATTTATCATATTTTGAAGCATCTCAATAAGTTCCTAGAATAAACACTCAAATGCAAGGAAGACAAGATTTAAGTCCAAGACAAAAAGTACTTCAGAACAATTTATCTCATTTCCCTCCCCTTCCCAGGAAGGAAATAAATTATGAAGAAATCACAGAGAACATCCGATCATTGCCCAGAATTCCAAGTAAGAATTTATCGTATAATGAAATTGTCTATAAAAAGCGTAAACTTCCCAAAACTCCTCCAATAGGTTATGATCAAAACGCACACAAGGAATGCCTTCTTCCCAACTCGGCAAGAATGCCAATTTCACCTATCCCAACTTACAACTCAGTAGTACAAACACCTAAATCGGTAATTGAAATGACATTTTCTGACTATTTATTAAACGAAGACATAGATACGAATGAACTAATTAATTTGTCACAAACAATCTTAAACATTTTAACTAAAAGGGGAATATCCCCACAAAACTCCAATCCGTTTAAATAATCCAAATGAAAATAATGATGATGAGTATGTTTACGAGGTGGAAAACAAATCTGCCACTGCATCAACTCTCACATCATATTAGCATCTCAAAAAAAAAATTAACACTCATCTGCTCCTCCATCTGTTAGAAAAACATTCCATTCAGGGTCTTAAAGGTAATTCAGTGGAACATTAGAAGTATAAATGCTAACAACCCAACTTTACAAATAATTATCCATCAGGAAGAGCCTGATGTAATCTTACTTCAGGAAACATACTTGAAAATCAATGACCAATTTAGAATAAGTAAATATATATTGTATAACATTGCTGAAGACGACCGTAATAACGGTCAAAAAACATTTAGATAGCAAAAAACTTGAGATAAACCCAATCAATAAGCCATTTAGAACCTCATGTTTAGGAATAGTAATAAATGATGTAGCTATAATTAACATATACAATCCTCCAGGGGTTAAAATCAACAAATCCTTCATTAAGGAACTATGTAACGTAAGCTATAAATATAAGTCAGTATTAATTTGTGGGGACTTCAACTCAAAAAACACAACATGGGGCAATCCTAAAAACGATCATAATGGGAACATTTTATGTGACTCCATGACAGGTAATAATTTTATTTGTCTAAATGATGGATCAGCTACTAGAATTAGTTTACGAGACAAAACAAAAGTGTTACGGATCTCTCTTTCTGTAATGCAACTTTAAATTTAACAGCAAATTGGTCAGTTTTAAAAGAATACTCAGGGTCAAGCGATCACTTTCCTATCAAAATAGACATAAATTCAACCACAAATTTTCATTATAATATCAATGTAATTAGAAACAAATTTAATAAACCCAGATTTAACTTCAAAAAAGCAAATTGGGAAATTTTTTTTGAAACATCCTTAGAATTATACAATGAGTCAATACCACAAACATACAATGATCTAACAAACATCATATACAAAACATCTGAAAAGTCAATCCCTAAAACTCAATTTACTTTAAAAAAACAAAAAACTCCAGTTGTATGGTGGGACAATGAGTGCTCGCTAACAACAGAATTAATAAAAACAAGCATAAGAAATTATCTTAATAATCCATCAGAAACTAATTACTTTAACATGAAGCAACAGGTAGCCATCACAACCAGGATTTTAAAAGAAATAAAGAAAAAATCCTTTAGGAATTTTTGCGCCACATTAAATAGAGAATCTAATACAAAAGAAGTCTGGAATAAAATAAAAATATTCAAAAATCGCTTAGTCCCCGTTCAAAAACAAAATTGGTTTATAAAAGATAATTTAGATAAATTTTTAGAATCGATAATGTCAATTTCTTTAGAATCTCAATCAGTGATTCACATAATCTCAAATCAGGAGAAAATACCTATATCCTATTTGGAATTTAAAGCAGTTTTAGACAACAAAAAAGACTCAGCACCAGGTGAGGATGGAATAAAATACAGTCAAATAAAAAATTTACACCATAACTTAAAACTTAACCTAATTGCAATTTATAATCAAATTATTGAAGGTAATCCTATTCCAGAGGAATGGAAAAGATACATTGTATGCCCGATACTTAAACCAGGTAAACTACCCAATGTAAAAAATTATAGATTAATATCTCTTTCCTCATGTTTATTAAAAATACTTGAACATATTTTGAAAAACAGAATGGAACATTCATTGGAAAAAAAAGAAAAATTTAATGACTTACAAAACGGTTTTCGTAAAGGTAGAGGCATTAATGAAAATTTAATGTACTTACAAAATAGAATATACGAGGGTTTCATGAAAAAAGAATATGTAATAGCAGTTTTTTTAGACATAGAAGCGGCATATGACATTAACATTAATGTATTAACTAATAAATTAATTAAACTAAAAATTCCTCAATACATAATTCAGACAATACAACAAATATATAGTATCAGAAATATTAAAATTAAGGACATTTTATCAGGTCAGGAATCACAAATAGGCCAGACGTTTAAAGGAATCCCTCAGGGCTCATCAGTAAGCCCTTTATTATTTAATATCTACATATCAAACTTAACTGACATCCTATCGGAAGGAATAGAGTTGCTAGGGTTTGCTGACGACTTAACATTGATCGTAAAGGGTAGGGACATTCCCCAAATGATACACTTAAATTCTAACTTGCGGCATATCTCAACATGGCTAAACCATAACAAACTGTCGGTATCACCAGGCAAATCTTCCTTTGTTATATTCAGTAAGCTTAAAATCAAACAAACCATTCCTGCAATAAAAATAAACAACATCAATATTAACAGAAAAGAGGAAACTAAATACTTGAGGGTAACAATAGATTCAAAATTAAAAATGAATAGCCACATAACAAATATGATTGACAAAGCAAAGAAGGGATTGAACATAATGAGATCAATAACAGGTACCAAATGGGGATCAGACCCTAAGACACCTAAAATGATATATGGAGGACTGGTCCAATCTCACCTCAATTTTGGGTCAATACTCTATTTTCAAAAATCTAAACAAAATTTAACAAAACTAGATAAAATCCAGTATCAAGGATTGAGAATAATAATAGGAGCCATGAAAAGCTCACCAATCCCCTCCTTGCTTGCAGAATCGGCTGAATTACCTTTAAGATGGAGAAGGATATACTTGGCAGCAAAAGCAATCCTAAAAAATCTAGCATTAACAGACAGCCATATAACAAAAAAGTTAATAAATGTCTATTCTATTTACAACCAATTTAACACCACGTCAACGGATTTCCCTATTATCGAAGCATTGGATATGGTCCTGCCTTATTATCCAGACATTGACAAACTTCCCAATTTACCGTGCTTTACATATAAATACAACATACAACATAACATGATAAAAACGATTAAAACTGACATTGAGAAGTCTGAATTAGACAACTCTCTTTACTTTACAACAAAAATTACTGATCAACATCCTAACTTAGTTAAAGCTTACACGAACGGTTCAGTAGATCTTACCACTAAAATAACTGGGATAGGTGTACACATACCTTTTTTGAACTATAATGCAGCTTTTAGAGATAAAAGCCACACTAACATTAAAGGGAATGAAATAGCAGATAAATTAGCAAAAGTGGGCAGACTAAAAGACGTAATAGATATAAATGAAATAGATTACAGAGACTTACTACCTAGAGTTAAAAAAAAAATATGGGAAAACTGGGAAGAGGAATGGAATGAGATATGTACAACAAAAGGACAACATTTACACAAATTAATACCTAAGTTACCAAGCAAACCATGGTTCTACCACACAAACCTAACGAGGAAGGAAATCACAACAATATGCAGATGCAGAATAGGACACTGCTGGACACCAACCCACTTATATAGAATAGGACAACTGGAGACCCCCTTCTGCCAATGCGGACAAACAGGTTCACTACACCATATTTTCTTTGAATGCAAAAATAACTCGCATAACATCAACACGCTTTATGACAAAATAATTAGCACAAGACTTCCCATGCATGCTCCGCTTTGCTTAATAGACTACCTTAGCAATCCTAACTCCTTAGCTGTCACACTAATAAACGAGTTTTTAAGTAAAAGCAATATACATCTATAAATTACAGGACAAAAACAAATAGTAAGGAAACGATGGTCCAAGAGCCAGACGCAAACCTTGCAGTTTCCTTATGAAGACAACCAAAAAACACTAAACGAAACACTGGGTAGATAGTGCAAACTAAGCCCATAAAGAAAAAAAGAAGAAGAAGAAGACATTCAACTGTTCTGGCAGTGTTTTGGTTTCGAATATAATCACATACTTTGATTACTATACGAGGCAAGAGAGAGATCCGACACGCCCAACTTAGGGCGCGGCCATTTTGAACCCTGTGACACAGTTTACAGCTAAAGAATCAGATCGCTCACTCTGCGTCGGCACTTTGGATCTCAATGTTTCAATTTATACACTGTGCAACTCGGATAATACAATATATGACAACCGCCTATAATAAAACAGCAGTCTTCTGCGTATCCTGAATTTGTATCCCTGGAGTGGATGTTATTTTGGAAATTTCAACTGGTCCGAGTGAGCTAACTGATTCTTTAGCAATAAACTGTGACTTCAAAAATAATATTCACTGACACTGACAACAGCAAGCAAATTATCAGGTGCGTTTTAATCATCCGCTTCTGCTTCCGGAATTGTCGGTTTAGTCGTTTTAACCTGTCAGATTAAAACAAGAAAACCGACAATTCCGAAGCAGAAGCGGATGATTAAAACGCACCTATTAAAAATATTGCGCCAAGATGTAGGCAACACGTAATAAGGGTTCAAAATGGCGGAGTTTTCTATCTCCTTTTAAGAGGCACTCAAGAGCTGCGCAGTGCGACCATTCTCCGTATAGTAAAAGAAAATCAAAGTATGTGAATATAATGGAATGGTTACAGAACTATTCAGAATTAAGGACCATTGCGCAACTGTTCTGCGCATGGTTCTGGAACAATTCTAGAACGTGAACCAAAACAAACCTATTGCATTTTATCTACCCTTACTTTTGTTGGCTGTTTTGGCATAGCTTATTTAGTTTCTCATAGAGCCTAAAATAAAATGTATATTAGATAAATAACGTAAGTTTATTGTATATAGGTAGTATAATAAGATTTAGGTATATTTTCGTACTTATCTTGTGATCGATTGGTACCAGACTCTCTCGGGAACAATACTTTCAATTTATTGAAGACACAGTTCTTAATTAAACACATTTTTTTAACTAAGCACAATTAAAATAATCTTATGTCTTTAACGTATTTAATAGCAGAGGAATGGAATGACACTAATGACAGTGACAGTTTGCTTGATTTGGGACAGTGTTGCCAGAATATGTTTTTGTTATGTACCAGATTTGTCTAAAAAATGTACCAGATTTTTCGAATTCTATATGCAGTGACATCTAAATTCATTAAAGAGGAAAAAAGGGGGTATTTATTGATAACGAACCCAAACAAGGAACACAATATATACAGTGAGCACCATAAGTCTTACCCTCCCCTATCTAACTCGTTACTGGAGTCTTGTTAGGAAAATCGCCGAGACACGTCGATTTTTGATTTCTACAATGTACATTTTTGTATGAATAGTTTACCCTTAATTTCATCCCTTACTGGAGGGGAGCAACCCTTTCGACAAATTTAAATGGCATGGTGGTGAGTGATAGCTCATTTGAAAGAGGGTTTAATTCTCTATTCAACCGTGTAAAAAAAATTGAAATTTGCTTCATTAATTCTCGACTAATTGTTGTTTCAGAATAACGGAAATTAACGTAGCGCACTTATCCTTAGAATTAAAATTCGGCCCTGCATGATTTCGGTTTTGGTTCAGACGTGAAGGAAGACTTTTTGCCATTAGAAGGTCAGTGTTAGTCTAGTTTCTTTCCTATTTTGTGAGGTTTTGCTATTTTTAAACATTAATAAATCAACACGTAATGAAGCAAATTTCAAAATTTTTTGCACGGTTGAATAGAGAATAAAACCCCCTTTCAAATGAGCTATCACTCACCACCCCATGCCATTTAAATTTTTCGAAAGGGTTGCTACCCTCCAGTAAGGGATGAAATTAAGGGTAAACTAATCATACAAAAATATACATTGTTGAAATCAAAAATCGACTTGTCTCGGCGATTTTCCTAACAAGACCCCAGTAACGAGTTAGTTAGGGGGGGTAATACTTATGATGCTCACTGTATATATAGTTTACACGTGAACACTGATGCACGCAGAAAGTACTACATCTAGTACAATTGTGAATTGTACTAGACTGGCAACACTGGTTTGGCAACCTTAATTAAGAAATATGGAGAAATTTGAAATGTTAAGGTATAAGTCGAAATTTATGTACATAGTGTACAAAAAGAAACGTAACATACTAATATTTAGATTCCTGATAGGTTTGCAAAACAATTTTATAAAATGAAATGAATCAAATTCGCGCGAATTTCGAAAAGCCGCGCCGGGCGGGCGCGTTCGCTTCGCTCGCCCTCTGTACTGGTTAGGAGGTGGGTGGAAGGAGCGTAGCGTGATCTTATAAAGTGGGTGGAAAAAAGGCACGTCGCCAGGCTCGCTCGCTTCACTCGCTCTCCTCTTAGCCCAATCGGATTAGTATTTTAGATTCTGAAAAATTCGAAGCAGCAATTTTCCTTCGGAATTCGTTGGAGGGGGTCTCTGGTAGTCTAAATTCAAAAAGTTGGGATTCCAAAGTTGTCGTTACCTCCGCCATCTTGATTTAAAGGGTTATTTTTTGTATCTTGAATAACTCATTTATTTTCAATTTTACACGGAAAATAGTTTTTACAAAAGTTATTTAAAATTAAATTTCCTACAATTCTGCTTTTTTTTTGTACGATCGATTTTTTTCGATTTATACCCGAAAAGAGGGGGTGAATTTTTGGTTATAGAATAACTCGTTTATTTTCAATTTTACGAGAAAAATTGTTATAAACAAAGTTGTTTAAAATTAAATTTCCTACAATTCTGCTTTTTTTTGTACGATCGATTTTTTTCGATTTATACCCGAAAAGAGGGGGTGAATTTTTGGTTATAGAATAACTCGTTTATTTTCAATTTTACGAGAAAAATTGTTATAAACAAGGTTGTTTAAAATTAAATTTCCTACAATTCTTTTTTTTTTTGTACGATCGATTTTTTTGTATTTATCCCTGAGAAGAGTGGGAGTGAACCTAAGTATTGTATTGTCACGTTTATTATTGATGTTGTACCATTATTTTTTCTGTTTTTTTTTTGCTGATTTTCAAAAATGTTATTTGGTACAATTATGATTCCGATTTTTTCTAAAGTTTATATTGTTGGGTCGCACGTTCACGGTAAAGGAAAAGAGGGGTGTAAATAATCAGTTTATCGAACAGTATAATTTTTACAATTAAAAAAATGAAATTTATTTTATCTCACGCGCTCTACGGAGCAGCTGCCTCGTTTTTTTGGGGTTTACTGTATACCTGGAATTAAAAAGAAACGTGATAATACAATGATAAGAGTTTACCCCCACTCTTCTCAGAGATAAATACAAAAAAATCGAGCGTACAAAAAAAAACAGAATTGTAGGAAATTTAATTTTAAACAACATTGTTTATAACAATTTTTCTCGTAAAATTGAAAATAAACGAGTTATTCTATAACCAAAAATTCACCCCCTCTTTTCGGGTATAAATCGAAAAAAATCGATCGTACAAAAAAAGCAGAATTGTAGGAAATTTAATTTTAAATAACTTTTGTAAAAACTATTTTCCGTGTAAAATTGAAAATAAATGAGTTATTCAAGATACAAAAAATAACCCTTTAAATCAAGATGGCGGAGGTAACAACAACTTTGGAATCCCAACTTTTTGAATTTAGACTACCACAGACCCCCTCCAACGAATTCCGAAGGAAAATTGCTGCTTCGAATTTTTCAGAATCTCAAGCGTGTTCTTCACCTAATCCGATTGGGCTATCTGTAGTGGTTTGGAGGTGGGTGGGAGGAGCGTAGTGTGATCTTATTATGGAGAAACTGTTGCCAAGGAAACGCTTGTCATGCTAAAGACTAAACAAATTCCTTAGTGAGAAAATGCCTAGTTGCCAAGTTATAGTTGGTTTCATTTTAGTTTAGATTGAGATAGGGTCATGGCACTGCTTATGGCCATTACCCTGCTTATGGCCACTTCTTGCTTTAAGACCTAAAACTAAACGTTTAGCAACATTGTAAACAAAACTGGTAGTTGGAGAAGGTAAATGAGCATGTATTTACATGATTGGGCAGGTTTGCAACTAATAAACCAAGTCCATTGGAAATCAGTAAAATAAAAAGTTAGCATGTGTAATACATTACTTATTGTTTTGGCTAAGAATTTATCTGTAAACTTTGGAACAAAACTTTATTCCAGATATTTTTGAAAACTTTCCATTCCAAAGGTAAGTAGATGTTAATACCCAATGTATTTTGTTTTTAACATCATATTTTTTTTTAATAAAAATAAATACCAGTGTGGCCACTAGTAATGACAAGAAATTAAGAATTCGTGAGTTATGGCCACCGCAGTTATTGTATGGATTGTGGGAGTTATTTGGTTTTTTAGCTAAGAAGATGAAATGTCACTGGCATCTGACAGCAGTGGCAGTTTCTGAGATATAGAACCAGCAGTGATTATGCAGTTAGGCAAAACATTAAAACCGGCCGACTTTATATATTGGTACAATTTAGTGCCTGTGGCAAAAGAAGATCGACCGTGTTTAAATATGTTGTACGCCAGTGTTTAAAAAGCACAAAGAAAAAACTACGTTTGGATATATATTGAAAATGAGATTTCCACTGTTCCCATATCTGATGTTTTAGGACTGTTAACCGAGTATTCTCTAGTATAACAAGGTTAAAAATTGGTTATAACATTTTTAGGAAGTGTTAAGGTACCATTTGGGAAGGCGAGACCGATACCGACTTCAAGTGGCAGGCAGTAAGCAGCAAATACTATCGTACTAAAAGTGCTGTCGTCGGTCGCGCCTTCCCAAATGTGTTTCATTTAATTTCATGTTTTCAGACGTTTAGAGACCGTTTTTGGTCTCCTTCGCTGTCACTTTGCGCTTGAAGTCGGTCTCGGTCTCGCCTTCCCAAATGTTTATGAAAAATAAATTTCATATTTTAGCAAACATTTTAATTTGTTATACCCTACCTATTCTAAATCACTACTGGGTACATGTAAATAAACATGCACTTAAATTAATATGTTTTCAATGTACGTTAAGCGACGTAAACCTGGGTATGATTGTGAATTGAATATATCGTAAATCGCAAATATAAATCCAAAAGGTCAGAATTATCTGAAATTAGTTGTAGAAATAATTTGAAAATTCGTAAAAAAAAATCTCAAAAATCCCCCTACGAATTATTCAGGCCATCCCCGAACCACAAAGGTAAAAACAAATACTTGGCGATTTGAAAAAAGCCTGTAGTCGCTGAATATCTTTGTTCTGTACACAAATGCCCTACCTCTATACCATCACGACATTGACTGTCGAGATTCCTAGACGGCAGTTTAATGTGCCAATTCGGGCCAAGCGCCGTTTCAGACTTTTTGAAATAAATAACTTTTTCAAATAAATAAATAAATATTTCAAATAAATAACTTTCAAATAATAACTTTTCAAATAATAACTTTTCAAATAAATTACTTTTTCAAATAAATTCCTTCTTTATATACATAACTTTTTTAAATGCATAACTATACAAATAAATTTAATTTTCAAATAAATAACCTTTTCAAAAAAAAGTCAAAAATAAATATAAGAAAAAAAAACGAAAAAAATATAAATCTGAGTCTATCATTAGTCGGAAAGTACGATAGTTTTTAAACATTACTTTTCAGAATAAGTGTATCCGTTGAAATGGGCCAGTTAGTTGCATGGCTACCAGACCTAAATCCTTGTGATTTTTTTAAATTGTTTATTTTAATGAATACGCGTTTAAAAAAGAAGTATTAACTTTGGAATCACCCTGTATACTATATTTGTGCTATTCCTCGAAGAATCGATTGTATGTACCTATCAACCGGAGCCGTAGAAGTCATTCTCAATATCACTCCTCTTGATATTTTAATCAAACAGGTTGCTCTGATGACAATGACACGACTTCGCACGATTGGAATAGAACATGATGTAGGATCTGGCGAACCGTCGCTTTTGACGGGAGGCACTCGATACGCTTCCATTTGTTCAAACGAACATGGACCACATCTCACCAAGATATATCTTCCATATGCCACATAAAGTTATAAGGGTAAAATTCATATCTACACCGACGATTCTAAAAGAAAAATAGGCTTAAATATAAAATGTACTCTGAGCAATAATTTCAGTGCAGTTCAAATAGAGCTCACGGGATACTCATAGCATCAAAAGAAGTTAAAAGAAACAGTAACAAACATAGCGATAGCAGACAAGCACTACTCACCCTGGACAGACCATTAATAATTTACTCAGGGTTAGTACTAGAATGTCACGTAGCTTAGGCCGAAGTATGATCTATCAATAATGTAATCAATAGTGAGGAGCAAAACAAGACCAAGACCACACACTCCGTCTTGGTCTTGCAAGCCTTTAGCTGGTCTTGGTCTTGCTGCAAGAGTCTTGCGAGTCTTGCATTTTTTGGCAAATCTTAAATACTACTACTTTGAACACAAAAAACGTGTTGTTTTTCTGTGAATTATAGTATTTTACAACATTTTCCAGCACCGAAAAGATTTTTTATGATATCACCTAAGTGTTCTCTATTTGTAGTTAATAATGAAACACCCTGTATAAATTATTGCCATTAAAGGTTTAATGCACATTATAAAATCATGAACTACTACGCAAACAGTAAATATAGTTATCTTCTAAAGCTTGTGGTTTGTAATTGTAAATAAACCACATATATTTTTTATTCAAACCTTTTTTATTAAACGTTTCCAAAAATATGTTTTTTTTGTTTTTAGCTGTTATTTAATTAATTAAGTACTATTTCAAAATTTTGTTATTTAAGCACTTACTGTCACGGTCTGGGTATTGACCATAAATTCCTCGGGACATAAGGGTTACGTTCAACATTTCAATTTTTAGATTTTTTCTTTATAATAAAACAAGACTTAAGGCTGCGACATTTGAGCCAGCGGTTTTACAACAAAGCAAGTATTCAATACATTGTACATAGATGGCAATACCTGTACCTCTAGCTCGTATTACAATTTTATTTTTAAGCGTACTTGTTTTTATATCCAGGTTAACATAAATTTTCATTTCTATCCCCAACTCTTGTGCTGCTAGTTTGAAATAAGCTGCGCCTTATGGTAGGTACTGCCGTGAACCACCTTAAGCCGACTCTGACCCTTTGCCTTTACAACTGTCGCTTCGTCTGTTTCGATACCGCAGGACAGAGACAAACGCACTGCTTCGAGAAGCTACCAGAGAAATCGTTGTGCGGCGGCTGAGTCGTAGATGAAGAAATTCCAGATTTTCTAGACGGTCGAGAATGTACTGGTGCAGAGCTGGCTTTGTATAAATAGCTCGATTTTGTCGATAGACGTTAAGTTTCAATAAAAGTGTTGTATAGTAAAGACAAATTGTAATAAATAAATTAGAATTGTGAGTTATAATAGTGCCTAAGTGTTATATAAATTAATTAGTACGTTATAAATAAACTGTTTTTTAATAAACTATTTTTAAATTAAACAATAGTTACAGTACCATTTATTTAGTAAGATGATACACTTTTATGACATCCATTCCTTCCTGGGAAGCACAAACTTACTGATCTAAAATGTAGATATAACCTGGAAATTGGATCGGAAAAGTCTAAGACTGCATTTTTTTTTTCTTTCAAATTAAAATAATTTATAACTGGTAATAAACTTCCTAATTGAAATAAAATAAAGCTCATTTTTCTGAAACTTTTTAATATTTGGTGTTAGTTTTCAATAAAATCGTTCGTGTAATGTTTAAACTGATTTTTATTTACTTTGTATGAGTTTTCCTGTTTGCAGTCACTTAACATATCTTTATGTGTGTAAGCTTTCTATTGATAGACATGATCTGTGTTTAATAACTTTTAAACATTTGGTTGCCCGTTTTTATTCGATTCTTCAGATACACACATCAATTTGAGGCCAATCAAAACAATAATATAAATAAATACATGCATTATTTATGTAGTAAACTTAAGGATGACCTTCTCTACATAATTTTTATGGATTAGAAAATATATAGAATAAACGTCAGTATTTATTTATTACTTAAGAATAGTGTGTTTTATTGGATTAGTTATTGAATTGACCTTAAACAATTAAAAAATAAAATAAAAAATTTAAGGCTTGTATCTCATAAGTATTTAGAACCCAATTGGACAATTTAGTCTAAAAATATACTTGGAAAAATGCAACATGTCACAACTAATACAAGGTGGACCTGATTTATAATATGAATAATTACAAAACTTAAATTTACATTGAAAACATTTATTGGATACTTCGAATTTAGTTATGTTCCATCAGTTGCCAAAGATGATGTCAACCAAATGACCACCCACCTCTAAGGCAAATAATAATAATAATTTTGGATTGAAACATTTTGTTTATATTTTAAGGGTTCGCTTTTAGGATTTCAACTCCAGGGTTTCTCCCCGAGGGCTACACACGTGAGTTTAACCGTGAGTTTAACCGTGGGGACACAGTACACCGGTTACCAGAACATTGGTCCGTATATTCGTGGTCCATTAGTTTATTAGCCACCTGGCATACTATATCACTGGTTTTACGTAAGTAGATGTTACTTTATACGGATGGGAAGATGGTGATGTTCTTAATGGAGATACCCTACTATCGGATTTTTATATTTATTTATATTTTATGGCATAGTGTCTGCTAATTTGTTGATTTAAACATTCTACCTCTTTATGTACCTAAGGTATTTTCAACTTTATTTGTACTTTTGCACATATAATGTTTTAATGTGTTTTTCTATAATAACTTGTGTTACTAAATAATTATTACAAAATACAATAAATTATTAATTATGCACTTAATGTTCCGAGTATTTTTCAATATATTATTTCAAAATTTAGTTAATTAAGCACTTAATGTCTCGGTCTGAGTATTGACCATAAATACTTCGTGATCTAAAGACTACGTTGATCATTTTAATCTATTGATTTCTTCTTTATAAAAATTAAGACTTAACGAGAAGTTAAGCAATCTCATAAGGCCAACAGGGGGGGGGGGCGGCAGAGATTAAATAAATAACTTCTTTCAAACTAAGAGTTTTAACAAATATTACCAGTGTGTCTGATGTCTTTTATGTGTTTATAATTTTTGGTTTTCTGATTTCTATTTTATGGTATAAATTTCATGCTTTTTATATTTTTCTTTATAAATAATTTGGTCTTGACTAATAGGTTAAGCAATTTGGAGAGTGTTAACAGTAAGTATATTGTCTTTCAGCATTCGAGTTGTTGTTTATAAATAGGTGCGAATGTGCCCATGTTGAATTATTATTTATTTTATATTTGCGGAATGTAAAAAGGTAGAAATTAATATTTTACAATATTTTGCTTAACATCTTGCGCAAATCGTCCTTCGCTTGGAACTTGCCGTGCTATCTAGTGATGAATTTATTATTTTTTTTTTGGGTTAATGCATTTGACATAGTT
The DNA here is from genome assembly GCA_927349885.1 of Psylliodes chrysocephalus. NCBI lineage: Eukaryota > Metazoa > Arthropoda > Insecta > Coleoptera > Chrysomelidae > Psylliodes > Psylliodes chrysocephalus. Next base: position 8,066,863 of record OV651817.1, read on the forward strand.
TCTTACTTTCTGTAGATATTTAGTTTATTTATGAATATGAATATTCATAAGCTGTAGATAATTTATTTGGTGAAGATCTTAAACAATAATTTAAATATTATATATTTTTATGAGTTAGTTCTTGAACATTAATTTTTGAATTTGTTTAATGACAAACATATTAGGATTGTTAGTTTCTTTAATATTAATTTATAAATTGTTAATAATTGGGTAAATTCAATGTAAAGAAACATAAGTTTGAGGTTTGTCTTTTATTTCTTTCCTTATTTACTGGGTTTGTGGGAAAATAAGAACATAATTTGGCCATTATAGGGATACTTGAATTTATCTATTATTTCTGCAATTTTTATATGCTATCCATCCTCTAGCTACCATCTGAGCGACGTCGAATATCCGAAGATTGACACCGGAACAACCTAAACTTATTTAACCAGGTAGACAAAATTTTATTGATAATTATTTTTTTTAAAGTTCGGTTATAGGCAGTTTCCATATCTGTAAATTGTTTAGTACATTAGGTAGGATACATCCTGTTGAAACCAAATGACTTCTGGATCAAATTCTCCATTCGGAGTTACCTTGCGTCCCAGAACATCTTCGAAAAAATACAGATCAATTACGCTTGCTGTGACGCCGCAACATTCAATCACTTTTGGCGCATGTAGTGGATTATCGTGAATGATTCGCGGATTTTCATTGCCCCAATATTTGAATATTTATTTGAATATTTATTTGAATATTTATTTGAATATTTATTTGAATATTTATTTGAATATTTATTTGAATATTTATTTGAATATTTATTTGAATATTTATTTGAATATTTATTTGAATATTTATTTGAATATTTATTTGAATATTTATTTGAATATTTATTTGAATATTATATTTATTTGAATATTTATTTGAATATTTATTTGAATATTTATTTGAATATTTATTTGAATATTTATTTGAATATTTATTTGAATATTTATTTGAATATTTATTTGAATATTTATTTGAATATTTATTTGAATATTTATTTGAATATTTATTTGAATATTTATTTGAATATTTATTTGAATATTTATTCGAATATTTATTCGAATATTTATTCGAATATTTATTCGAATATTTATTCGAATATTTATTCGAATATTTATTCGAATATTTATTCGAATATTTATTCGAATATTTATTCGAATATTTATTCGAATATTTATTCGAATATTTATTCGAATATTTATTCGAATATTTATTCGAATATTTATTCGAATATTTATTCGAATATTTATTCGAATATTTATTCGAATATTTATTCGAATATTTATTCGAATATTTATTCGAATATTTATTCGAATATTTATTCGAATATTTATTCGAATATTTATTCGAATATTTATTCGAATATTTATTCGAATATTTATTCGAATATGTATTTGAATATTTGAATATTTGAATATTTGAATATTTGAATATTTGAATATTTGAATATTTGAATATTTGAATATTTGAATATTTGAATATTTGAATATTTGAATATTTGAATATTTGAATATTTGAATATTTGAATATTTGAATATTTGAATATTTGAATATTTGAATATTTGAATATTGAATATTTGAATATTGAATATTTGTATATTGAATATTTAATATTTATTTAAATATTTGAATAATTTGAATAATTGAATATAGGAATATTTGAATATTTGAATATTTGAATATTTGAATATTTGAATATTTGAATATTTGAATATTTGAATATTTGAATATTTGAATATTTGAATATTTGAATATTTGAATATTTGAATATTTGAACATTTGAATATTTGAATATTTGAATATTTGAATATTTGAATATTTGAATATTTGAATATTTGAATATTTGATTATTTGAATATTTGAATATTTGAATATTTGAATATTTGAATATTTGAATATTTGAATATTTGAATATTTGAATATTGGAATATTCGAATATTTAAATATTCAAATGCTTACAAATATTCGAATAATGAATAATTTGGGTATTCGAATAATCTTTTAAACGAATATTCGAATTCAAAAATCTGAAAAAATTCGAGCCCTACACTATACCATAAAATCAAAAATATGTGCACATCCGCACCTATATATAAATTACAACGTTTATTGTTGAAACACAATAAACTATTAATACTCTCCAAATTGGAATTGCTTAACTTATAGTTTAGACTTATTTACTTTAAAAGAAAAATATAAAAACCATTAAACATTGACGGTAAAATGAAAATAATAAAGCAAAACAAAATATAATAATAAACACAAAAGGACTTTAGACACAGCGGTTGTATTTGTTGAAACTTCCAGATTGGAAGTTATTTATTTATATCTGCCCTCATACAGGCCTTATGAGATGGCGTATCTTGCTCGTTAAGTCAGTTTATAAAAAAGAAATGGAAAAATTAAAATGCTGACGTTTCCCTTAGGTCCCGAGGTATTTAAAGTCAGTAGTACTCAGACCGAGAAACTAAGGGCTCCATTAACTAAATTTTGATACAATTACTCGTTTTTTATAACAAAAAAAATAAAGAAAAATGAAATGTTGAACGTAGCCATTAGATCCCGAGGTATTTAAGGTCAATGCTTAAACCGAGACACTAAGTGCTTAATTAACTAAATTTTCAAATAATTTATTGTACTTAACTACTACTTAGATCTTTAAGTGCTTAATTAATTAAATTAGGAAATATTTGGTAACACATAAGTTATTAAAGAAAAACCCACTAGATCATTCTGTGTGCAAAAGTATAAATACCATCTTCTCATCCAGATAAAACCAGCGATAAGTAAGCCAGGTGGCTAATAAACCAATGGACAAAGAATATACGGACCACTGTTCTCGTAAACTATGTCGTGTACTATGTCCCCACGGTTGAACTCACGTGAAGTCTCCGGGTGAAAACCTGGAGGTGAAAACCTTCCGGGTGAACCGTTAAAATATTACAAAATGTGTCGATACAAATCGACTCAAGTTTCCCAAACTATACAATTAATTACCCCAAATGTAAGCTAGAAACTATTAGGTACCTAGGATGAATGAAAAATGGCATTGACTCACCACGAGTCATAAACAGTATTATGCACTCACAAAATTACAATTATTGTGCACAGCAACATAGAAAAAAATCGACAATCAAAAGGTGTACAATATTACCAAATATATACAAAACATACATTTTTCGTAAAGCGTTCAACTGGTAGCTTTCCAGAGTTGAAAAAAGCGAGACAGTCCACAGCAACTATTCTTGAAGAATCCACTTTAATATTACACAACTCAAATGCCGATGGACCTCCCTATATAAAACAACGTACTAGTAAATCAGAAACTATTGAAATTAGTCATACAATTTTTATGTCTATAAATCACTTAAGCGGGCGTGGAATGGGTCACTATAATAATAATAATAATAATAATATGTTTATTCAAATATTTTAAAAGTACAAACCTAAATACATAATCATACGAATAAACATGAAACACCGCAGAAACTGAATACAATCAGTTTGTACGCGGGTAAATATAACAGGTTAAAAAATACTTATATAAAATTAAATAATTAAATTTACAATTACTATCTTAACTTTAAAACAACTATTTATTTACTTATTTATATACATTACTTACCTACAAATACAGAACGAAATCAGTTAATATATAAATTAAAAATTAAAAATAGGGTTACAATCAAAAATAAAAGTCTAATCCGTGAAGTGAGGTCTCAAATAGTTAATTTTTAACAATCTTAAGTTTTTTTTTCCTTATTATTACTATTATATTTGTTTTATTTATTATGTGTATCTGTAACACGTATAATTAGAATGTTAAGCATTCATTTATAATCTGATGGAATAAATATCGATCCGTCTCTAAAATCCAGTTTTTAAGTTTAGTTTTGTAATTAAGAAAATTTTTAATTTGTTTCAGTTCCTTTGGAAAATAATTAAATAATTTAGAGCTAATGTAGTTGCAACTGTGTTGACCTATTGTTTTATTGCATTTAGGAAGCTGTGTTTTATATTCTTTGTTGCGTGTTTCATAATCATGTTTTGCGCATTGTATTAAAATTTTCTCTTTATGAATATTAATAAGTATTTTAAACGCAAATAATTGTCGTACATCACATATTTTATTCTGTTGATATAAGAGATTACTTGAATATATAATTGGTTTATTATAAATTATTCTTAACATCCATTTTTGTATAATATGTAATTTGTTTATGTATATATCTAACACACCTCCCCATCCTAATATACCATACTGAAGCAAACTTTGTACTAAGGCAAAATAAATCATTTTTAGGTGTTGTGTATCCAAAAAGTCTCTTAATAATTTAAATCTAGATAAAAGGCCTCTGATTTTATTCGTTAAATTATTTATGTGCAAGTCCCATCTTAGGTGCCTATCTATAATTATTCCAAGATATCTGATGGAGTCTGCTTCTGGAATTTCAGTGTCTTTATCGATAATTAATGGACCAAGTATTGGTAAGCCCGAAACATAGGATGAAAAAGAAAGGTATTTGGTTTTTTTAATGTTAAGAGTGAGGAGATTATATGCAAACCAATTTTTTATTTCAACCATATCTTTCTCTGCCTTTTGTTTTAGCAACTGCCATGATTGTTCTTTATATAAAATGGCAGTGTCATCGGCGAAACTAATTGTACTTCCTCTCGTTTTCATTTTTAATAAGCTGTTAATATATAAGGTAAACAGGATGGGACCTAAAACTGTTCCTTGAGGAACACCATATACAACATTTTTTTGTTTGCTGGCAACATTGTCTATTGAAACGGTTTGCGTTCTATCAGTTAAGTAACTTTTTATTAGACTATAAGTATTTCCTCTTACGCCATATGAATAAAGCTTATGTAATAGTTTGTTATGACAAACAGTATCAAATGCTTTAGAGAGGTCTATAAATATGCAAAGAGTAGGTGTCCTTTTATCAAGTGCATTATATATTTCTGAAGTTAATTTTAAAATTGCATCTTCTGTTGACTTACCTTCTCTAAAGCCATACTGTTTGTCACTAATTATGTCGTTGGCTTTAAAAAAACTTGTTAATCGGAATTTTAAAATTTTTTCTATAATTTTCGAAATATTAGAAATTAATGATACAGGTCTGTAATTTGATATTTCACTTTTATCCCCACCTTTATATAATGGTTTGATCATTCCTGTCTTAAGTACTTTAGGGAAAATTCCTGTTTCGAATATTTTATTAATAATATAGGTAAGTGGTTCCTTTATTTCATATGATATTTGTTTAAGCGTTTCGGCTCTTAGATTATCAGCTCCAGGTGATTTTTTATTTTTTAATGTATGAATGGTATTAAATACTTCAGTGACATTAGTTGGAAATAAGTACATTGTATTTTGTGTAAGTTCAATGTCTTCAGAAAAATCAAGAGGTGGTTCAATGCTGTTTGCTAAAACTTCTCCAATCTCACTAAAATAGGTATTAAAAGCGTTTGAAATGTCTAGTTTATTCGTTATTATTTTATTCTTATGTAGAATTTTTTCGATTTCTGTTTTATTTTGTTTTTTATTGCAAATTTTATTTACGCAATCCCAAACGTTCCTTGATGAATTATTTGAATTTTCTATTATTTTTTTTGCATATTCTTTTTTACTTTTTTTGATTGACTTTATTAATTTATTTTTAAAGATTATGTATGTTTGTTTTAACTCTGAATCATTGGGATTATTTTTTATTTTTAAGTATAATTCATTTTTTTTGTTTATTGAGTTAAGGAGACCTCTAGTTATCCATGGCTTTTTGTTGGTGTTTTTATTGTTTTGTTTTATTCTTGTCGTACTTTTTGTGATATAAAACTTTATTTTATGAATAAAGTTTTCAAGCATCATATCAATATTTTTTTCATAGTACACATTAGACCATATTTCAGTTGAAAGACCATTTTTCAATTTTTGGTAATTTATAAATTCTTTATACTCTATTTTATTATTTTTATTTATATTAGTGTTAAGTGTATCATGATATATTACTAATGCAATGGGAGAGTGATCTGTCAGATCATATCTAAAGATAAATGACTGAATTAAAGCTGCTGGTAATATATAATTTTTTACGAAAAAATGGTCTAAGCAAGTACGACTCTCAGGTCGAGTAAATTCATTTATGTACGATACATAATCCTGTGAATTTAAAATATTTTTATATTCTTCTACATCTAAGTTATTTTCATCCAATAAATTAATATTAATGTCACCAGTTAAGATTTGTAAATGTTTGTTATTATTGTTATTTTGCAAGTATTCATTCAGATGATTAACAAAGTGTTTTGGGCAAGTGCTAGGTGATCTATATAATGCTGTTAATGTATATTGTATCTTCGTAGAAAAATTTAATAATACTTCAATTGCTTTTGTTTCCCCTATATTAATAATTTTATGGTTAAAGGATAAATCTGTTTTTAAATAAATCAAAATTCCGTCATTTTTGTTCATATCGCCAAAATTATATATTACCTCGTAGCCATTAAGAGAATATAGTGTAACATCTGAAATATAGAATGTTTCTGAAAGTACAATTATATCAAAATTAGTATTTAAAGTAGATAGAAACAGATTTAATTCATCGAAATGCTTATGTATACTTCTTATATTAAAGTGAATTATTTTTATATTGTTTGGACTATGCTCATATTTAAATTCAGGTAATCTATTTACAATTGTGCTTTTTATTGGATCATTTTCATAATCCCTTAAAAATGCATCCATGATAATATGTGAATAGTTTTTTTTTTTTTTTTTTGTTTTGTTAATGTATGATATTAATAATAAACATTTACATGTAATAATGACAAAAAACAGAGGAAAATAAAAACTACAAATAAACAATGTACGTTACTTGTTACTATTTTTTCTTGTAACTCTGTTGGATGTACTATAAGTGGAATTTGTTGTTGATTTTGACTTTTCATTTGGTTTCTTCTCTGCCTTTTTTTCTTCTCTGTCTTTTTTTTCGGTATTCTTTTCTTCTTTGTTTGTCTCTATTCTTGTGTCTTCACTTTCATTTAAATGTATTTCATCCAGTTTTGATTTTTCAAGTGTTTTGTCCATTGGTTTCTCACTTTGCTCGTTATTCGCGCACAAGATAGGAATTTGTGGTGTTTTCAGATGAAATAGATTCAAACTATCTTCAAAAAAAGTTAAGCCGTTATTTGTAGATGGAGTTGGTGGGGCACTAGTTAAGCCGTTATTTGTAGATGGAGTTGGTGGGGCACTATTTGTATTAATCTTTGTTTGGTTAGCATCAGGACTATGTGGAGGTGTTTCTGTTTTCTTTTCACTTATATCATCATTTATGTCCATTCGTTGTAATTCTTTAATTGTGTACACATCATTATTGACTATTAAAGTACGGCCCTTAATTCTTGCGTGATAATGACGCGACCTTGCTATGTTTAAATGTTTTTGAAGAAGTTTTCTATCTTGTCTATCCTCATAACACAAGTCCTCAACAAAATAAATATTTTTCCCTTTTAATTTATTGCAATTTCTTAATATTAGGGACTTTTTTAAAAAGGACACGAATTCTATTTTAATAGCTTTTTTATTGCCTAAATTTATATTATATAAGTTATTTATATCTGCCACTGATACATTTATTCCAAGTAACTCCTTTATTTTATTTATAACCAAAGAAATTATATCTTCATTTTGATCAATATCAATTCCTATTATTATAATATTATTTTTACGACTTATTCTGTCGAAATTTAAACATTTTGTTTCAAGTATTTTGGTTTTCTGTTCAACTTGATCTATTCTGTTAAGACATGTATCTATTTTTTGTAAAGTTTTATTATTTTCACTTTTAATCTCTTTTCTTATTTGTTCACTTTCTGATTTAATGAACATAAACATGCGATTTAATAAATCAGTATTGGATATATCATTTTCCATATCTTTACGTATATATATATATTTTTTTATTTTTACCGTAATTACGTGATTAAACAATCCGTTAAACAATTTATAGTCTATCTTTCTCCGCCACTGTTTAGACTTTTTCGATTTTTAAAGGGTTTGCTATCCGGTATCACAATCAGTTTATCAAGACCAGTTTTTGTAATTATTAATTGTCTTTTTGGATTATTCTCTACATAAATGCTATTTATGCACTTTTACTCACTCTAGGTTTATTTCTAGTTACATTTTTTTATTTCTTCAGAAAGTAGATTTTTCACTGAACATTTTTGTATAAATCACTTTTTTATACGTACACATTCACACACATGATTCAATTTTTAGCGGAGCACGTTTTAGGACACTTGTTTGCTGATTGAAATCTATACCATGGGAAATTATCCAAAACACTTAAATTCCCCAAAAATCCAAATACCCGTACTTCCACAATTATAAAAGGGAAAAAGCCGTATAGGAGAGACTAAAATAGGTCACATAGAAAAGGTGTCTTGCTCGTCCAACCTCGAAAATGAAAGACCTAACTAATAGTCCAATCAAATAGACCTTTAAATCAAAAATTTTGAGGAAATACCGGAATTTTTGATATAAGTCACTTTAGAGTATTTGAAAACGATATGTAAAAAAATTTTGTTTTTCAGGCACCGGCAAATGTCAAAAAACAAGAAAATAAAGTGTTTTTTAAGGTTATTTAAAAACGGTAGGTGCTATAAAAAAGTTTTTAATAAAAATTGTAAAGCATAAAGTTTTACATAAAAATTATATTTGACATTTTTTGCTATTATTAAAACTGACAGAGTTAGGGTGGTTAGAAATTAAGAGGAGATATATAAGACTTGGAAAACTCATAGCGAGCTGAAAATTCAATGATTTTGTAGTTTCTTTTATTATTTACTCAGAAAATTATAAATTTCTTTTAAGAAAAATGATTATTTTTTGTTTTTTTAAGTTATGACAATTTTAATTTAGACATTTTCAATTAATTATATGAATTTATATGGTAAATTTTGAAGTAAACTTATTAGCTTGACTGACATGAAAAATATGAGGAATGAACTAATAAAAACGACATCTCGACAGTTTGGTCAACATTTAAAGAGTTCCATTAAATAAATAAAAATAAAAGCAAATAAAAAAGAACTAAAAAAAAAATAAAAATTACAACAAAAATAAAGATAATAAAAAATTATTTAAAAAAAATATATAAAAATAAGGAAATAATAAATATATAGATAGAAATAAATTCAAATAAATAAAAATTAAAAATAATTAAAACTAAATAAATAAATAAATAAAAACAAATAAAAATATAAAAATAAGTAAAAATAATGAAAAAAAAAAATAAATAGTTAAAAAAATTTTAAATAAAAATTTTTAAAAAATAAATAAATAAAAACAAACAAAAATAAAAAAATAAGTAAAAATAATGAAAAAAAAAATAAATAGTTAAAAAAATTTAAGGAGGTCCTTTCGCCACACATCTCGCCTCAAATGTTAAAAAAAAAGTTATTAGATCATGACTAAAATTTATTTTTTTCTAATAGTTGAAGTCCTTATTTATCTAATACTGGACTTTTAACTATACCTTACCTTGCAAATTTTTGAGAATTTTTTTTTTTTAAATGTGAGTATTTGTACAGTGCCTCACGAGAAAGTAAGTCCTCAACAACAATTCTCGAATTATACTATTATTTATTGATTAGATGGAGTAGAAAAAAACTAAAAATAAAGTTTTTGAAATATTTAGATTTTGTTTTATACAATAAAATATATATAGTAAACCGTGGAACTTATTGAGAAATTAATATTAAAAAATCACAAAAAATTTTCAAGTAACCTAGTTGAAAATTTTTTGTGATTTTTTAATAATAATTTCTCAATAAATTCCACGGTAACCTATATATTTTATTGTATAAAACAAAACCTAAATATTTCAAAAACCTTATTTTCAGTTTTTTCTACTCCATCTAATCAATAAATAATAGTAAAATTAATTATAATTCGAAAATTGTTGTTGAAGTCTTACTATCTCATAAGACACTGTACAAACACACACATTTTTAAAAAAAAATTCTCAAAAATTTGCACGGTAAGGTATAGTTAAAAGTTCACTATTAGATAAATAAGGACTTCTACTATTAGAAAAAAATTAATTTTAGTCATAATCTAATATTTTTTATTTAACATTGGTGGCGAAAGGACCTCCTTAAAATAAAAATTTTTAAAAAATAAATAAAAACAAACAAAAATAAAAAAAATTAGAATAAAACTTATTAGCTTGACTGACATAAAAAATATGAGGAATGAACTAATAAAAACGGCATTTTGTTTGTCTTGAATCAAGACAAACAAAATATTTGATCTTGGTTTTACGGAAGCCAATAATTATTACAGTGTAGTTATATATGCAGGTGTGTTTGATGCTTCTAATGAAGATATTTTTATATTTTTTGATGTACATTAGGGGGCGTCCATTAATTACGTGAGATGTTCAAGGGGGGGAGGGGATAAAACTAAATCTTTCTAAATCTCACTTGGGGGGGAGGGGGGTTTTCGTAAATCTGACGTAATTTTTTTTCTAGTAGAAAACGGTGTAAAATTGCGTGTAAGTAAAGTTAAATTATAGTAAAAGTATTTCTAGAATAAAATATGGAAAAATCTTATAATTATGTTTATTTACAACCATATATGTAATGTTGTCATTACTAACGTCATTGAAGGTTGGGAAGTGTGATTTTAAATAATTGCAACACTCTCAAACACTAATCTTTGCTAGTCTTAAATAAAAGTAATGGAACATATTGTGTTTTTGTTTTTTTTTAACAATCCAACACATTTACACCCAAAACACGAATTTTTGAAAAATCTCACGTGAGATTAAGGAAGGGGGGGAGGGAGTTAAGGAAAATCTTACCAAATCTCGCCAGGGGGAGTCAAAAAATTCTCAAAAATACCTCACGTAATTAATGGACGCCCCCTTACCGACGTAATTTGAAGAACATCAGGTTTGTAAAACTATTTCATAAGAGTTTTTGGATTTTCTTAGATATATTTTGTATGAGTAGTTTGGATTGCATTGTAAGTAACTAGCAGAAGAAAACACATTCTAAAAATAACTTGTGTTGAAAAGACTTATTTCGTCTGACAAATTTGTTGAATTAAATAAAAATCATCAAACATTCCTGTTCGAAATATTTTCACAGTGCTTATAAATAAACAACGATAGATCTAGAATACTGGTAAACATTTTAAAGAAAGAATTTCACCTGAGTACATGGAGTTTATTTTTAAACCAAAGTAAATACAACGCCATGTACTAGCTTTTCTTCAGGATATGTATAAGTGATTGCCCTCTATGAATAACGGATATGGATGAGATGATGTTTTAATATCAACAAATATCTACAAAAAAATTAATCTTTACGGTATCTGGTTTACGTTATTAATAGTAGGGATCTACTGATGTGACGGAGCTTGATCGACGTCAGAAGCTTATGTAACATGTAACAGTTTCTAAATAAAAAAATAATAATTTCAAAATAATCCACTACAATATTAATAAACTAAGTATTCAGGGTGAGGCATAACTACTGGAACACAGAGAAAGCGCAGATTATTTGGACCAAAATATGAGAATTGATTGAACCATCAGGGCTGGGTATTTACATGTACTTTAAAAATGATTTCAATTACAAAGTACTTTTTCAAAAAAGGAATTAATTACAAGTAAAAAAGTACATGTTATAAAAATAGGAGTTATATTGATTTAATTACAATTACATAAAAAAAAAAGGAATTATCAGTTACTTTTGTAATTACTTTGCGGATAAAACCACAAATTATGATAGAATTGCATGAGGAACCATGAACCAACCTGAGCGGTACGAAAAGTCGTTTGCAGCGACTTTCTTAAGGATTCCTTTAAGCTAAAGATATCTTGAGGACGGGATGTATAAAGTTTACTAAAAGTTAAACTTTGCTTGAGATGACATAACAAATTTTGTATGGCATGGGTACAGTCTAAACACCATTTAGCATTTAGGACTTGTTTCCTCAATTATTAGACTGCATCTATAGAATCGGAAATTGACATGTATATCACCTAAAACTTTAAGTAAGCTTTATACAACCAGCCCTAAACGTATTGTTTTCTATACCATTTAAGGTCTTCTTAGCTTAAACAGAGAAGTTAATAATAAAATGTGAGCTTTTAAAAGTTTATCGATTCAGAACAAAAATACAAAAGTTCGTGTACCTAGGCTTAGGTACTTTTGTATTATAATCACCGTTAAAATCGGGCATCATTAGTCTGAGGCTGTTTAATCAAAAAGATAAAACAGTTAATTCTTTTACACTAAGCATTTTATTTACATTCGTCAAAAAGTACCTGATACCTTTTCTTCGTTTTAGACTACCGATAGTTCATAAAAGTTTAAAACCAATTTTTAAAATATCATACTCTTAAAACACATTTTTTAACAAGAGTGAACCACAGAATATAAAAAAAAATTGGTGTAAAATTATTAATATTTTTTACTTTTCATCAAGCAGACAGAAAGTAAAGACGCATGATTTGCAAGATCTAGTTATAATTCACAAAATGTTTATATTGTTATTTTTCACAAGTTTTTAAAATTTTCTGTCAGATAGCGCATGCCTTCTGGGAGCGTATTGAAATAGTTAATCCTTCAGTTCAATGTAGAAAATTAGAATAATAACTAGAAATGCCTACGTAACGTAAATAAGTAGTTATTTAGCATTTACCCCATAGAAAATGCTGTATGTATTACTTCATACTATATTTCCTTAGTTTATAATGTTTATGTTATGTTGGGAATGAGGTGTTAATACACTGAGATCTAAAATATCTATTGTGCCTTCTGTCGCTAATGCAACAAGGAAATGTCTCAATGCCTACGACCCTTCTAATCCTATCTTCTCAAGGAAGTGGCGGCTTCAAATTAGGTAAATCTCCCTCTTCTATTTGATATGCTCCTAGATATAGTGCCCTTGGATTCTGGAGTGCTAGACATTCAGTCAGATTGTGAATGGAGGTTTCGTCCTCCTCACAGAATCTGCCCTCACGAATTTCTACTACTCTCAAGTGTCCTTTAAGTCGGCAATGCCCAGTAAGGATCCCTGTTACAATGCGTAGCCTGTTCTTGCTCAGGCAGATACAGGCTTTCGATCTTTTCTGGTTATATTCACCCAGAAGTATCTTAGCCTGTCTTAGCCCCAAGAGATTGTTTCAGTTATCGGTTCTTCTACTTTCCAATTGCTTTTAATTTCTCCTAATATTGTGTTATTGCTGATATTGCAGAACGCCTCAGGTCCCACAAAGGGTGTCTGTGTTAGAGATATTTATTTATTGTTTTATTATGTTATCGTTACTAGTTTTAAATCACCCAGTATATTAAAAAAGATAATTATGTCACGGTGACTGATTAGTTTTGTAATTTTTCTGAATAAAAGTCATTTATCAGACACAACATTTTTATTTAAAAAAACTCTGCTAAACCAACAAAACTAACAGGTTATGAGCCCAGGACACCTATAACCAGCAGAAGAGACGGCGTAAGCAAAAAAAAAAAAAAAAAAAAAAAAAAAAAAACAGAATTGGACGAGACGAAACCAGATGTAAAATAAGTGTACCTAGTATATAGTATAGATATAGACGAAGAAACGAATATGGGCGATCTGAAGATTGAAAAGTTAAATTCAGAGAACTATCGATATTGGTCGATGCGAGCCCAAGGTATATTAGAAATAAGAGCCTATGGACAGCGATTGATCCAGGATTTACTGAAACTGAAATAACAGCTGCCGAAAATAAGAAAAAGGATCACAGTGCAAAATCACTTTTATATTTACTACTAAATAACGACAGTTTAGACGATATTATGCAATGCAAGACAGCGAAAGAAATTTGGGAAACATTACAAAAGATTCATACAAAATACGATACATGGCACGGATTGCTACTTCTCCAAGAATTTGTAAACACCAAAAAGAAATCAGACGAAAGTATTAATGAATATTTAACCCGAAGAAATGGATTGTACCATAAAGTAAAGAATGCCGGTTACGAATTTCTTGAGAAGATACAAGCAGGTTTTGCCGTTCTAGGACTACCAGGAAAGTATGAATATTTGGCAAGAAATTTGAGAGCAGATGAAAATGATTTAAATTTAAGTACACTAAAATCAAAGTTATTAGAAGAAGAAAGGCGCCTAGGAAGTGATTCTAAAGAAGTCGACGTAAAAGTACTGGCAATTGAAAATAGAAGCATAAGAAATTTCACTAAAAAAGGAAAATATTTTAAGAACACCCATAATCAGACGACTACCCCATTTTTAAATTCATATCGATACGGAGCAAAGAATAGAAATAATAATCATTGTCCAGTTGAATATATGAAGTGCTACAGGTGTCTTGAATTTGGACACATCGGCAGAAATTGTCCTATATCCCAAAAGAAAGATGAACAAAAGGGAGCAAACTTGGCAGAAAATACACAGCCTAATGATGAATCAGATCAGGGTCCTTCAAATTTTGCATTCAGTGCATTGTATGGCTTAAATACAAAGAAAGAACATTTTGCATGTTTAATAAATCAAAAAACAGGCGCAAATATATGGATTTTAGATAGTGGATCAACTGATCACATGACTTCAAATAAAGAAAAATTTATAAATTTTATAAATTTAAACAGTAAAGTTGAAGTTGCTGGAGGTGGAATATTATTATCAAGTGGCTATGGTGACATTAAGATAAACTTAATAAAGGAAAACGGAGGAACAGAAATAACGTTAAAGAGGGTACTGTATGTTCCTGATTTAAAAACAAATTTACTGTCCTTAAGTTTAGCAAGTGAAAGTGGTTTAAAAGTAATATTCGATTGGAAAACAGCAAAAATTATAACCAAAGATGGAACATTAATAGCAAAATCAACCAAAATAGGAGGGTTGCATTGTTTGAAAGAAGATGAAAGAAATATAGAAACGCGACAATCAGCAAATAAAGCAGTGACGAAAAATAGTATGTTATGGCATATACGTTTAGGCCACTTAAAGGGAATCAAGTGACGCAGATATAGAAGATAATGAAGGTATAATCAAGGAAAACTGTTCAATTTGTTACCAAGGAAAAATGAAAAGGAACTCCTTTCCAACTAAAAGTATGAATAGGGCAATATCGCCATTAGAGTTGATACACTCAGACGTTGTCGGGCCGATTTCACCACTCTCTAATGGAGGGAATAAGTACATTGTTACTTTTACAGATGACTACTCGAGATATTGCGAAATAGGCTTCATGAAGAAGAAAAGTGAAGTGCTAGAAAAATTTAAAGAGTTTAGACGAAGAGTAGAAAATGTACATAATAGGAAAATAGTAAGTTTAAGATCGGATAATGGAGGTGAATACTGTAGTACGCAATTTAAAGATTATTTAAAAGAAAATGGGATAACTCATCAGCTCACCATACCAGGTACACCGCAGCAGAACGGAGTAGCGGAGAGAATAAATCAAACATTATTCGACGCTGCAAGATGCATGCTAATCGAATCTGGTGTTCCACAAAAATTTTGGGCAGAAACATTAGCTACAGCGTGTCATATAAGAAATAGAAGTCCAACCGTTACGAATCAAGGTATCAGTCCTATTGAAAAGTGGAAAAAGGGGGTTAAATTTGATTTATCATATTTACGAGTATTTGGTTGCCGAGTATGGTTTGGAAACAAAAAGAAAATATCAAAATTTAGTCCGAAAGCGATAGCAGGCATATTTATAGGATATGATAATTATTCGAAAGCGTACAGAATATGGAATGAAAAAACTGATGAAATTCTTATAAGCCGTGATGTTAAATTTGAAGAAGACGTTTTTCCATTTAAAGCTAAACCAAGCTGCAAAACAAGTAAGAAAAATGATGTAACTTTAAAGATTGATTTTTTAAATACAACTGAAGATATTGACAAAGACATAATAAACAACGACATTGAAGAAAATTAAAGATAAGGAGAAGAAGAAGAAGAAGAAGAAGAAGAAGAAGAAGAAGCAGATGAAAAAGACGATGGCATCATTGAAAGTAAAGACGAAGAACTGCGAAGCAGATCAGGACGATTATTAAAAAAGCCGAATTGGTTAAGTTATTTGGTGGCATATAAAGACGATGAAGATCCACAGGAAGTAAGTTTATGCATAAAAGAAGAAAACTTGGAAGATAAGTATAAAAATCCCATGACTTTTAGTGAAGCTTTTTATGGCAAAGACAAAATATTTTGGAAGAAAGCCATGGTTGAGGAATTTGAAAATTTAATAAGAAATAAAACCTGGACATTTGATAAACCACCAATGTTCAGAAAAGTTATAAAATCCAAATGGGTTTTTAAAACTAAATACAATGCAGATGGAAAACTGGAGATATTCAAAGCTAGATTAGTTGCTTTAGGAAATACTCAAATGCCAGGCATTGATTTCGAAGAAACGTACGCGCCGGTTGTCCACAAGAAAACTTTAAGATTTTTATTTGCCATGAGTGCTGAAATGAAATGGTTAATTCATCACATTGATATAACTGCTGCGTACTTGGCAGCAGATTTAAAAGAAACTGTATACATGCACATACCAGACGGTTATTATGAATTGTATGAAGATTTGAAAGAAAAGTTTCCGGAATTATTAGCAAAAGATGAAATCAGTAAAAAAGGTTTAACATGTAAACTAAATAAAAGCTTATATGGATTACATCAGTCAGGTTTAATGTGGAATAAGACTTTAGACGAATTTATTAAAAGTCAAGGACATATGAGAAGTATGTCCGATCCTTGTGTATACTATGATGGTAATAAGGACATAATTATATCAATTTATGTAGACGACATTCTTTTATTTGGGGAACGTACTGAAATAGAGAAAATGAAGAATCAATTTAAAACACGATTTGAGACTAAAGACCTAGGAGAAAGTATAGAAAATGACAGGATAATGTTAAATCAAAAGAAATATGCACAAGAAATTTTATCGGAAATGAATATGACAAACGCAAAAGTAGCAGCAACACCTCTACCAGTGGGAGAAAATTATCTATTAAATGACGACGAACCCTTAGATGAAGATCAAAAGAAAATGTACCAAAAAATAATTGGTAGCATTTTATATTTGGCAACTTCTACAAGAGTGGACTTAGCATTTCCAGCAACTTTTATGAGCCAATTCAATCATAACCCTTCAAAACATCATTGGAAAGGAATGAAACACATTTTAAGATACATAAAAGGAACTCTCGACTACACCTTAGAATATAGGAAAACAAACAAAAAAGCAGAAGCCTATTGTGATGCGGATTGGGGAACTAATAAAATAGATCGAAAATCTTACAGTGGATATGTATTCATAGTTGGAGGAGGAGCAGTTAGCTGGATAAGCAGAAAACAACATTGTGTCGCTCTGAGTACAGTTGAATCTGAATTCATTGCTTTGAGTGAAACAACAAAAGAATTTATATTTCTCAAGAAACTAACTCAAGAAATCAACAAAGAACATCTATTCATGGAACATTTTTTTGTTAATATTGACAATCAAGGAGCAATAAAACTGGCTGAAAATCATACTACGTCTGAACAGGGGGGGATATCGCGCATGTTGTCATGGCGGCTCTGACGTCATGCGTAGAGTTAGTAGAGTTGGCGCGAAATAAATATCATATGACAGACGCATGTTGCAGTAGTTTGGGAGTCGTTTATAGTAATTTATAAGGTATTAAACAGATATTTGTATTATATTATGTTGTAAACTTTGTTCTCTCTAAGTGCTTTTAGTGAAAAACTTTGAAAAATTGCGGTACGGATGTAACAGTAACAATTAAAGCAAGGGATTCAAGAAAAATATTATGGTTTTTCGCTTTCTTCGATAGTAAGAGCTCAGTCAGAAGTGAGGAGTGGCCCAAGGGCGGCTACAGCGGAGGCTTAGAGGAGCATGCCGTTACCTAGATTAAAATTCTTAAAATCCATGAGCCTTTTATTAAAAAAAATATGCTAAATAGGCAATTCTATCCTCCTTCCAAAGAAAATTGACATGGAACAGCCCTTGCAGTGGCTCGTAACCCTGCAAATAAATTTTCATATGTATTCCAAGCACTTTCAACCTTCCAATTATAAGAGGAACCTCCAATCAGAACTTCACATTGGTTTAATCGCAACTTGGGACTTCTAAACTGGAGACTCTACCCTTTGAAGGCTAAAAATTTCGCAATATAAGCAAAAGTGAAATTGTAAATGAGGCAAAAAAGAGAAAATTTCGACTTGTACTTGATGAGTGAATTAAAAAAACTGTCAGCGACTTTGTCCAGGAAAATTGCAATGACATTTTATTTTAATTTTGTATATGCACCCACAATATGTTATGTAGCTGTTATTTGTATTTCGTACATTTTTTTATGCTTTGCATTATATTATATGAATGTCTGCATTATATTATATGAAAACACATATTTTTTAAATTTATTTTTATTCAATTGGGTAATTTAATGCAGGTAAATGAGTAATCAGATAAAAATTTCCGGCATATCCAGATGCAAAATTGTTACCAGGATCCTCAGTTTCAAGTTGCG
Source organism: Psylliodes chrysocephalus (assembly GCA_927349885.1). Classification (NCBI taxonomy): domain Eukaryota; kingdom Metazoa; phylum Arthropoda; class Insecta; order Coleoptera; family Chrysomelidae; genus Psylliodes; species Psylliodes chrysocephalus. The sequence goes on from OV651817.1 coordinate 8,085,459, forward strand.
AAGATACCCTTTTCATTATCCTGGTTATAAAAACTAGTCTTTAGAAGTCGAATTTGTATAACCATAATGAATCATTAAAAAAGAAAAAGGAAAAACCTGTTCAAATAAATACTTCTCTTATGTATGTATTTGCATTTATGTTCCTTCATAGTTCTTTCCTTAACTATCCTATAATAATATCCATAGATATTTCATGTAATTTCTAAAATAGTATCCTTAATATTCATTAACTTTCTGTAAGTAGCATATATTTTCCTCACACTTCGTCAGTATTTTTAAATTCGCGCCTATACAAACTCTACGCGTGACGTTATGCGCGTGGCCGTCCTATTTTTGACACTTTTGATATCCTACCTTTTATTTTTTATACCATGACGTCTGAAAGATCCAAACATATCGATTTAAGGCTGTTTTTTGTAAGAGAATTAATCGAAAACAAAGAACTTACTCTAAAATACATTGAATCAAAGAAAAACCTGGCAGATCAACTTACCAAGGCAGTATCACCGAAAATTTTAAAAGAGCACCTACCGCATATTGGAATCATAGATTCAGGAAGGACATCAAGCCGTAATGAATCAGATATTCAGGGGGAGTGTTAGAGATATTTATTTATTGTTTTATTATGTTATCGTTACTAGTTTTAAATCACCCAGTATATTAAAAAAGATATTTATGTCACGGTGACTGATTAGTTTTGTAATTTTTCTGAATAAAAGTCATTTATCAGACACAACATTTTTATTTAAAAGACTCTGCTAAACCAACAAAACTAACAGTCTGAGCCCCTTTTCTTGTGAGACTATTTGTAATCTCGTTACCCTGTGCCCTGTTCCCGGGCCCCAAGTGAGAACAACTTTTTCCTCGCCCAGCTCATTCAATTTTTCTAGGCAATCTGAAGTATTTTAGAATTGGTTTTCTACTTTTTTTACAAAGCTTCCTAATGATGCTATGTTTGTGATGGAAAATGTATCATGTCATAGTCGAAAGTTGAAAAAATTTCTTTGTCATCAAGAAAATCTGAAATGCAGGAGTGGTTACAAACTAAAAATATTAAATTTATTTAAATATGAAGCGATCAACTTTTACACCTAATTTGACAACATAAAGATGCACATAATTTGTATGTTGTCGATTAAATGGCTAAAGAAACCAATAAAGTTGTGTAGTGGCTGCCTCATATCACTGCTAGTTAAATCCCATAGAATTTATAGAGTCACAAATAAATGAGGTGGCAGCTAAAAACACTACGAATCTTTTTATGTAGATTAACATATTGATTACTTTGTGTTTTTTGTTTCTGTTTCAATGTAAATGTCAAGATCCACTTTGTCTTTTCACTTATTATGTTGTATAGGCACTTCTTATGCATTTTCCTGTTTTTTTTTTCAACTTTATTAATAATTAAAATATAGCAAATTTACAAAATGAAGATACTACTATTCATATGTTTTTCTAACTTATATTTAAAAAAAAATACAAAACTACAGTGTAGTATACAAAAATTACAACTGCTGTCATTTTTATTGTAATATTTAAAGGGTGCTACCTTGCACACATTTAAAATGATTACTTTTTAAGCCACTCTGTATTTAACTTTTAAATAAAAATTCTTGTTTTGCAAGGTATAAGTGGTAAGAGTAGAATTGAGCAGCTGTGTTTGAGATATCTGGATTTATAAAAGGGCTTCCTTTAAATTTTACAATAAAAATGAGAGCAGCTTTAAATTTTTGTAGTTACAAACTAAAAATATTAAATTTATTTAAATATGAAGCAATATCAACTTTTGCACCTAATTCGGCAACCCCTCCAAGCCAAACATTTTGAAAATACACTTATTATTAAAAAAAATATTCATGAAAACTAAAGTGAACTTTTAACACTCTGTATTTCCGAAATCATCCACTTTTGGACTGATGTAAGTTGGGTTAAATCGTTATATTTAAGCCTCAGGAATGTGGTGGCATTGGCATTTATCCGCAATATTATAAATTGGTCAACATTGCTTTTTGGGTGTTCTACTTCTGATTTTTTTTTTTTAACTAAATAGTGATGAATTTCTAATCAAAAATGAAATGTAACTAAATATTCAAGTAAATTTTATTTATTTAAAAATAAACCATTTACAAAATTGTTAATTATCATTTTGGATATATTTAAAAGTGCTATTCCCATCTGAATATGTCCATAATTTGTGGTGTTTATTCCGTTTTTGTGGCCTTAAAAAATGTCAATATTAAGCCTAAAAAAAATAACTTTTTTTATTATTTTAAATAAATAGCTTGGTACTTAAATAGTCAAAATCATACAGTGTTATCACTGTAACATTTGTTTCGGCACCCTTTTTAAACATTAAATTGCTATATGTATGTAAAAGGACTTTCCAAACAAGTGTCAAAGATGTTCTCTAGATATAATGTAAAAATTGCTCGTAAACGAAAGGATACAACGAAAACGTTATTTTAAAATTTTAAACCCAAACTCAAGAAAACAAATCAACTAAATGTAGTTTATAAAATAGACTGCAAAGATTATAACTACACTGACACATATTAAATCTGTGAATGTGCAAAAGATTTGTCAAACTTTTAATTTAATCAACTAGTTGTAAGCTATTTAACCGCCACTGGTACATACACACTATCACAAATAAAAAGATGGGTTTTGTCCATGATCATTTTAAAGTGTTTGTTATGTCCCTGTTAAATTTTAAAAAGATGTGACTGCACCAGAAGATGGAATTTTATTCCGGAACATAATATGTACTGCTGAATTAATAAAAATATAAGCTAGCAATCACACTAAAGACCTTTTATTTGTTTATAAAAAAAATATATTAAATTGCGTGTAGGAAATCCACAAAGTTACGAATCACCTTTTTTATGAATAGCCTTAATCATTTTTATTTATTTGTCTATACTATAAATGATCATACAAAATTAAGATATATATTATCTTACCTGCAAATAAACATTTAATATTCAAAAGACTTAAAGGATGTCTCAAAAAATAAACCATCTGCTTTATATTGTATAAAAAAATGTTTTCGAGAAGACCAAAGACGACTGATACACAATGTGGAATTTATTGCAACAATTATCTACAAAAAAAAAACAGGAGAATGATAAAAAAACATTATTATTATTATTATTATTATTATTATTATTATAAAATCTGGTACCATTACACTTTCTTAGACTTCCACATATATTTGATGATCTGGTGCCAACAAGTTTAGACTTTCCACTGTTGAATATAATATCTTGTTAGTGGGGACAAAAGTCGTATAGTTATGATCCTTGTCCATTTGATTTTTTTGATTTCGAAACACTTGTCTGCAAACATATCGTACTTCAGAACTTTGCTACATTTTACCTGAAGAAAGAACCTTTATTAATTAGGAAGTCCATACAACTAATGATAATCTTGTAGTTTAATTTTGAGAAAAAATATTACAAATAAAACAATAAAACTATACCTATAAAGAAATATAAAAATAAACATTTTTTTGTACCTGCCAAAATTCTGAATTTTTAATAAGCTCTTCTTTAACTACATTTCTTCCTAAATATGTTTTGTGGGTAGGTAATAATGAGTGCTTAAATCATTTCAACAAATAGAACTGGCATTCCTATTTATCTAATTTTTCCATCAAATTGAAATACCCACTATTTCCTTATTTTTTCTGTTATTATAAAATGTATATAATTTTCTAATCGCAGTTACTTATAAAACAATGAATAAAATATCGAATTAAAACTCTATGTTAAACTCAAAATGTAAACAAATGTTTTGTATTTTGTTAGGCGACATTTTACTCATTTTATTGACATTTATTCGCTGCTTGGCTTGGGTGATTGATTCTCTTCGCATCATACAGGTGCGAGCTGCGATATGAGACGAAGTAACGAAAAAATAAAAGTACAATAATAATTATAAATCAAAAACGGAATGAGCACAATTTAGTATCATTATTCGTTGGTTATCTAAAACGTTGACTTCAATGCATTCATAACAAAGTTTTGAAATGTTTTTCTTGAAATGATACAAGAAAAATTCAAATTTACCGCTAAAATGATATCTAGTTATTTTTTAGTTATTTTTCCCTGTGTAAATAGGACTTTTCAAATCGCTCCTCTTAGTTTAAAAACAGAGTATAGTATTCTTACACTTTTTATGATGGTCTTTTAATCTTTGAACAAGTCCTTGCATTTTCTTTTTGCAATTTTTACAAATCGCTCTACTACCAGTTTTTCCTTTTTCTGATTTTTTTTTTTTTCTATAAAATAATTCCAAATTTCATCTTTCCTCCTATTAAATACTTTTCTCTTCACTTTAATTTTAATAGTTTTAATTAACTTGGACACAAACACAATCACGGGCCCAATAAAATATGTCAAAAGAATCAGCTTACGATTTCTCTTCCCTTTTATATTATTTTGTATTGTGATTTGTGCAAACAAGTTCGACAGAATTTTTACAGGAGAATTCCGGTTCTTGATTTCGCAAGCTTTGACAAAAATTAAACTTAATAAACCAATACAAGATATGTTCAAACACGAAAATGTTATTTCTTATTGTTTGGGTTTGCATCTAAAAATACCAAAAATACATACTTAAGAGGAATACATACCTATACTTAATATTTGATTTATATGTCTCAAGCGATTTCAATTAATTTTTTTACACATATATATTTATATTCCCTCAATATTTTAAATCTAAGCTGATTCGATCACTTAAAAATAAAAATTTAATTGTGCCATTTTTTAAAAAACTGGCTTCTAAATAAAATTACATTACATTGAAAATATGGATTTTTAAAGCAATTTAGTACGTTAATAGAAAAAAGAAGAAATTAAAATTTCAGGAATGGTTACATAATGGGTGCTATGATTGAACGTTTACGTTATCCGTAACGTACATGTTAGGCCGATTTTTAACATTAACGAGACAAGTTTGTGTGATGGAAAACTGTTAAATTAGAACATAATAAGCGGAAAATAACAGTAATGTGTTGAAACAAGTTTTCCATCATAAGAACTTGCCTCGTTAATGTTAAAACTCGGCCTAACATGTACGTTAGGGATAACGTAAACGTTCAATCATAGCACCCAATGTCATTATCTATTTTTTTAAGCCAGTTTTAAAAAATTGTAAGAATAAAAATTAATGTATTAATAAAAATGTAAAAAATCATTTAAATCACTTGAGAAATATAACGGGTGTTACAGTTAAATACCGCCTTTTATATATATAAAAAAAAAAACGTTTCAGACGAAAGTTTTATAGTTTTTTGGGGAAAACATTTTGACTAAAATCGTTTTTTATAGCTAACCATAATATGGAAAACTTTTTTTTCGCGCTTCAAAATTTTCTAGTAGGTGTTACTCAATAAGTAGAAGTCCAATAAAAAAAATGTTTCCGTTAAAAGTTTCTTATTTTTTTATAAACTTTAAGAATATGTAAAAAAAATGGAGTTCCAATTTGAAAAACAAGTCCACCTCGATATGGGCGTTAATTTGAACACAAAATCAAATAGTAATTAGAGGGGTATTAATTTCTCTTAAAATAGACCAAAATACATTATCCAAAACTAAAAATATCAGAAAAAATCACGATTTTTTCGAATATTGATTTTAAATAGTTTTGTTAAGCTTGGAAAATATGTTTCCCTGAAATAATATATTTTAGCGAGATGATGCAAGTATACCCTTTTTAAAGCAAATTGAATGCCTTTTCAAAGTAATTAAGCATTTTTTAAAAATGTCCATTCTTAAAACAATACCATAATATAATAAATACCATATTGGCACCCAAAAACACTTACACAAAATTTTGTTATTTTTACTCAAAAAATAATTAAATTATCGAAAATTTTGAAAAAACAACTTTTTTCTTCACCCTGTAATTTCTTAAGCCAGCAAAATTGTATTAAGGTAAATTTACTAAATAAAGTTATTTTTGTCCAAACTAACTACATCTGAAGGTTTAGCCCATTCTTTACTGAACAACCTGTATATACATTTTTTGTGTGGAAAATGTATGTAATTTAGTTCATCCTCTAAACATGTACAGGGATGTTTTTATTTATTTTCATGTCTTTTTATTTATATTATATAACAATTTAATGTTTTCTAACCATTAAGTTACACTCTATCTACGGTTTCAAAATAATAGACAGTGGGACAATTTCCGGAAAGTCTTGAGTTGCCATATATCGAAAGAAGAAATTTTTGCAGTAAAAATTATTAAAAAAAAAATGTTTAAATTACATAACTGTTACTTTAATGTATCATACTTAAAATTATTTAATTATTTGTCTTGGAGGTAAATTGCAATACTTAACCTTTTAAGTAGGTACCTTACTTGAATGTAATAACAAAAATATACAGATCACTTTAAAACTTAATGAATTATACGTAATTTTGCTTCGCTTGTCCTTGATATAATTACATTGTAGTTTCCTTGAAATCTACTCAGCACGTATTTTTTCTAGAGTAAACAAAATGCCCCATATTCACTGCTCCTATCGTATACCAAACCTGCATATCATTCCTTTTTTCGTACTTATCAGCAAGGGACTAAATTATATTTAAAAGTGAATTTAAAAATTAAAAATGCTAAAACGCTCTCAGTTTTCTTAAGATCGGGATAAAAATAGTGCAAAACAAAGTTGCTAAGGCAGTTAGGTGAAATACAGGAACAAATAAAAAGAGTATAGCTCTGACGAAGAATCAACAGGTAGACTGTTATTATATTTCATCATTAACATAAAATATTGTTTATACAGGGGAAAACGTACGTTATCCCTTCTGAATATCGAAAATAAACTACTTTATTTTATAAAACAATGCAATTATGCATTTGAAAAAATCGTGATAAAAATAATATAATATCTTTTAAAATACCGGGCGGTATTTTCTAAGAGAAAATCCAGCAATTTCATTGAGACGAAATATTCATTTAATTTTGTCTTTTATCATCCTATTGTTTGAATTAACAAAATAGACGTTCCTCATTCTTGCATAAATATAGACCACTAGCTGTTGCCCGCCTATATACGGAGTAAGATTAAAAAATGGGCGTTTTCTTGCATGGTAAAAAATGCGAGAGAAAACAAATTTCCAGACACATGGCAACATAGAAATAGTATAGAAAGCCGATTCCATACATCAAAAATGAAACCATAAGGAGAAAATAGTGTGTCGGAGCTCATGCGTATAACGGTGCTGGCGCGAACAGGACCGGTGCAAGTTTTTTATTGATCGAACAAATAGTTCACAGAATATTTCAATAATACATTTTTAGAGATGATTCTATACAAAAAACGATTAAAAAAATTTAAGTTAAGGTAAATATGGTTCTGACAGTCCTTATTAAGAAAGATATGGCATAAAATATGAATTAGTTAATTTTCGGCAATCATTAGTACAGTAGTCATGAGATTTTGCTTGTGATTTTAAAAATACTTTCCAGAAAAACCACGTGCTCCGGTTTTGACTACGTTTATTATTAAACAGCGAAATGATATACAAAAACTTTAATCCACAATCTAAATTAGGTACTATCACAAGAAAATCACTGTTACAATAATTAATTACTTAACCAAAAACTAAAATACTTTTTAGGTACCTACGTAACCAGAAAGGAGCTGGACCATTTATCCTAATATTGATTTTCTCTCTCCCTACGGTAAAACTTAAAACAATAACAAATTGCCTATCTACTAGGGTCGGTAACTAAACGTATATACATAATGGGCGGATTTTGTTTATACTTAACATTACACTCGCGCATTTAAATATAACTATGCATATAAATATTTACAAATAAAGATACTTTTCCAAACAGGCAATCATTAGTACTGTAGTCACGAGATTTTGCTTGTGATTTGACATCTTATTTGATAATATCATTTGCTACAACTAAATTTAATCTGGGGAGTGCAAAATAGGGCCCAGGAATATTATGTTCGATATTTTTTTACATTTTGTCAGCCGAGACTATGAGTCGTTAGACAGAAAACCTTTCATGTTACCATTTTCAATATAAATTAAAAAATACTACTACATTTACTTGGTACATATTTTATTTTAATTTTGAACCCTTTTAAAAGGGTCTTTCGGTTCCATAATAAAAATTAGTTGCTGCTTACTAGAAACATTCTATTGTATAGCCTAAACCAATTTATAGTTTGTTTTCGATCAATTTAATACAAAGATTTAAAGTTTTTAGTCGATGATAACATTCCACACCAGCACATTGCAAACCTATTTTATAAATAATAGGAATAAACTTGTAAATCATTAATTTGGTAGTTATCTCACTCATATGATTTTTTTGTTTATATGACTATTTCGATTTCTAAATATATTTTGGCCTTACAATACGAAGCGTTTTGTATCTACCACTTTTTTAATGAACGATGAATGTTGACAGGCGTGTACCTTTTTCGGAACAAGAGGCGTTTTAACGAAGGAAATGATTTTCGAACTATCTAGTTAGTTTTCGGAAAAATAGAAAACGTTTGAAGAAAGTTGTCAATAACAGTTTGTCGTTCATGTGTTTCATTTTGATCAGCTTTCATACTAAATTGCGTAGAATATTTTTCCGATTCAAAATCGAGATTCTCGATATTTCCACAGTTTATTTATAATACCTTTTAAACTGGATTTATCTATCATTTTATATACTTTATAATATATGTTCATGCCCTACTTTTCACTTTATTAACAATTTTTTTTTAACATACTTCAAAATGGTAGGATATTCTCAATTCGTTGAAATATTTTTTTATGTATGTTGAGCGATAATTCTTTACCACGTTGCCCGATTTCTAGGATTCTTTTTGTTAGAAAAGGAAACAGTTTTATATACATTAAGTCAAGATCTGAAGATGGGATCCATAAGAAAATCATTAACATCTTTATTTTTAAAGTAGGTTATTTTTTTAATTTCTTTAAACCTTACTGGTTCGAACGCGGTAAGGAATGAAGAAATGTAAATAATTGTTGTGTCAGCCAAAAAGCGAAGAGGAAGTACCGATTAAAATATCGAGTGACAGAAGAGTTCCTAAGATTGTTGAGATCGGGTTTATGTTTTAAAATGCCTTAAAACCGATATCGATAATGTCTCCCCGTCGCTGGGCAGCCTGTATATAAATATACAGCTCTCTATTTACATAATTATAATTCTTAGGTAGGTTTAGATTTGCAGACATAAATCTTGTAATAAATATAACAGCTGCCTAATACATTGATTACATTTTCATTAGCCAATGTAAAAATGTCTTTTATTGTACTTAGGATTTGACTAAACACTACACAAAACTAAAAATAAAATGCCACTTTCATCGTGTAATTAATGCCGTGTTTGAAAATCCACATCGGATGCATTTTTTACATCTCGAGCGTTTTTTATCCACATCGGACACATCTGTCCCATTACATTTACGTATACTGAATCACGTGATCAAAGATTTACTACTTACTACATCTCAGATGCATCCGATGTGGATTCTCAAACGCGGCATAAATAATAAACTACAAACGGTCCTGTAAGGGCAGCGTCATATAGCTTTGAAACACCGGATTTTAGTGCTATTGCCAGGTCAATATTGAATTTGTAGGTGAATCGCTTATTGAACATTAAAAATACTGTATTAATGACATTAATACGGTATTTGTATATATTTTTGGGAATGTAATTACACATAAATATTATTAGTTGATTATTTAAATGTTTATAAGTTATTTTGTGGCGATATTTCATAGATATAAACTGTTTAAATCATATAATTTAAAAATTAATTAATTTAAAATTCTTTTCTGTTAGGTATGTTCAATATATTTGGCAACACTACAGGGACAAGTCATGCATATTGCGCAAGCTTCTAGATACACTATTTTGCGATGTCAGGCGCAGAGACGCGTTTTTATGCACAGTAGGTTTCAATTTCTGCTTAAATGTTATGTTTATATTGGTCTTCTATATTATTTCTATGCATGGCAACGTGTAACAAACTGATCGACAGCTAGTAGATGACCTAGCTCTGTTGTCAATGTAAAGAAAATTAAAAAATTTATCGACTTACCTTAAGGAAGATTAATTATAACTTTCCGAGCTTGTCCGTAGATATAATTACATTGTAGTTTCCTTGAAACCTACTCATCAGCACGTATTTTTTCTAGAGTAAACAAAATGCCCCATATTCACTGCTCCTATCGTATACCAAACCTACATATCATTTCGTTGAAGTGCGTGTTACGAAAATCACCTTATATCTGGGAACTAAATATGCATCCACATATATTAGGGTCCTTGATATAATTACATTGTAGATGTTCAGAATAAGAAAAGGTGATTTTCTGAATAATTGTTTATGTAAACATTATAAACGTAATTAATTAAACGAATATTTACATTTATAGCTAATTTTATAACTACTTACTAGCTAAAAAATGAATGAGAATCATTGACAGACTTATGCCTAAATTTTGTGATAAATTGGTCGTGTTCCTGCGCTGGTTTTGGCAAGCAGGTTTGAATTTCGTTCTAGAGTTTTACCGTTAGCCAGAATTTTGAAATTATTAAAAAGTTCTTCTGCTAATCCACTGGTCATACCAATAAAGACAATATAATATTTTTCGCCTTAATAAAATCGCAAATCGCTCGATTTCTTTTAAGTACCGCTCAGAACTTTAAGAGGAAAGATCCCACTGCATATAATTTTTATAAAACACAAAAAATCGCATGTTTTTTTTATTATTTTAAAAACATTTATTGGTCAAAGAAAACTAATAATTTTTTATTCAGAAAGGATAACACACATTCATCCCTGTATAAATCCATAGAAAAAGAAAAATTATCAAGAATCGCTTGACTTCCTAATGACCTATATTTATGTAAGAATAGTAAACGTCTATTCTGCGTAATTCATAAAGTAGGAACATAAAAGATAAAGTTAAATGAGTGTTTCGTCTCAAGTGAAATCGCTCGATTTCCTCTTAGAAATGCAAATAAAAAACTAATATCATCAATAAATGCCCGACTTCCTAACGATATATATTTATGCAAGAATATTGAAGGTCTAATCTGCTTAATCCAAACAGTAGGGTTAAGACAAAGTTTAATAAGTATTTCGTCTCAATGAAATCGCTCGATTTCCTCTTAGAAAATACCGCCCGGTATTTTAAAAGATATTATTTTTACATAGAATTAGTACAAAAGTAGTTAGAAGGAATAACACACATTCTTATCTGAATAAGTACATAAAATGAGAAAAATCATCAATAATCGCTCGAAATTTAAAAACCTCAGAGCACGTCATTATTTATTTATGCTACAATTATAATTTTCAAGTTCCAACATTCAAAAAATGTATACTTCTATAAAAATTTTCACCCCCCATTTCTCCCCTTAAAATGTTAAAATGCAAAAACCCTGATACATTTCATTATTTATTTATGATGAGAACCTACAATTCCAATTTTCAAGTTCCTACCTTTAAAAAAATCGATATTTCCAAATAAACTTTCACTCCCCGTTTCCCACCCTTAAAATGTGAAAATCCAAAAATCCCTAAAATATGTCATTATTAATTTGTACTTATTATTAGCACTTCCAATTTTCATGTTTCCAACTTCAAAGAGAACAAAAAATATATACTCTCATACAAACTTTCACCCTCGAGATGTAAAAATATAAAAACCCTGAAACACATTATTATTAATTTGTACTCAGTAGCTGCATTTCCAATTTTTCTGTTTTTAACTTTAAAGAGAACCAAAAACATGGATACTCCCAAATAAATTTTCACCCCATATTTCCCCCCTTAAAATGTGAAAATCCAAAAACGCTGAAACACGACATTAATAATTTGTAGTCAGTAGCTGCAATTCCAATTTTCATGTTTCTAACTTTAAAGAGAACAAATATGTGAAAATCCAAAAACCCTAAAACATGTCATTATTTATTTATACTTAGTAGCTGTAATTTAAATTTTCATGTTTCTGATTTTAAAGAACAAAGAGTTTCATTAAAAGCTCCCTTCACCCCATTTCCTCCCATTTCTCCCCTTTAAAGTTAAAATTTCCAAAAATCCCTTTTTAGCGGATGCTTATGTCATAAAATAAACCTATGTTCCAAATTTCAGCTTTCTAGGCTCAGTAGTTTTGGCTGCACGGTGATAGGTCAGTCAGTCAGTCAGGACAAACCGGGTGTTCAAATTAAAGTGTTACAGTTAAATACCGCCGAAAATATGCATTTTAGAAAAAAAAGTTTCAGACAAAAGTTTTATAGTTTTTTGGGGGAAACATTTTGGCTTTTTTATTTTTATATATTTAATGGAACTTCGAGTGGGGACCAAACTGTCGGAATGTCGTTTTTATTAGTTCACTCCTCATATTTTTCATGCCAGTCAAGTTTACTTCAAAATTTATTTTATTATATAAATTCGTATAATATATTGAAAATTTCTAAATTAAAATTGTTATAACTTAAAAAAATAAAATAAATAATTTTTCCTAAAAGAAATTTATAATTGTCTGAGTAAATAATAAAAAGAAATCATTGAATTTTCAGCTTGTTATGATTTTTCCAGGTCATATATATCTCCTCTTAATTTCTAACCACCCTAACTCTGTCAGTTTTAATAGTAGCAAAAAATGTCAAATATCATTTTTATGTAAAACTTTATGCTTTACAATTTTTATTGAGAACTTTTTTTATAGCACCTACCGTTTTTAAATAACCTTAAAAAACACTTTATTTTCTTGTTTTTTTTGACATTTGCCGGTTCCTGAAAAACAATTTTTTTTACATATTGTTTTCAAATAATCTAAAGTGATTTAAAGGTCTATTTGATTGGACTATAAGCAGTCGAGAGATTCTTGATGATTTTTCTGTTTTTTGGACTTATTCAGATAAGAATGTGTGTTATCCCTTCTAAATATTTTTGTACTAATTCTATGTAAAAATAATATCTTTTAAAATACCGGGCGGTATTTTCTAAGAGGAAATCGAGCGATTTCATTGAGACAAAATACTTATTTAACTTTGTCTTAACCCTACTGTTTGGATTAAACAGATTAGACCTTCATTATTCTTGCATAAATATATATCATTAGGAAGTCGGACATTTCTTGATGATATTAGTTTATTTGCATTTATACAGGGAAGAACGTGTGTTATCCCTTCTAAATACTGAAAAAAAATCATGATTTTTTCAGTAATTCTATACAAAAATAATGTATTTTAAAATACCGGGTGGTATTTTCTAAGCGGAAATCGAGCGATTTCACTTGAGACGAAACACTCATTTAACTTTATCTTTTATGTTCCTACTTTATGAATTACGCAGAATAGACGTTTACTATTCTTACATAAATATAGGTCATTAGGAAGTCAAGCGATTCTTGATAATTTTTCTTTTTCTATGGATTTATACAGGGATGAATGTGTGTTATCCTTTCTGAATAAAAAATTATTAGTTTTCTTTGACCAATAAATGTTTTTAAAATAATAAAAAAAACATGCGATTTTTTGTGTGTTTTATAAAAATTATATGCAGTGGGATCTTTCCTCTTAAAGTTCTGAGCGGTACTTAAAAGCAATCGAGCGATTTGCGATTTTTTTAAGACGAAAAAATATTATCTTGTCTTTATTGGTCCTACTGTTTGAGGTAATAATCAGAATATAGACGTAGAGAACATATCATTAGAAAGTCGAGCGACTCTTGATGATTCTTCTGGTTTTTTGGGTTTCAATGTAAATTATTATAAAAATAGTACAACCAGATTGCAATGTTACTCTTTATGAAGAAATCGTTGGTCGTTAGAATTAATTTGTCAAGTGGATCAGCAAAAGAACTTTTTAATAATTACAAAACTCTGGCTAACGGTAAAACTCTAGAACGAAATTCAAGCCTGCTTGCCAAAACCAGCGCAGGAACACGACCAATTTATCACAAAATTTAGGCATCAGTCTGTCAATTATTCTCATTCATTTTTTAGCTAGTAAGTAGTTATAAAATTAGCTATAAATGTAAATATTCGTTTAATTAATTACGTTTATAAGGTTTACATAAACAATTATTCAGAAAATCACCTTTTCTTACTCTGAACATCTACAATGTAATTATATCAAGGACCCTAATATATGTGGATGCATATTTAGTTCCCAGATATAAGGTGATTTTCGTAACACGCACTTCAACAGAATGATATGTAGGTTTGGTATACGATAGTAGTAGTGAATATGGGGCATTTTGTTTACTCTAGAAAAAATACGTGCTGATGAGTATGTTTCAAGGAAACTACAATGTAATTATATCTACGGACAAGCTCGGAAAAATACAATTAATCTTCCTTAAGGTAAGTCGATTAATTTTTTAATTTTATTTACATTGGCAACAGAGCTAGGTCATCTACTAGCTATCGATCAGTTTCTTACACGTTGCCATGTGTCTGGAAATTTGTTTTCTCTCGCATTTTTTACCATGCAAGAAAACGCCCATTTTTTAGTCTTGCTCCATATATGAAAAAATTAATGACGATAATATTGTGATGTTTGTTTACTTTAAAACAACAGTTTATTTATTAATAATTTATTTAAACACTTATTTATTTTATAACACTGTTCCAGAATGAATTAATTCCTATTTTATTATTTAATTAAATATTCGCGCTTTGTCTCAAATCGCTTACTTAAAACTTTGGCCCACACATGCGCTTCGTCTGACTGTAAGACAAGTGAAGCGCCGTTGGACGAGAAGAAGAACTACAGCAATTGCCGCGACGAGAACGCTTTGTGGTGTGTATGTGCCATTAAATCCGCTATTATAAAATCCTGTATAATAAACGTTATTATATAGATAAACTGTGTAACCGGGCCCGGTCTTGGCTACTGGACTACCTACTACCACCTACTTCATCCGACGAACAATATAATGCAACATAGAGGGTAAGCACGTTTGAGACACGTTTATCTTATTTTTTTCGACTGTTACAATCAGCCCCTTTTTACGTAATATTCCAATCATTCTATTACAAACTTAACTATTCTAATTTATACAGTGAGCACCATAAGTCTTACCCCCCTATCTAACTCGTTACTGGAGCCTTGTTAGGAAAATCGCCGAGACACGTCGATTTTTGATTTCTACAATGTACATTTTTGTATGAATAGTTTACCCTTAATTTCATCCCTTACTAGAGGGGAGCAACCCTTTCGAAAAATTTAAATGGCATGGGGTGGTGAGTGATAGCTCATTTGAAAGAGGGTTTTATTCTCTATTCAACCGTGTAAAAAAAATTGAAATTTGCTTCATTCATTCTCGACTAATTGTTGTTTCAGAATAACGGAAATTAACGTAGCGCATTCATCCTTAGAATTAAAATTCGGCCCTGCATGATTTCGGTTTTGGTTCAGACGTGAAGTAAGACTTTTTGCCATTAGAAGGTCACTGTTAGTCTAGTTGCTTTCCTATTTTGTGAGGTTTTGTTATTTTTAAACATTAATAAATCAACACGTAATGAAGCAAATTTCAAAATTTTTTGTACGGTTGAATAGAGAATAAAACCCCCTTTTAAATGAGCTATCACTCACCACCCCATGCCATTTAAATTTTTCGAAAGGGTTGCTACCCTCCAGTAAGGGATGAAATTAAGGGTAAAGTAATCATGCAAAAATGTACATTGTAGAAATCAAAAATCGACCTGTCTCGGCGATTTTCCTAACAAGACCCCAGTAACGAGTTAGAGGGGGTAAGACTTATGATGCTCACTGTATATACTTCGAATGTCTTTAAACTGATCACTATTTATATTCACCACTGTCTATCTACTAATTACTATTTATCTTCACCGTCCATATAATAACTAACTCACTCTGATGGCTCCTCCACCAATTTATATACAAATTGGTGGTCTAGAATGCTCCCCCACCAAAATTACCAGAATGTACCAGAAACGTTATCACGTTGTATTTAGACTAGAAATAGTATCTCGTTGACTCTGGAATGTTTGCGAAAGTGTCTCCACCATAGTCGTCACATAGGTTTGGTCTTAAGGGGTTTAATTATGTATAATAATCGGACAAGTTGAGCCTCAAAGGCCAAATAATACAGAAAGGGACTTGGAGTATTAGAGCATGACTGAATAATGAAATGGCTCACATTACAATATTTCATTTGCAGAGGCAATATTCACTTGTGAATTTAGTTCGTTGTTTGATTTCTGCTCATGAGCTTTGGAGAGAATTGGATAAATACAATATAATTCCCGATAAATTATTGTATTTATTGTTTTTATTTTGATATTGTTTAGCGTTATTTAAAATGAATCAGGAGTTACCTAGCTGCAGCAACCCTTGTGCGAAACGACACTCTTTAGGAAGCAAACATTTTTTGATTATACATTGGATGAAACAGTAAAATTTTGCAGGAAATTAACGAAAGTTTCAAACAGTACATTTATCCAGCATTGAAAAACCGAGTGTGGAAAATTAAAAAATTAGGATCGAATATAAATAAAGAAATTGATGAAATATGGCCCATTTTAATTAATTTGCGATTAATTTTCCATTGCACTTTTTTAATTGTTATTATTGCCATGAAATATTAATTATGCTTATTTGTTACAGGTATGTTAATTGTAATCATTTCATGAAGTTAAATAAGTAGGTAAGTCCAAATGGATTTATAGTGTTGTTATTGCGAAATATAAATATTAGGTATTTGCTAAAGAAAGGATGAAAATCTCTGTGAATAACTTTTTAGAGAATACCTTCCTAGTTTTGTAGCGTTTTATATGTGAAACCTACAGAGAGTTAGCATTAGAGGGAACAGGAAACGAATATCAGGGTTGGAAACGAATATCAGGGTTGGAAACGAATAATATCAGGGTTGGAAACAAATAATATCAGGGTTGTCGGTTTATACGACCCGGCCAACGTTACAACGAGGTCCAACCGTATAAACTGGCAACCCTGATATTATTTGTTTCCTGCTCTTCTAATGCTAACTTTCTGTAATTTTTACATGCACTTGTGCAAAACGGATTGAAAAACGTTCAGTGGTCGTCACTATACAGGGTGTCCCAAATTGTTTTACCCATGCTGTAACTTCTAAACCATGCAAGATAATTGAATCGGACAAAAGTCATCCATTATAGTTGGCGGTGTACTTTAAAACAAATAAAAATTTGATGACTACCCCACTGGAACAACCCCCTCAAATAATATTAACGACACCCTAATTTTTTTCTGCTCATTTTTGTAGTCGCTACTTTTCTCTGTACAACTGTTTTTAAAATTTTGAAATCGCTCCATAAATAACTGAGATTCGTTATATTTTTCATTTTCATCAAGTTGCTTGCTGTCAAATTCATGGTAAGTTTTTCAGCGCATTATAAACAATACTATCAATCTGTCTCTTGTCAAACAGAAGTGCACTCGATAAAGTTAGCAGTTTTTACTTAATAAAGTTTGCAATAATTTAGAGTTTGTCAAGTCCTAACAAATTATTTCAAAATGCCTAATCTGTTTAGTTCCAACGAGTACACCGATATGATAATTATTTACGGCGAATGTCGCAAGAATTCAAGACAAGCTAGACAATTATACTATGAACGTTTTCCGAATAGAGCAATTCCCTCAGTTAGAACGTTTTCCAATTTAGAAAGATGTCTTAGACAAGGACATTTTCCTGACGGTAAACATCATGCAGGACACAACAGAATGATCAGAAATGAAGAAAATGTTATACACGTTTTGGCTTACGTTCATGTAAATCCACATGTTTCTATCAGAGATTTGGCACTCGAAATTGGAATAAGCAAAAGTAGCATCTAAAGAATATTAAAAGACAATAAATATCATCCTTATAAAATACACTTGGTCCAAGGTTTACTCCCTAATGATCTTGAAAGACGCCTAGACTTTCTCGCTAGAATGCAGGTGAAACTAAATGACGATGCCACATTCTTAAATAAAATATGGAGCGACGAATCACGTTTCCATAATAATGGTGTATTAAATCGTCATAATTTCAATTACTGGTCCCCAACAAATCCCCACTGGGTAAGAGAAACAAGGTTTCAAAATATTTGAGGCATAAACGTATGGTGTGGTTCGTTCAATGGTAGGATTATAGGTCCTCATTTTTATGAAAACACTGGAATAGGATATCGTGATTTTTTAATCAATGCCGTTCTTGAGTTGTTGGAAGGTGTTCCTCCTAATCAAAGACGAGATATGTGGTGGCAGTAAAAAGGTGCACCAGCTCATAATGCACAAATTGTGAGCCAATATTTGGCAAACACTTATGGAAACCGTGTTATATCCACGCATTCTCCAATTATCCAGTGGCCGGCTAGGTCACCTGATTTGTCGCCTCTAGATTTTGTTTCTGGGGTACTATAAAGGACGTAGTATACGAAACAAAACCAGAGGACTTAGAAGATTTAAAAAATAGAATCAGACATGCTTGTAACAGATTTACACCGGCCATGATTCGAGCTGCCTTTACTAGAAATTTATTGTTAAGGTTTGACAAATGTGTGGAAGTGGGAGGTGGGCAATTTGAGCACTTATTATAAGTTATTACTACTCTTTGTTTGTTGATATTTATTTCTTGTCTTCTCCTTTTCTTGTTTCAATGTATTTTTTAAATTATGTGTCACCTAATAAAGTATTTTTTATCATCAACTTGACATACAGTTTTATTTAATTTCTCACTTATTTATGGAGCGATTTTAAAATTTTAAAAACAGTTATACAGAGAAAAGTAGCGACTACAAAAATGAGCAGAAAAAAAATTAGGGTGTCGTTAATAATTTTTGAAAGGGTTGTTCCAGGGGGGTAGTTTTTGAGGGTGGGTCGTCAAATTTTAATTTATTTTAAAGTATACCGCCAATTATAATGGACGACTTTTGTCCGGTTCGATTATCTTGCATGGATTAGAAGTTATAGCCTGGGTAAAACAATTGGGACACCCTGTATAAATGATCTATTATTTATTTAAAAGCTAATTATTCTATATTAATAAAATAAGCAGAAAAGTTAATTATTTTAATAAACGTAGCTTAGAAGTACAAGATATATTGTATAAAACTTAATAATTTTGACAACACTATTTTCGGTTGATTGTTGTTAGTCCTAATGTAAATATTTATAATTTATGTATGTGACAACTTCTCTCTCTGACGCTACCTCTATCTATCCTGGATATAATTCAATGCCTAATGCGGTATTAACCAAAGGAGAGTTCTTTTCCAGAGGGAGACGTTCGCTCGTATTTTTTTTTTTAATTAATTTTCTTGTAATTTTGTTACAATTTATAAAATGTCGATAAACGTTTAAAATAGGAACATGTGTCTAATGCCTACCGCGTGATTCTCATAATTATACATATAGTTGAAATAATATATTAACTTACTATAAATAAATACACGGTCAACTAAATTATTATACAATAGAAAATATGGACGGCAGAAGTTTACATAACGTATTATTTATAATTTGATGAGTAGGAGTGAGCTCTATAATTTGATTGACTGGTTTTGCTGTGGAATTCAAATTAAAACAAATCTCAGATGAGTTATGTTAATAGATTCAATATTTTCGTCCGCGGCTGAGATGATTAGAAAGAAGTAACTAATTGTGATTTCTCCTTCATGTATTAACAATTTATCAAATTTACAGATTCTTTCAATTTTGGCAATAACAGCAGTTTATACAGGGTTGGGCATAATTGCCAAAACATCAGATTTTGACTTTATTGGACCAATAACAATAAAAAAATTGAATATTTTCTATGACGTTTTTCTCAGTTTATTTTTATATTGCCAGCTAGAGAACTAATTTTGGTTATTTTTATCTTTGTGTTGTAGGATTGAACTATGTTTTAGATAATTAAAAAAAACTCAAAAATGTATCCGATACGGTCCTGTCTAACTTGCTGGATCTTCATCGATAATATTTAACATATTTTCTTTTAAACCCACTTTATGTCTGGGCTCACATAGAAAGCGTTCACTTACAGCACCGATGCGGCACCTGTAATTTGAAGACAGTCGCCATAAACAAGTAACTAATCCACAAGTTCATTGTTGTCCTAATTTATCATACTGAACAATTTAAATTCACTACTTCAGATAAACACACTACTGAAATCATACACGACTTACAATAACCGGTACACAATAGCGTAATAATTCACAAGAAAAAACGAAAATAAGAGTAAAAAAGATAAAACATAGACTTCTCATTCAGCATAACTTTTCATACTCAAGTCCAGAAGTAAATATTTATTTCAACTATTTCTATTCATAGTTAAAAAGTATCAACTTAGGATCACCCTGTATTTAGCTAAAAGATAAAAAGAATGTAATAATTGGTAAAGGTTGTGAGCATTTGAAGATGCAATAAACCGCTGAAACTAATTCAGATATTGAAATCAAATAAAAATAGTTTTATTTGGTTCGAAAATCCATATGATTATTAGAAATGTAAGAAGTAACGTCACTATTGACAACAAATGCTGTTGCCGCTAAAAAGAATCTCGGTGGCAGACTGAGAATAAATATCGAACGTGACATTCTGCTATGAGACTTTTAATAATACACATAATAATATGTGCTTCTGTGCTTGTTTTTAATATTAATATAGCGGTGTTTAAAAGTTTATTAATTAATTTGAGGTCCGTGAAGTTGGCCCCCCTCCCCAATGATATTTAAAAAAAAAAACTATTGCACCATAATGCACTAGTGATGCACCAATATGCACCACTAATTATTTTTTTTTGCACCACCTTCCTTGAGAAATTACAGCCATCTCTTTAGGGGGGGGGCAAATGAACTTTTGCACCCCCTCCCTTTAGTAGTTATACCTGTTTCTTTACCGTGAAGTTAGCCCCCCCAATGATTTTTTCACTAAAAAAAAATATTGCACCGGTATGCACTCCTGATGCACTCATATGCACCACCAATTAAACTTTTTGCACCCCCTCCCTTTAAAAGTTATAGCTGTTACCGTGAATTTGGCCCCCCCAATGATTTTTTCACAAAACAAAATATTGCACTCCTGATGCACCACCAATTAAACTTTTTTCACCCCCTCCCTTTGGTAGTTATAGCTGTTTCTTTACCGTGAAGTTGCCCCCCCCTAATGATTTTTTCACAAAAAAAAATTGCATCGGTATGCACTCCTGATGCACTCATATGCACCACCAATTAAACTTTTTGCACCCCCTCCCTTTAGTAGTTATACCTGTTTCTTTACCGTGAAGTTGGCCCTCCAATGATTTTTTCACTAAAAAAAATATTGTACCTGTATGCACTCATATGCACCACCAATTAAACTTTTTGCACCCCTTCCCTTTAGTAGTTATAGCTGTTTCACTCCCTCCCTTTAGTAGTTACCGCAATTTATTTACCGTGAGGTTAGTCCTCCCTATATTTTCGAAAAAAAAAAAAAATTGTATCATTATGTTTTGTTGATGCACTCATATGCTTGCAAAGGTTCTCGTTTTTTTTTTCATCTATTTACCTTAAAATGTAGAAAGTGCCCAAAACCCTTCAAATGCGTCAAAATTAGGACATATTTACGTAAAGTGTAATCGATAGAAATTCCCAAGAATGTTCACTATTCGAGATGAAATCTTCAAGGGTATACGTGTTTATATTAACACTATTAAGACGAACAAGACACAAGAAATTAAACACATTTTTGAGGGAATAAATCATTGTAATTATCGCTAGAAAAATAGCCTTCATCGTCTGCTAATTGCTTTGTCGCTTATATCTATATTTTTTGTATTAAACACAGTTAGATTAATTATGATATTTCTACTATAAACACAGTTTTAGTGTTTTATTTAAAGGTAGTTTACAATTAATTGTTTTTCTACTACCGTGTCTAAAGTTGTACTTTTTTTCACTAGTTCTTAAAGTGAAAAAAAGTTATTTTAGTGAAAAAAGTAACTTTTATATTTCTAATATTAGTGGATAAAGTGTACGTTAGTAGAAAAATATTGTATGCAACTCGTGTGTAAAGTCCTTTTTTTGATTCATGTGATTGTCGCACTCTCCTACGGCTCGTGCCCACATTATTCACATTCGTCAAAAAAGAGTAACTTTACACACTTGTTGCATAAATAACTATTTTATCGAGAAATTTCATTAAATTATTATTTTATTAATTTGCAATATTGCTTTGAATTTTCAATTTTTTAAATTGTTACTTGAATAAAACTCACAATATGATGGACAAGCAATGTTATTTTTAACAGACACGTTATTTGTGAACAGGTTGTAATTTCTGTGTGTTTATAAAATAACAGACCTGTTAAAAATAACACAGATTGTCAATCATAACTTTATCGATATATCTTACCACCTATCCTTTTTTGAAGCAAAATGTCCTTGCGACTTTTTAAAGCTTAAAATGTCCTTTTTACGGCAAGTGTCCTCTTTTACGACAAAAGTCTTTTTTGACTGACAGCACATATTTTTGGAAGGGGCATGACATGGTTTGTACAAGACGAGGATGTTTTGGTTGTCGACTCCCCGTTTTTTTTTTAGAAGTTTAGAAGGATGAGGACTTTTTTGCTTTTTGTATACGAGAGCCCCTGTCAGCATCGTAGTCCTTTTTCACTTTTCATAAAGGTGGCAACCCTAGTTTAACTTAAGTGGCACCATGTGGAAAACTTTTTATTTGTTTTATGAAAAAAGTTATTCGTCATAAATAGTTCTACATGGTCTAAAAACTTAAATGAAATCACCAGGTATCAACTTTTTTTTAGTCGTATACGAGGTTTGTCGAAAATTATGAATTTTACGCAGGAGTAAAGTTGTACCTTTATTTTTAATAATATCGAAAATTGTTATTAAGAAAATTTGATGTATAAGGTAAATACATTAGAAATGAACCACTAATAAACATTTTTGCATCCCATCCCTTCGGTAGTTACAGCAATTTCTTTACCAATATTGCACCGATATGTATACATTATTTACTCACGTTTAGCCCTAAATAAATTTTGGCCAATTCGCACATGGATGCACATTTTAATACTCGTAAAATTTCATAGTACATCTCTGAATTTCAAACCAAATAGAAAGGAATTACTTTTTAAGCTTACAACATACTTGGTATTTTAGTTACTCTGTTGACAACACAGACAATGTGGTAACGTTAAATGTGTACTTTATATATGTAAAATTTAATTTAAGTTAGGGATTTCTAAACCAAATTAGAATCATAAGAGATTTTAGGATCTTTTAATTTTGTTATTTATTTAAAATGATGTCTTCTCCAACAAAAGAAGAAATGTTCTATTTTGTGTTACATTTGTGTTGAAATATATTTCCATCTTTATGGTTTAATATCTCTAGTTATGTTGTAAATTTTTATTTGTTAGGTTACCTATATTGTTTTTTTTTTAAAGAAGTTGTTACGACGGAAAAGTCAGTTGAGTAATGGAGAGAAGAGAGTGAACATCGGAGTTTATAAAAACTATCTTTTTAACGTTATTGTTTATTTCTTCGTATTAATACATATCTAGTTCATTTGTGAAGTGCCGTTTTCTCTAATTATCACCCTTAATGGCCTTACCCTAAAGCATCTTGACGAGAACCTAAGTTTGGCTAAAGCCCCAAAAGAAGAAAAAGCCAACAGTTATTTCAGTATCCTGTATTTAAAATTTAATTTCTTTCATAGTAAATACAAAAATGTTCAAACAAACCCTAATCACAGAAAAACTTATCTCTTCAAATTTCTTTTCACTTTGTGCATGCTCGATATGTTTAAATGTGTACCTTACCACATAACCGACGTGGTTAGAAGTAGTAGTTGTATGCTTTGATAACATGACGCCATGGAAGAAACCAAATTGTATAAATAAATATTCTGGTCACTATAGGATCTAGTAAGTTATGATGATAAACTTATAAAAAATACTTTAAGTTTACTATTACGATAATCATAGGTTGAAGGTACGTTTAATTTAAAAAAATAAAGGACGAAACGAGACAAAATTCAGCCCAACCCAGATGATAATACAAAAATTATATTAATATAAGTAGACCTTTAAAAAATTAAAGTAATTTGTAAATCACCTGTATGCACTTAAAAACAGTCCAACAACTTTTAACTGCACAGATTTCACTCAAAATATAGATTATCAAGAAACCGCGGCATCTAACTGAAATACTTGTTTTATAAAAAAACTTCTAGTTACGAAAAACCGTTAGGATTTTCCTTTAAGAAATTGTTGTGACTACCAAAGGGGGAAGACGAAAAAAGTTTTAATAATGGTGCATATTAGAGTATTAAGAGTGCATACCGATGCAATATTTTTTTGGGAAAATATTGCGTGGGGCTAACTTCACGGTAAAGAAATAGCTATAACTACTAAAAGGATGTGGTGCAAAAGTTTATTTGGTGGTGCATATAAGTGCATCAGGAGTGCATACCGGTGCAAATTTTTTTTTGTGAAAAAATCATTGGGGGGGGGGGGCAAATTCACGGTAAAGAAACAGCTATAACTACCGAAGGGAGGGGGTGCAAAAAGTTTAATTGGTGGTGCATATGAGGGCATCGGGAGTGCATACCGGTGCAAAATTTTTTTTTGTGAAAAAATCATTGGGGGGGGGGGCAAATTCACGGTAAAGAAACAGCTATAACTACCAAAGAGAGGGGATAAAAAAAGTTTTAATAATGGTGAATATTAGTGTAATAGGAGTGCATACAGGTGCAATATTTTTTTGGGAAAATATTGCGTGGGGCTAACTTCACACAGCAAAGAAATAGCTATAACTACTAAAGGGAGGGGGGTGCAAAAAAATTTATTGGTGGTGCATATGAGTGCATCAGGACTGCATAACGGTGTAATATTTTTTTTTGTGAAAAACTCATTGAGGGGGAGCCAACTTCACGGTAAAGAAACAGCTATAACTACCGAAGGGAGGGGGTGCAAAAACTTAAATTGGTGGTGCATATGAGTGCATGAGTTCATTTGCCCCCCCCCCCCACAACGAGATGGCTGTAGTTTCTCAAGGAAGGTGGAGCAAAAAAAATAATTTGTGGTGCATATTGGTGCATCACTAGTGCATTATGGTGCAATAGTTTTTTTTTGAAAAATAACATTGGGGGGGCCAACTTCACGCACCTGTAAATAATAGTTGATTTATATTTGGTACTAGCTTCACGATGGCGCCATTCTCTTATTTTTGGCAAAAATGGACTCTGATCGTTATTCGCCGCGACCCTTCATGTGTAGGCGAGTGCGACAACAGTCACATTCGTCAAAAAAGAGTAACTTTACACACTTGTTGCATAAATAATTATATTATTATCCCCGAAAACTATCCTAATAATTACTGGAGTAAAGATTATATATTTGAATTTTCTGTGATACGAACTTGCGAAAAACATTACTGCCTCATTAATGCGATTTCTTTGAAACAATTTTAAATCTACATTTTACAACCATGAAGTAATTTAAATGAGCTTTAACTGAACGAAATCGTGCACCATTTTTATGAAGGCAAATCAAATAAAATGTATCGGTTCAAATCCGATCAGTTCGATGACCTGAAATATTGCTTTTGATCTATTTCTTACTATGCGGCCCAGATTTACAGTCGTTTAGCATATAGGTCAGAGATGTACGAAAATAAATATAATCGAATAAACACTGTTTTGTTTTTTAACATTAACAGAATTTATGAATGGTTGCAGAATGATTTCGGAAAGGAATTTACGACACTGCAATGGGACAAAAATCACAGCTAGATTAAAATTGAGGTAGGGTCCGATTACAATTAGAAGAACACCGCTACGTCATCATTTGGCAAATTAATTAATTGGTTATCGCTGCCTACTGGGGGTTTAGTAGAGTGTTAATAATATAGGAAATATTGTTTTATTCCTAACAACTTACTTATTTTTTATTTATTGATAGTTATACAGGATGTTTCAAGGAGATTGGTCATAAATTATACCACATATTCTTGGGTCAAAAATAGGTCAATTAAACCGTACTTACTTATATACATAAGTGCACCCAAAAATAGTTACAGGGTGTATAAGATAAAAATTTAAATGAATTTTTTTAACGTTGCTCTTAAACCGTTTGGCATTTTTTCATGAAATTTTATATGACGTGTTAGAATACCATGACTAATAATACCGACGAAGAGGCAATATTTTTTTCTTGATTTTTATAGGTTTTTGGAGGGGTCACCGCTCTTTTCTCCACTCAACTTTTTTGTAGTATAAAATGTAATTACAAATGAAACGCCACTGGAATGCAACATCTATTTGAAAACTTTTTTGTCTCTTAGTATTTGTTTGTAAAAAGTTTAGACGATACAGCCATTTGAAATGACAACTTAAAAATATTCAATGGAAATTCTACATATGAAAAATATCAAAATCAAGTTTATTTTTAAATTACAAACTAATGTCATCAAAATAAAAAAAAATTAATTTACCAGGTGTTCAAAATTACATTCTCCTCCTGTATACACTTACTACATAGTTTTAACAATGAAAATCGAATTTTGATATTTTTGCATACGTATAATAAATTACATTGAATATTTTTAAGATGTCATTTTAAGTGGCTGTATCGTCTAAACCACACATTTTACAAACAAATACTAAGAGACAAAAAAGTTTTCAAATAGATATTGTATTTCAGTAGCATGCGATTTTTAATAAAAAATTATATTACAAAAAAGTTGAGTAGGGAAAGGGGCGGTGACACCCTCCAAAATCCTACAAAAATAAAAAAAAATATATTGCCTCCACCTCGATTTTATTAGTCATTTGTATTCCAACACGACATATAAAATTTCATGAAAAACTGTCAAACGGTTTAAGAGCAACTTTAAAAAATGTCATTAAAATTTTTATCTTATACTACTTTTGGGTGCACTTTTGTATATAGGTAAGTTCGGTTTAATCGACCTATTTTTGACCCAAGAATACGTGGTATAATTTATGACCAATCTTTTTGAAACACCCTGTTTATAATATGTATTCGAAATTCAAAGCAATGGTTACGACGTAGGGTCCGATTACAATTAGAAGACAGCTACCAATTAATTACTTTGCCAAATGATGACGTAGCTGTGTTCTTCTAATTGTAATCGGACCTTAGCGGTGTTTTTCTAATTGTAATCGGACCCTACCTACAGTACTTACTTACCTATAGTGCCACCACTCATCCAAGTTCGCTTCGGAAAGAGAGAGATGAGCAAAATAAATTGCCGCAAAAAATGTAATGACCAGGTTGTGTTAGTTTTCCCAAATTATGCAATTATTAATTATTCAATCTTATTGCGTTTACGGCGTTTTGCTTTGATAGATGGTTAGTTATAAATTAAAATGAAAATCAAAATATATACGTACAAATAATGTCCCACCTTTTATTAGACTGGCTGTAACTTTTATAATAATTATCAGAACGAAATGAAATTTAGATGAGAAAAATTATGACATGTGATGAATACACCGGAAGTGATCATGATTTTGTTATTTCAAATCGGAAACCTGACAACATTTCGAAATTCTATCATCAATTCTACACATTTTTTATGTAATGTCCTATATTAATAGTAAAACCGATTTGATGATTAACTTTGATTTTTATACCTAGATCCTAGATATATTTTTTAACAGTTACAATAATTTAAAAGTAACTGCATCTAGTTTATACACGTATTTGATTAGATAAGCGTTCAACTTTGGATTTCACGACCTGAGTTCAATTCCCGATAAAAAAGCATACTTTTTTATTTTGGAAAGAATGTGAAAAATAAAAAATACGACTATTACTGTTTATTTTAAATACATTTTATTTATATACAGTTAGGCAATCCGTTAATCTTTCTGCTATAGTCTAAGATCCGAAGTAAAGTCGCCCTTCACCCATCTGTTTAATTGATGAAAGTTTCTTTTTGTTAAATAAAATGTGTTTATAAATATATCGCAAATGGGTTGCCTAAGAAAATGCAGTCCAGACTATTTATTTTCTTAAAGTAAAAAAAAAAAACGACACCCTGTAAAATATTCCCCAGATGCTTCGACTATGCCCAAACTTTAATTAGCTCATCGTAGGATGGATTAAAGCTTAAGTTTAAAATTTAGTGTTTTTCTCTTCATCCGTTTTTGAGTTATCTTCAAACTTCGAAATTTGCACTTTTCCTAAAATATCTCGAATTAGGTCCATTTTAGGAAAATCATGTATATGAACAAAATAATAGAGAATTACATCATAAGCAACTTTTATCATGATTCGTATGCTTATCTGTACACAGAAAGGAAAGTAAAAAATGGCTGTGACCGTATTTTCCTAGGCAACCCATTTGCAGTATATTTAAAAATATATTTTATTTAATAAAAAAAAATTTTATCCGTTAAACAGATGGGTGAAGGTCGACATTACTTACGGATCCCGGACTACTATTTATTTTAAACTATTTTGAGAATGGTTCAGAAAAAATGTAAGTAGGCATCATCTTTATTAATAAAAATAAGTTCTTGTTCATAGTTGTTGATCTTATTATTGGTTATATTTAAAAAAATAATAAATATAATGAAAATAATTATTGTATTCCAATATTTTTTACCTTTATCATCCTATGAAAGTGTTTGTAAATAGAATCACAATCTTTTTAATTTCGACCAAACACCATCCGAAAAACACTTTAAAAACTATTCAAAACCAATAAGGCATTTAAAAAACAAGGAAACTACTATTATGTATTATCGTTAGGGTTACGTATATTTCGCATTTATTCGCATAAAAAATGAAAAATATTTCAAAACTCGTATTTTTTACCATAAAATATTTATTACAGAAAAATTAGTTAAAAGATAACATCGTAGTTTTCTCTATATTTTCTTGCTTAAGACTTTGCCTTCGGTAATTTATGACGACATTGTAGATACTGGAATATCTTTCACCATCTATACTGTCGACTGGGCTATGAAGACTCTGTATAGCTGCATTCGCAAACCTCAGGTAGCAACATTTTGATGCAAGTGAAATCTGCATAACGTTGACAGGAGTTTCTTGCCGAACCACATTGACGAGTTGTCTCTGGAAACGAGCATATCCACTTAAGAGTTCATCCTGTGGTATACCCCGGAAAAATGGTATTCTGGAGAAGCTCTTCAGTGTTGAGTTAGTGTCCAGAGACGATGTGGTAACGGCTGCTGCTACTCATATGTGAAGACAATTTATCCAAGCTCTTCTGAGCTGCTGTCTACAGCATAATATTGTGCTCTTGATGGAATTCACCATTTTCGTTTAACAAAATGCTTTTAGTTTTTTCTCCCAACGAACCTTCACGTTGTTGCTCAAGAGAAGACTAATTTGTTCCTTAAAATGTTCGCGAATAGATATTTTGATTTTTTCAAGTTGTCAATTATTTTAATTATTTTTGGACAGAACTCGGATACGAATGTCAACTGAACTCGTATTTTGCGAGCCAGAGTTTTATTTTCAAAACATTCCGTCAGGTAACTAGTACTCATGTTATCGTCTTCATAGTCATTAATAAAAAGCAATAATATGCTACACATATTTGCTCAAATATATTGCAGATTTGAACCAAGAATTCCAGCTAGTTACAATTAGCGTGGGGTAAAGTTTCGGAGTCCGTCGCGGAGCGTGTTCTTGCAAGTAGTTCAAATAAGCACTTTTTATTTTTCTTAAGTGCAAAAAAGCTGCCTTGGGTCATATAAACGCAGGCGGTGTGCGTTTACAACGTGCGTGAGGCTAGTAATATTAGAAAATTCACGTGTTTATTGCCTTTAAAAATGTTTTTCTTCGAAATTTAGTCGAAAAAATATTAAATACACAAAATATTATATTTCGTATTTATCGGATAAATTACGTGAATTTCGCATCTATCGCTTCTATTTCATAAAAACGAAAATTACGTATTTCTAATTATCGTTTTATCCAAATCAATAAACTGTACTATTTTTAGCACGCTTATATTAGCTTCACCTGTATGTATGTATGTATGTTTGTAACTCTCCTTTGGACTCAAGTGGCTTATTACTGTCAGTTTATCCCAGTAAGTCAAGTTCGTTCGTTGGCCGAGCGCTCTAAGGCGCGGGTTTTCGATTGCCAGACTCACCGATCGTGGGTTCTAATCCCCACGGCTGAAAAAAAAATATTTTTTTTTTCGGCAATTTTTTTTTAATAAGTAAAAAGTAAAAAATAAATATAGTTT
This sequence comes from Psylliodes chrysocephalus, assembly GCA_927349885.1. Taxonomy (NCBI): domain Eukaryota; kingdom Metazoa; phylum Arthropoda; class Insecta; order Coleoptera; family Chrysomelidae; genus Psylliodes; species Psylliodes chrysocephalus. The sequence continues at coordinate 8,115,716 of OV651817.1, forward strand.
AAAAAAACTAAAAAACACGCTTCTATAATACATCGAACTAAAAAGTGAAAAATAAATATAGTTTAAAAAAACTAAAAAACACGCTTTTAGAGCATATCAAACTAAAAAGTTAAAAATAATTTTTCAACTAAGCTTAAAACAATAATAAATGAAAAATACTAGTATTATTGTGAAAAAAGCGTGGGGCGCTTTGTCCATATTTCTCGTACATCGAACGCCCGACGCTTTTTTCACAATAATACTAGTATTTTCCATTTATTATTGTTTTAAGCTTATTTGAATAAAAGCGTGTTAAGAATAATGATTTTTAACTTTTTAGTTTGATATGCTCTAAAAGCGTGTTTTTTAGTTTTTTTTTTTTTTTTTTTTAACTATATTTATAACATTTTATTTTCGGACAAGCATCATAAGTTTGTAACCTCGAATTTATCAGAAACGATTAGAAATAGGTCTGTATGGACATTAAGTAAATATTAAATATTTTAACTTGTTTTCCTCGGACATTTCAGACTGGTCACACAGAAGCTATTAGGTGTCGGCATCATAAATTCAGATACCGATCCAATAATTTTTTATACAAAAAGTAAAAGTAAACATTTACATATTATTTTCATATAAAAACGTGCTGGTAGCAGCTCACGCCCAAGTTTTATTACCCATGCTACTTTCCAATCATAAATTCAAAATGTTTAATAAACGTAAACACACCGATGACAATTTCAATGCATGGAAGCCGTAACAAAACAAATTTACATTTTGTTTTCTAGATGTAAACTGCACATGATAAAAGTTTTGTTATCATAAACCAATTTACCATAATATATTCTATTGAAGTCATTCATATTGCTAATAAAAAGAATGTCTTAAGATTGTAGTAGGTGCCTTAAATATTAGTTTTCAACTTTCACCACATGTACGTCCTATGACCTAGTAGACCAGTGTTTGAAGGTAATTATTGGCAAAAAATTTGTAATTAAGTTTATTTTATCCTCCACTTTAAAAGTTATTTGTTGCTAATGTACGCTTTTTATTTTTAGGGGTTGAAAACTATCTTTTTTGACGAAAATTTGAAAACCATTTATATTTAAGCGTTGCTTGGATTAAAATCATGTTTAAATATTAAGAAGAGAAATGCAATCTTCAGAAGATATTGGTATTAAAGGAAATCTACCTTACTATACTCTGTTTTTAAACTAAGAGGAGCGATTTGAATTTAAGTTGGCAATTCTGTAGCCTTCTGATTGGTCAGATTACAGTCAGTTTCACACATTACTTTTTAGCATAAACATAAGCTAATAATTGATATTGTTGACAGTTCTGACATTTTATAATTTGATATGTCATCCATTATTTAGTTGTTTACTTTATTTCGTAAATAATAGTTCTTCAGTAAGCAATTGTATTGAAAATCTACAATTATGGATCCTTCTACACTGAGTACTATTAAAGGTAGCAATTCCTGAAAAGCCTTACAAGAAAGGGAAGACACCTTATTTTACATGCTGATTCTGAAGGTTTTGTAGAAAATACATTATTGGTTTTTGAAGAGATGAATTCCAAAGTATTTTAGAAAAAAATAATTTTATTACTGATTGTTTAAAACTAAAAATTGATGAATTTCTAACCAAAATGATTAAAATGTAACTAAATATTCAAGCAAATTTTATTTATTAGAATAGAATAAAACTATTTACAAAATTGTTATAACATTTAAAACACCATCTACTACTTTAGGGACAATCTTAATTTAGCACAATGAGTTAACATTACTTTCACAAAAAATATTTTAAAAATACTTAAAATTAATACATAGGTATATATGAATAGTTCACTTTAAAAAATATATGTTGACATGTAGTGTTATGAAAATGTTGGTTTCAGTTTTCAAAACATAGGCCTGTTAAACTTTTGAATGCCTTTATTTGCCCTCTAGCGCATTAACCATGGGTTAACACTAAATAAGCCATAATATCCACATTACTCATAGAAGAGATACCAGTTACTGTGTGATCCACTTGTCCACTGATTAACTTTTACTTTTTATACCTATAACAAATATATCCTTAAAAATGTAAACAGATCTTTATATTTTATACTAACCTGGCTACATCTGGATATTCCATTAACAATTTTCTTAAATATTTAATATTCATTTTAAAAAGATCATAGTTATTCTCAAAAAGTCGATTTCAAAAGCAAGAAAAAAGTATTTCTGACATCAATCAACAACTATATTGACTTTAATTTGACAGTTACATTTCGTTTTAGACACACATTTCAGATCACAATAATGTGAAATTAGCGACCGTTGTCTGGGACCAATTAAAAAATTACTTCTATGACATTTATTCGTTTCTTAACCGCTCATTGGCCGTTCACCGACTAAGGCCGATAAAGATAATTATTTCATAAATTTTGAACACGACTATATTTCGAAACTCGCTCTTAGTAACAAATCTAGTTACTTTTCCCTGTGTAAATGCGTCTTTTCAATTCGCTCCTCCTAGTTTAAAAACAGAGTATAGTAGAGATCAATCTGTAAAAGTGGGTGGAGAGGAAAGTGATCGAATACCAATAAAATATCCTAGGTCAGTGTTCTGGGTTCAATTATTCTATTCAACATTTACATAAATGGTCAGTTTTCAATCTATCGGGGTAGTATTGTGATGAGATTTGCCGATGACACTGCATTCTTTTATGAAGTTTGTGATTGGTATAGCAGCATAGCTGAAGGAGATTTTTTCAATACTAAGAATTATCTCTACAGCAAAGTAGGTAGTTACTGTAAATTTAGACAGCCTTAGTTGTTTCCCCAAATTTAATCACCTTGACATTTCCATAAATGAAAATCCTCTTGCGCTTCAACCTGTAACAAATAAAATACCTTGGCATGTTTATTGACAATCATCTGAAGTGGGACTATCACAAAATTATCCTGCAAAAAAATTGCAGCGTATCTAAGTTTAATTTTCTAAAAAAATATCTTTCAGTTAGCTATTTTACTACTTTATACTATGCCCTAGTCGAAATCCATCTTAGGTATGATATTATAGCTTGGGGAAGTGCACTAAGGTGCCATATACAAGCTCTTGAGCTTATACAAAAAGATTTTTAAAACTTACGTTGTCAAAAAAATATTGATATTTAAGCAACCTATTATACACTGAAAGTCAAATCATGGATCATGGGATCTTAGGCACCGGGCGACGCGAGTTCCCGTCAGAATAAAACCTTTTACCTGCGTTTCAACTTTTGTCTCACACGAGTTCCCGTCAGGGTTCAAATTTACCTGTTAGCAGTCAGTAATAATTAAAACTACATAATTTTATGTTTCATCATATTTATTTAATTGTGTGTACACTAAATTTATATGCCACACATTTAAAAAAATTATAGCGGCTAATATCTTTCATGTCTTTACTTGTAAGAGTAGATACTTGTCGGGCCGAAAACCTGCAAGTACTCATTGCTGCTGATACAAATTCACACCATATAACATGGGACAGCAAGGACAACAACAAAAGAGGTGAGTCTTTACTTGAATTCATTCTAACCACTAACCTGGAAATATTGAATCGTGGAAACGAACCTACTTTTGTAACTAGTAGACGGAGCGAGGTTATTGATATTACCCTTGGTTCTTCCTTCGTTTCAAATCACATTGGCAAGTGGTACGTGTCTAGAGAGCCTTCGCTCTCAGATCATCGGCATATTCTCATGGAAATCGACAACGTCGATAAACTAGGAGATGTATACCGAGACCCACATAAAACCGATTGGTTTGGATACGGAGTGGAGCTGGGACCAGTGTTAAAAACCGTTAAAATAACTCTTTATACTAAAAATGATATAGATGAAGTTGCAGAACAACTACGGGACGCAATCATAACATCATATCACAATAACTGCTCGTTAAAGAACAGGAAAACTTCTAGGGAGATGAGCTGGTGGAACACCGAACTCGCCAAACTCAGAAGGAAAACACGTGAACTTTTTAATAAGGCTAAAAAGACGAATAAGTGTGAGAATACACCAAAACACTCACAGAGTATAACAAAACTCTTAGGAAATCTAAGAGGGATTCATGGAGAACATTCTGTCAGGAAATTGAAAATACAACTGAAGGATGCAGACTCCACCGCATTCTAGCAAAAGATCCAATAAACCCTGTGGGGACATGAAAAACCCAAACAGGGAAATACACTAAAACTGGAATGGAAACATTAGAACTACTTCTTAAAACTCATTTCCCTGATTGCACAACAAACTCGAATGAAGCAAACTCGAATGCAGCAAACCAAACCCACACGAACTGGAGGAAACAACTAATGTTGTCTAAATTTACAGTAACCACCTACTTTGCTGTAGAGATAATTCTTGATTGTTTAGCGTCTTCAGCAGTTGATCTGCCACTAGGTTTCACAATAGAGGAGAAAGGACTCCACCCTGTGGAAACTAATCGCACCCTTCTCAAGGATAAGATCAACTCAGGTCAATAAGATAGACCTTAATTTATACAATAAATTTATTAGTGTACATAATAACAACACTATAAAATCAATGAACGTTACCCATAGCCCTCAGAAGGTCTAGATCCGAGAATACCGATCAAGGAGAAGCGACAGTAGCTGTCGGTGCTTTTGATATCGGATGGACCTTTTTTACAGCATGACTTTGATTGATACACAACTTAGCACGCTGAGAAAACATGCTTATTTTCTACACTGAGCGAAATAGTTTGGCAAATTATTTGAAATCATTGCTATAGTCCATGCGCAAATGTTGTAATGCGATTTAATTACATTGAAGTAGTTAGGGTTAATAGCAATTAATAATCATAATATTTACTCTTCGTAGTCCTTTGGAAAAGTAAATAAACTTAATCCTTGGCCTGTTTTGGACGAACAAGAACGGTATGCACAAAAATATCCAGATCCAGACATTCTATTACAACATAAAAAAACACCAAAAAATATCACTCAACAGCTCACAGACTAAACACAACTTGAACTGACTTTGACAGATTATATGATTTTGAGTGATACACAACTTAGTTTCGCACATGCGCGTATCAAAACGGTACACTGAAAACACCAAGCTGTCGCTTCTCCATGATCGGTATTCTCGGGTCTAGATACCGCATCGTAAAAACATTTTGACCCACCATATGATGGGCGCCATGATAAATAGATGTCAATAAATTTTAAGTTGGCGCTTCTGACAAGACAGAATCGGCACAAGTTTAGTAATAAGCGTAAGATCGGCGTTCGACGTATATAATCGATTTTATTATCTGTTGTGTTGTTTATTTTGTTCTTCTAGTAAAGGTTTTATTTCAAACATTATTTTTTAGTTTAGTCGTTTAGTGTTTTATTTTAATAAAAAACATTTGTGGTTTGGTGTTAAATTTTTACAGGATTTTCAAAATCTCTTGTTGTTTTGTACGTGAATGTAACAATGCATCCAACGGTAGAAGATACAAGGAAGGAATAACATTTCATGTGTAAGTTTTCAAAAATATTTGTTTATTTTCAAAATCAAATAATTTGTGTTTTGTTGTAGCATACCAAAAAATTTTAGGAAAGAATAACTGATAGCCATAGGAAGACCATTGAATCATTTTGTGACTTTAGTATAAGCCCAGAAAATTTGGGGATACTAGCTGAAACGGCAAATGTGTTATTGGCTCCTTGTTAGTGACCTATTGTACAATTTTTCCAACACACGTTCCATGATCCTTTGAACTTGGCTGCACCGTACTGATGAAGACCAATAGTCAGAAAAACGTGTCGACCGTTACTTCTTTTTTACTTTTTTTTATTCGGAAAATGTCCACTATTACTACCTTGATACAATAATATTAGTTCCGTTCTAAGTAGGTACATATTATAGTTTGTATGTTTTATGCTTTATTTTATTACATGTAATAAATGATAGGAAATTTACTTTTATAGTAAATAAATTGATTAAAGCAATATGTAAGAATAAGTTTATCTAAGGATTAAATTGTTAAAGCAATTTTTCATATCCATTGTTTATTAATTTGTTTCATTTAATTCTTTCTTATTGAGTAAGTTATTTCATATAAATATGCGATACTTGTAAAATGTAATATTTTCTTTTAAATAGGTATATATTATGTTTGTATAAAATATTGTTCAGTTAATAAAAACAGAAATATTTTGTCTTTTATTCAAAAGAAGATTGTAAATTTTTCAAAATATATTTACCTACCCCAAAAAAAGATTAATAAAACCAGTTAGTCATATACACATTTTCTATATATTTATAGAGGTACTTTTTAAATAACTTTCAATACATTCGAAATCTGTGGTTTTATTAAACTCAATGTAACAAATAATAATAGGTATTCTCAAAAATATTTAAAAATAAAATCGAGATGGGACTCTTGTATAATTTAGTGACTATTCGCCTATGGTTAGTGCACTGCTGTATGTCCCTGGGTTTTCTACATTAGAACAATACTGCTTCTCGACTCTAGCAGTATTTTTTACATCTCACAAGATTATATTTATTAAAAAACCAAGGAATTGTTTTGGCCTATTGCTGTGCCCTTTTCCAACATTCCCAAAGTTTTTTTTTACTTTCTGCTGATTGGATCTCCGATAGCAACAACTCCATTTGTTGTTCCACTAGTTTTTTATCAAATTTTTAAAATAACTTCTATATATTTATCTTTTGCAACGACTTTGCTTACCTGCTTCATAATCTCTTCCCTATGCCCCAATTTCTCTAACAGGTGAGATCTTATACTCGCTCTATTAAATCAAATTATCATTATAGTTTATTTGAAAATGCTTGGTAGCACAGTTTTTATGGCAAAGGTCCATATTTTTATATAATTTTGCTATTATTCATTTTCAAATAAACTATAGGAATAGGAGTAATCTATTAGTTTTTCTAAAAATACCTTGTTACCGATGTAAGTATATCTTTCCCTAGTTAAAAAATTCGAGTTTTTATTTTCATAATATAAATAAATGACCGGTTAACAATCACATTCTTTTAAATAGTACATTTGACATTGAAGTAGGTATTTTCTCCATATTGCCAAACAGGAACAGATGGTTTACTTGTAATTTGAATTATATTACATAAATCTCACTGAATTTCTCTGTAATTCTCATAGCAATATGTACACAAAACACTTATCCAATAATATACAGTATGGTTCAAATGAAAGGAATAAATTCATTATAATGGAAGTAGTTGGTTTTTTGAAAAAATGCTCGGACAGGTCAATTTTGTTTAATTAAAGCGCAATTTTTTAAATAGAATTCAATTTTCCCCCACTTCCCATTTTTGGGCAGTGACGTCATTGACAATTTTTTTAAATGGTAACCCCAATTTTTTTTCTTGATTTTGAGAGATCTTGCAATTTCCTACTCGGAAACATAATATTTGTAATATCTGACATAACAATTTTTTTTGAATAAAAGTCATTTAAAGATCAGATACATAAATTTTATTTTATTTTGAAACACAATAAATGAATAAAAAATTATTTGTAATTAAGTGCTTCATCTAAAAAAAAAAAAAATAATAAAAAGAATTTATTGACAATTTCACAAATTCTTTTTTATTATTATTATTATTATTATTATAATTATTATTATTATTATTATTATTATTATTATTATTATTATTATTATTATTTTGTTAGATTAAGCACTTAATTACAAATAATTATCTTTTAATCAATTATTGTGTTCTCAAAATAAAATAAAATTTATGTGTCTAATCTTTAAATGACTTTTATTCAAAAAAAATTGTTATGTAAGACATTTCAAATATTATGTTTCCGAGTAGGAAATTGCAAGATCTAACAAAATCAAGAAAAAAAAAATTGGGGTTACTATTTAAAAAAATTGTCAATGACGTCACTGCCCAAAAATGGGAAGTGGGGGAAAATTGAATTCTAATCTGCGCTTTGAGTAAACAAAATTGACCTGTCCGAGCATTTTTTCGAAAAACCAACTACTTCCATTATAATGAATTTATTCCTTTCATTTGAACCATACTGTATGTATATAACCATGTAAAAATAACATTTCAAGAACGAGAAAATTTATAAAACCGGTCCTGTCTGATCTAGGAAAATCAAATAGGTTTGTCAAAGATTTGTTCTTAATTTGAAATTAGAAATTGTGCATCTCACTCACGTATAACTAATAACAAAGTGCAGACTATCGGTGTTCACGTATTACAGAACACACAAACTAAAAATCAGTGTAGCCAAAACATAAATTTACCTAACATGGCGACAAGCTTGAATGGGGTCATTTTTTAGTATTGACAGCATACGCCAAGCGGTATCTAGACTTTCTGAGGGCTATGACGTTACCTCATTTCAGAAACTGGCAAAAAACTTTTTATTAAAACATTGTTTTTATAGTGTAAATGATTTTAAACATTCTATGACGTAACATTATGGTTTTATATTTATGATATCTTTTTGTATTTCAACTTCTTTATATATGTATATCGTCTTTTTATATTTTAACTCGCAATAGCTATTATCTATCTTTAGTAGGTACATCATTATTGAGAGGTGTTTTTTATAGGTATTTCCTAATTAATCTCAAACAATTCAAAGACACTATTAAATAATCGGTGGAAAGCCTACCCACGGTGACATATTTGACCATAAAATGTGTTACTGAATCGTGCGCTACGCTATTAAAAAATCCTATAGTATCCGCCTAAGCTCTTGACGTCATACACACAGCATGTGGATGCGATATTGATATAGAATCATGTGGTTTAGAATGTGTTACAAGTTGTTTTATTATTTTCTTGAAAGTATCCATTTATGGTTGTACAATTACAAGATTTTTAAATGTTGCTATTGAAAATATATGCAATATAAGGTGTGTATTTAGGAATTATGATACCGGTGTGAACTTAGCAGCCAATTTCTAGCAGCCAAAATTCCGAATATTACCGAATGATCAGTAGCGTCGTTTAAATAGAAGTAATTAATTATTAGGTGAGAAATAGGACAAAAACAATTGAAATTTTTACTGAAATTTGATAATAGGATGTTCTTTTAATTGTCACAACAATATTAATTAAAATTAAAAGTACAATAGAATACTTTAAAAATATTATTATTATTTTATTCGACAAGGTAAGAAGTCACATCAAAAGGTATTTTACAATATGTATAATGGTAGTATTAACTCAAAACAAAAAATATGATAGATATAATAACAAATTCCCACAAGGGTAAACTACCCCGTAATAATAAAATATTTATTTTGTCAGAGAAACAAATAAGTTATCACTTTAAACTGTGTTTTAAAATATTTTTATTAGTTAAAATACGTTATAATAAAAATAGGAATTACTGTAGACACTCCCAACAGGAGTAAAATGCCCTTTAAAAAAATTAGTTGACCAAAGAAGGAAATAAAGTATCAATCTCAAATGTGATCGAAAAAACTTCTATTAGGGTTATATACTTACAGTTGAAATATGAATTACTAGCGACCCTCCCAACAAGGGTAAAATACCCTTAGGATAATAAAATAAGTAGTTTTCCAAAGAAAAAAAAAATTATCAATTTTAAATGTGCTCCAAAAAATTTCTTTTAGTGCTATATACTTACAGTAAAAATATGAATTACTAGCGACCCTCCCTACAGGGATAAAATGCCCTTAGGATAATAAAATAATAAGTTTTCCAAAGAAGAAAATAAATTATCAATTTTAAATGTAATCTAAAACACTTCTATTAAGGTTATATACTTACAGTAAAAATATGAATTACTAGCGACCCTCCCAACAGGGGTAAAATGCCCTTAGGATAATAAAATAATTAGTTTTCCAAAGAAGAAAATAAGTTATCAATTTTAAATGTGATTAAAAAAACTTCTATTAGTGTTATATACTTACAGCAAAAATATGAATTACTAGCGACCCTCCCAACAGGGGTAAAATGCCCTTAGGATAATAAAATAATTATTTTTCCAAAGAAGAAAATAAATTATCAATTTTGAATGTGCTCTAAAAAACTTCTATTAGTGCTATATACTTACATTAAAAATATGAATTACTAGCGACCCTCCCAACAAGGGTAAAATGCCCTTAGGATAATAAAATAATTAGTTTTCCAAAGAAGAAAATAAGTTATCAATTTTAAATGTGATTAAAAAAACTTCTATTAGTGTTATATACTTACAGTAAAAATATGAATTACTAGCGACCCTCGCTACAGGGGTAAAATGCCCTTAGGATAATAAAATAATTAGTTTTCCAAAGAAAAAATAAATTATCAATTTTAAATGTAATCTAAAAAACTTCTATTAGTGTTATATACTTACAGTAAAAATATGAATTACTAGCGACCCTCCCAACAAGGGTAAAATGCCCTTAGGATAATAAAATAATTAGTTTTCCAAAGAAGAAAATAAATTATCAATTTTAAATGTAATCTTAAAAACTTCTATTGGTATTATATACCCTCAATAAAAATATGAATTACTAACGACCCTCCCAACAGGGGTAAAATGCACTTAGGATAATAAAATAATTAGTTTTCCAAAGAAAAAAATAAATTATCAATTTTAAATGTAATCTCAAAAACTTCTATTAGTGTTATATAGTTACACTAAAAATATGAATTACTAGCGACCCTCCCAACAGGGGTAAAATGCCCTTAGCATAATAAATTAATTAGTTTTCCAAAGAAGAAAATAAGTTATCAATTTTAAATGTGATTTAAAAAACTTCTATTAGTGTTATATACTTACAGTAAAAATATGAATTACTAGCGACCCTCCCAACAGGGGTAAAATGCCCTTAGGATAATAAAAAAAATTAGTTGACCAAAGAAGGAAATAAAGTATCAGTTTCAAATGTGATCTAAAAAACTTCTATTAGGGTTATATACTTACAGTTGAAACATGAATTACTAGCGACCCTCCCAACAAGGGTAAAATACCCTTAGGATAATAAAGTAAGTAGTTTTCCAAAGAAGAAAATAAGTTATCAATTTTAAATGTGATTTAAAAAACTTCTATTAGTGTTATATACTTACAGTAAAAATATGAATTACTAGCGACCCTCGCTACAGGGGTAAAATGCCCTTAGGATAATAAAATAATTAGTTTTCCAAAGAAAAAAATAAATTATCAATTTTAAATGTAATCTAAAAAACTTCTATTAGTGTTATATACTTACAGTAAAAATATGAATTACTAGCGACCCTCCCAACAAGGGTAAAATGCCCTTAGGATAATAAAATAATTAGTTTTCCAAAGAAGAAAATAAATTATCAATTTTAAATGTAATCTTAAAAACTTCTATTGGTATTATATACCCTCAATAAAAATATGAATTTCTAACGACCCTCCCAACAGGGGTAAAATGCACTTAGGATAATAAAATAATTAGTTTTCCAAAGAAAAAAATTAATTATCAATTTTAAATGTAATCTAAAAAACTTCTATTAGTGTTATATAGTTACACTAAAAATATGAATTACTAGCGACCCTCCCAACAGGGGTAAAATACCCTTAGGATAATAAAGTAAGTAGTTTTCAAAGAAGAAAATAAGTTATCAATTTTAAATGTGATTTAAAAAACTTCTATTAGTGTTATATACTTACAGTAAAAATATGAATTACTAGCGACCCTCCCAACAGGGGTAAAATGCCCTTAGCATAATAAAATAATTAGTTTTCCAAAGAAAAAAATAAATTATCAATTTTAAATGTAATCTAAAAAACTTCTATTAGTGTTATATAGTTAAACTAAAAATATGAATTACTAGCGACCCTCCCAACAGGGGTAAAATGACCTTAGGATAATAAAAAAAATTAGTTGACCAAAGAAGGAAATAAAGTATCAGTTTCAAATGTGATCTAAAAAACTTCTATTAGGGTTATATACTTACAGTAAAAATATGAATTACTAGCGACCCTCCCAACAAGGGTAAAATGCCCTTAGGATAATAAAATAATTAGTTTTCCAAAGAAGAAAATAAATTATCAATTTTAAATGTAATCTTAAAAACTTCTATTGGTATTATATACCCTCAATAAAAATATGAATTACTAACGACCCTCCCAACAGGGGTAAAATGCACTTAGGATAATAAAATAATTAGTTTTCCAAAGAAAAAAATAAATTATCAATTTTAAATGTAATCTTAAAAACTTCTATTAGTGTTATATAGTTACACTAAAAATATGAATTACTAGCGACCCTCCCAACAGGGGTAAAATGCCCTTAGCATAATAAAATAATTAGTTTTCCAAAGAAATAAATAAATTATCAATTTTAAATGTAATCTAAAAAACTTCTATTAGTGTTATATAGTTAAACTAAAAATATGAATTACTAGCGACCCTCCCAACAGGGGTAAAATGCCCTTAGGATAATAAAATAATTATTTTTCCAAAGAAGAAAATAAATTATCAATTTTGAATGTGCTCTAAAAAACTTCTATTAGTGCTATATACTTACATTAAAAATATGAATTACTAGCGACCCTCCCAACAAGGGTAAAATGCCCTTAGGATAATAAAATAATTAGTTTTCCAAAGAAGAAAATAAGTTATCAATTTTAAATGTGATTAAAAAAACTTCTATTAGTGTTATATACTTACAGTAAAAATATGAATTACTAGCGACCCTCGCTACAGGGGTAAAATGCCCTTAGGATAATAAAATAATTAGTTTTCCAAAGAAAAAAATAAATTATCAATTTTAAATGTAATCTAAAAAACTTCTATTAGTGTTATATACTTACAGTAAAAATATGAATTACTAGCGACCCTCGCTACAGGGGTAAAATGCCCTTAGGATAATAAAATAATTAGTTTTTCAAAGAAAAAAATAAATTATCAATTTTAAATGTAATCTAAAAAACTTCTATTAGTGTTATATACTTACAGTTGAAATATGAATTACTAGCGACCCTCCCAACAAGGGTAAAATACCCTTAGGATAATAAAATAAGTAGTTTTCCAAAGAAAAAAAAAATTATCAATTTTAAATGTGCTCCAAAAAATTTCTTTTAGTGCTATATACTTACAGTAAAAATATGAATTACTAGCGACCCTCCCTACAGGGATAAAATGCCCTTAGGATAATAAAATAATAAGTTTTCCAAAGAAGAAAATAAATTATCAATTTTAAATGTAATCTAAAACACTTCTATTAAGGTTATATACTTACAGTAAAAATATGAATTACTAGCGACCCTCCCAACAGGGGTAAAATGCCCTTAGGATAATAAAATAATTAGTTTTCCAAAGAAGAAAATAAGTTATCAATTTTAAATGTGATTAAAAAAACTTCTATTAGTGTTATATACTTACAGCAAAAATATGAATTACTAGCGACCCTCCCAACAGGGGTAAAATGCCCTTAGGATAATAAAATAATTATTTTTCCAAAGAAGAAAATAAATTATCAATTTTGAATGTGCTCTAAAAAACTTCTATTAGTGCTATATACTTACATTAAAAATATGAATTACTAGCGACCCTCCCAACAAGGGTAAAATGCCCTTAGGATAATAAAATAATTAGTTTTCCAAAGAAGAAAATAAGTTATCAATTTTAAATGTGATTAAAAAAACTTCTATTAGTGTTATATACTTACAGTAAAAATATGAATTACTAGCGACCCTCGCTACAGGGGTAAAATGCCCTTAGGATAATAAAATAATTAGTTTTCCAAAGAAAAAATAAATTATCAATTTTAAATGTAATCTAAAAAACTTCTATTAGTGTTATATACTTACAGTAAAAATATGAATTACTAGCGACCCTCCCAACAAGGGTAAAATGCCCTTAGGATAATAAAATAATTAGTTTTCCAAAGAAGAAAATAAATTATCAATTTTAAATGTAATCTTAAAAACTTCTATTGGTATTATATACCCTCAATAAAAATATGAATTACTAACGACCCTCCCAACAGGGGTAAAATGCACTTAGGATAATAAAATAATTAGTTTTCCAAAGAAAAAAATAAATTATCAATTTTAAATGTAATCTCAAAAACTTCTATTAGTGTTATATAGTTACACTAAAAATATGAATTACTAGCGACCCTCCCAACAGGGGTAAAATGCCCTTAGCATAATAAATTAATTAGTTTTCCAAAGAAGAAAATAAGTTATCAATTTTAAATGTGATTTAAAAAACTTCTATTAGTGTTATATACTTACAGTAAAAATATGAATTACTAGCGACCCTCCCAACAGGGGTAAAATGCCCTTAGGATAATAAAAAAAATTAGTTGACCAAAGAAGGAAATAAAGTATCAGTTTCAAATGTGATCTAAAAAACTTCTATTAGGGTTATATACTTACAGTTGAAACATGAATTACTAGCGACCCTCCCAACAAGGGTAAAATACCCTTAGGATAATAAAGTAAGTAGTTTTCCAAAGAAGAAAATAAGTTATCAATTTTAAATGTGATTTAAAAAACTTCTATTAGTGTTATATACTTACAGTAAAAATATGAATTACTAGCGACCCTCGCTACAGGGGTAAAATGCCCTTAGGATAATAAAATAATTAGTTTTCCAAAGAAAAAAATAAATTATCAATTTTAAATGTAATCTAAAAAACTTCTATTAGTGTTATATACTTACAGTAAAAATATGAATTACTAGCGACCCTCCCAACAAGGGTAAAATGCCCTTAGGATAATAAAATAATTAGTTTTCCAAAGAAGAAAATAAATTATCAATTTTAAATGTAATCTTAAAAACTTCTATTGGTATTATATACCCTCAATAAAAATATGAATTTCTAACGACCCTCCCAACAGGGGTAAAATGCACTTAGGATAATAAAATAATTAGTTTTCCAAAGAAAAAAATTAATTATCAATTTTAAATGTAATCTAAAAAACTTCTATTAGTGTTATATAGTTACACTAAAAATATGAATTACTAGCGACCCTCCCAACAGGGGTAAAATACCCTTAGGATAATAAAGTAAGTAGTTTTCCAAAGAAGAAAATAAGTTATCAATTTTAAATGTGATTTAAAAAACTTCTATTAGTGTTATATACTTACAGTAAAAATATGAATTACTAGCGACCCTCCCAACAGGGGTAAAATGCCCTTAGCATAATAAAATAATTAGTTTTCCAAAGAAAAAAATAAATTATCAATTTTAAATGTAATCTAAAAAACTTCTATTAGTGTTATATAGTTAAACTAAAAATATGAATTACTAGCGACCCTCCCAACAGGGGTAAAATGACCTTAGGATAATAAAAAAAATTAGTTGACCAAAGAAGGAAATAAAGTATCAGTTTCAAATGTGATCTAAAAAACTTCTATTAGGGTTATATACTTACAGTAAAAATATGAATTACTAGCGACCCTCCCAACAAGGGTAAAATGCCCTTAGGATAATAAAATAATTAGTTTTCCAAAGAAGAAAATAAATTATCAATTTTAAATGTAATCTTAAAAACTTCTATTGGTATTATATACCCTCAATAAAAATATGAATTACTAACGACCCTCCCAACAGGGGTAAAATGCACTTAGGATAATAAAATAATTAGTTTTCCAAAGAAAAAAATAAATTATCAATTTTAAATGTAATCTTAAAAACTTCTATTAGTGTTATATAGTTACACTAAAAATATGAATTACTAGCGACCCTCCCAACAGGGGTAAAATGCCCTTAGCATAATAAAATAATTAGTTTTCCAAAGAAATAAATAAATTATCAATTTTAAATGTAATCTAAAAAACTTCTATTAGTGTTATATAGTTAAACTAAAAATATGAATTACTAGCGACCCTCCCAACAGGGGTAAAATGCCCTTAGGATAATAAAATAATTATTTTTCCAAAGAAGAAAATAAATTATCAATTTTGAATGTGCTCTAAAAAACTTCTATTAGTGCTATATACTTACATTAAAAATATGAATTACTAGCGACCCTCCCAACAAGGGTAAAATGCCCTTAGGATAATAAAATAATTAGTTTTCCAAAGAAGAAAATAAGTTATCAATTTTAAATGTGATTAAAAAAACTTCTATTAGTGTTATATACTTACAGTAAAAATATGAATTACTAGCGACCCTCGCTACAGGGGTAAAATGCCCTTAGGATAATAAAATAATTAGTTTTCCAAAGAAAAAAATAAATTATCAATTTTAAATGTAATCTAAAAAACTTCTATTAGTGTTATATACTTACAGTAAAAATATGAATTACTAGCGACCCTCGCTACAGGGGTAAAATGCCCTTAGGATAATAAAATAATTAGTTTTTCAAAGAAAAAAATAAATTATCAATTTTAAATGTAATCTAAAAAACTTCTATTAGTGTTATATACTTACAGTAAAAATATGAATTACTAGCGACCCTCCCAACAGGGGTAAAATGCCCTTAGGATAATAAAATAATTAGTTTTCCAAAGAAGAAAATAAATTATCAATTTTAAATGGGATTTTAAAAACTTCTATTCGTGTTATATACCCTCAATAAAAATATGCAATACTAGCGACCCTCCTAACAGGGGTAAAATGCACTTAGGATAATAAAATAATTAGTTTTCCAAAGAAGAAAATAAATTATCAATTTTAAATGTAATCTTAAAAACTTCTATTGGTGTTATATACCCTCAGTAAAAATAGAAGTTTTTTAGAGTACATTTAAAATTGATAATTTATTTTCTTCTTTGGAAAACTATTTATTTTATTATCTTAAGGGCATTTTACCCCTGTTCGGATGGTCGCTAGTAATTCATATTTTTACTGTAATTATATAGCACTAATAGAAGTTTTTTAGAGAACATTTAAAATTGATAATTTATTTTCTTCCTTGGAAAAATAATTATTTTAATATCCTAAGGGCATTTTACCCCTGTAGGGAGGGTCGCTAGTAATTCATATTTTTACTGTAAGTATATTACAGTAATAGAAGTTTTTAAGATCACCTTTTAAATTGATAATTTATTTTCTTCTTTGGAAAACTAAATATTTTATTATCCTAAGGGCATTTTACCCCTGTTGGGAGGGTCGCTAGTAATTCATATTTTTACTGTAAGTATATAGCACTAATAGAAGTTTTTTGGAGCACATTTAAAATTGATAATTTATTTTCTTCTGTGAAAAAATAATTATTTTATTATCCTAAGGGCATTTTACCCCTGTAGGGAGGGTCGCTAGTAATTCATATTTTTACTGTAAGTATATTACAGTAATAGAAGTTTTTAAGATCACCTTTAAAATTGATAATTTATTTTCTTCTTTGGAAAAATAATTATTTTATGTTGGGAGGGTCGCTAGTAATTCATATTTTTACTGTAAGTATATAGAGCTAATAGAAGTTTTTTAGAGTACATTTAAAATTGATAATTTATTTTCTTCTTTGAAAAAATAATTATTTTATTATCCTAAGGGCATGTTTCTCTGACAAAATAAATATTTTATTATTACGGGGTAGTTTACCCTTGTGGGAATTTGTTATTATATCTATCAAATTTTTTGTTTGAGTTAATACTACCATTATACATATTGTAAAATACTTTTTGATGTGACTTCTTACCTTGTCGAATAAAATAATAATAATATTTTTAAAGTATTCTATTGTACTTTTAATTTTAATTAATATTGTTGTGACAATTAAAAGAACATCCTATTATCAAATTTCAGTAAAAATTTCAATTGTTTTTGTCCTATTTCTCACCTAATAATTAATTACCTCTATTTAAACGACGCTACTGACCATTCGGTAACATTCGGAATTTTGGCTGCTAGAAATTGGCTGCTAAGTTCACACCGGTAATTATGATCGGGGAAAAATATTAAAATCGATATAATTCGAGACTAGATATTTAATAATAGGAGGACTTATTGTTTGTTTTTTTTTTAACCACTTATAATCGTTTATACTGACATTTTGTATTTTTTTATATTTTCAATTTTACTTACATACTTTATTCCATAACTATATTGTTTGTTAATTATTATTACTATTTTCATTTTTATTTGGCATCTTCTACTAATCATTATTTTTGAAACTTATTTGTACTCCCAATATTTTTGGCACAAAATTTAGGGATCTAAAAATAGGTCGTAATGATAAAAAATCAAAGACCTCGTTCATCTCCATCCCTTCCCACCTCATTGTTATTAAACTACTGATAAATGATTTAGTAGCTTATGAAACCAGTAGGAAATAAAAATCTATTCAAAATGGTACATTTCTTAATTGACGGCGCATATGAAACGTGTATATCTATCTAATCTATATTATGTATTGTATATTATATTATATATTTATATATTATATAAGATATATAAGCGAAATAAAACTCACGAACTCACTGACTCATAACCAGTTGCGGCTTGTGGTAATTTAAAATGGGTGTTCACTTTTTCCAATAATTTTATCATTTGTATGTTCGGTACAAAACTTTCTACAAGAGCCAATATCGCTGTTTTTTTATTATTTGAGTTTGTATTAAGTGTAGTAGTGTATTATCAACATCATACTGTTTTCAAGCACTAAAACTATTAATAAATGAATATTTTAGTTAGTGTAATATTTTAATATTTGTTTTGTTTTTAATACGTTGAAAACCATCTATAAATATTATTAGTTAGTAAACTGACTTTTCTTCATAATTTGAGATTATTTTTAAATATATATCAGGTTATGCTTGACATTGATTTTTCTGTAAAAAATATATGAAGCTTTACCTACCATTTTTCAGTTTTTATTGTAAGTTTAATCATTTTCACAATTTGTCACAGATGTCAAATAAAAAATATATTTTTCAAATACCTTTTATTGGCAAATAAAATAAGAACTAAAATGTTTTAAATGTTTATTTTATAAGATCAGTCCCATCACAATACCTAATATTACATAGATTCAAACTAGAATAAAGATATATAATGCCTGGCATTCTAAATGATATCCTTTGCAGTTTAACAGACCCCCCTTAACCCCCATTTTCAACCAGATTGTTTTTACAATCAATAGGCCTCATCTCCTTAAATAGCTTGATTTTTACTAAAAATTTCATGTTAATATCGCTTTTCATTTTTGATTTTTTTTTATTTCAACCCCCCTTAAATCCCCCATATTTAACAGATTTTTTTTATAATTAAAGGGATTTTTCTCCTTTTAGAGCTTGATGTTTGCTAAAAATTTCAAGTTGATATCATTTTTCGTTTTTCAGTTATATATTTTTTTTTTAATCCCCCTTAACTCCCCAATATATTCATATTTTTTTTCAGTATCAATAGGCTTTATCTTCTTATAAAGCTTCAATTTTACTAAAAATTTCATGTTGATATTGCTTTTCGTTTTTAATTTAGTTTTTTTTTTTTTTTCTTAATTTCAACCTATCTTAACCTCCTATTTTTAATCAGATTTGTTAAAAATCAATAGGCTTTGTCGCCTTATAGAGCTTGATTTTTGCTTAAAATTTTCAAGTTGATATCATTTCTCGTTTTTGACTTATCGGGCAGACAAAAAACGTGACATCGGACAGACGGACAAAGTAAAGCTATCTTATTTGTTGTATTTAAAAAAACGAACTAATATTTTTTATACCTAATGCTATTTTACCGTTATTATCCCTATAAAAGTGATTGTAAATGAAATCACGTTTTTAATTTCGACAAAAGACTATAGGCAAAATTATTTAATAAGGCATATAAAAAACCAGCCACATTTTGAATGAACTTTTATAGCCAGATTTCCTTATTTTACATTTTTTGATAAAATTATTTTGTGGGCCCAGGAAAAATATTGTCGCATTCGACTCATGCCTCGTGCGACAATACATGCCACAAAAAACGCTTGTATATGGACGAAGTGGCACCTATATTTACCTTGTTGCACCATTGCAAGGTGCCAGAACGTTCTATTGCATATTTGGTCGTTTTAACACCTTACTAACCCCTCTACCAAATTTCAGAAAGGTGCCATTTCGACCATTTTTCTATAAAAACACGATTTTAGTTGAACCGTATACTCGCCAGAGGTCAGGCCGATCGCTAACAACGCTCCGACGTTAGCGACGTAGTGGCACCTCGCATGTAAATATGCTTTTTAACTTTGTGGAATCTCACTTTGTATACATTTTCTTACTTCGTGGCATCTTAGTTTGTTTTCGTAAGTGAACGTAAGAGCACCTTAGGTCCTCTGGTGAAAATGTCTCAAATACCGGCTAAAATATATGTCGACGAACGAAAGAATATATGATTCAATTTCAAATTAGAATATAAATTTACTTTTCCAGTGCTAAAATAAATTAACATAAATTAAAATAAAAAATACATAAAAATACATAAAAATACATAAAAATGCATAAAAATGCATAAAAGTACATAAAAATACAAATACATACAAATACATACAAATACATACAAATACATACAAATACATACAAATACATACAAATACATACAAATACATACAAATACATACAAATACATACAAATACATACAAATACATACAAATACATACAAATACATACAAATACATACAAATACATACAAATACATACAAATACATACAAATACATACAAATACATACAAATACATACAAATACATACAAATACATACAAATACATACAAATACATACAAATACATACAAATACATACAAATACATACAAATACATACAAATACATACAAATACATACAAATACATACAAATACATACAAATACATACAAATACATACAAATACATACAAATACATACAAATACATACAAATACATACAAATACATACAAATACATACAAATACATACAAATACATACAAATACATACAAATACATACAAATACATACAAATACATACAAATACATACAAATACATACAAATACATACAAATACATACAAATACATACAAATACATACAAATACATACAAATACATACAAATACATACAAATACATACAAATACATACAAATACATACAAATACATACAAATACATACAAATACATACAAATACATACAAATACATACAAATACATACAAATACATACAAATACATACAAATACATACAAATACATACAAATACATACAAATACATACAAATACATACAAATACATACAAATACATACAAATACATACAAATACATACAAATACATACAAATACATACAAATACATACAAATACATACAAATACATACAAATACATACCAATACATACCAATACATACCAATACATACCAATACATACAAATACATACAAATACAAATACATACAAATACATACAAATACATACAAATACATACCAATACATACAAATACATACAAATACATACAAATACATACAAATACATACAAATACATACAAATACATACAAATACATACAAATACATACAAATACATACAAATACATACAAATACATACAAATACATACAAATACATACAAATACATACAAATACATACAAATGCATACAAATACATACAAATACATACAAATACATACAAATACATACAAATACATACAAATACATACAAATACATACAAATACATACAAATACATACAAATACATACAAATACATACAAATACATACAAATACATACAAATACATACAAATACATACAAATACATACAAATACATACAAATACATACAAATACAAACAAATACATACAAATACATCTCCAAAGCTTGGACGAGAGATGAATAATTGGGTTCCTCTTGAGGAAGTAACTGTAAAACGGTTGCTGCCTGACCTCGCAATGACACTATCAATGAAGCCGCCATCTCTTTTTCGGTCCAGCCATTGGCTCTAGCTGCAGCTTCAAATTGGAGTCGATATGATTCCCATGTTGTCTGATCGTCAAACGTGAGTGGCTTAAGGGTCTTGCTAGTATAGTTTTGTGAAACTGGGATTCGAATGTGGCTTGGTTCGGTTAAGGATGAAAACGACGTAGTAGTGTTTGCAGCTTCAATGCTGTTTACTGAAGCTTGGCTGTGAATTATTTTTTTTGAACTCAGCCATTTCAGCTCTAATTTGCCTTTCCAACTCTACTCTAGCCTGTTCTTGTTGTTGTAAATTAGCTTTCAAATTCTCTTGCTGTTTCTCTAAATTAGCTTTTAGATGCTCTTGTTGTTATTCTAACAGATCTACTCTAATTTTAAGCTGACCTACCTCTTGCTTTAGGTTTTTTTGAATTTGCAGCAAACCATTCATAATTTCTACCTCAGCTTTTCTTCGCCTTTCCTTTTCCTCCTCCTCTTCCTTCCTACGCCTTTCCTTTTCCTTCTTCCTGCTCCTTTTCTTTTCCTCCTCTTCTTCCTTCCTACGTCTTTCCTTTTCCTCCTCTTCTTCCTTCCTACCTACGCCTTTCCTTTTCCTCCTCTTCTTCCTTCCTTCCTACGCCTTTCCTCTTTCTCTTCTCGCCTTACTCTCTTCTCTTCCATCTTTAAAAACCATGCTGGTGGGCCTGAAGTATCCATGCCTTCTTCGTATTCAGTGGATCTAGTATTTACCATGAACTTTTACTTTATATCCCACCGCTGTCACCAATGTTACGCAGGTTTTTGGTATCTCTATTTATTTCAACACAACTTTTACAATAACTGAATTCAACTGATACAATAACTCCTGCGCAAATATGGGGTAATTTTCTGATTTCTCCCTATATTTGTGTGTTTTTTAATGGACTGTATGATTAGATTTGACTGGTTTCGGGTATGCAAACTGCGACACCACTTTTAATAGAGTTTATTACAATATTATTCGGTATATAACAAAATAACAAGTTGTTGATACGAAACACAGGCACAAAACAATGCTAGAGTATGTCTAGTATGAGGCTACTTGCTTTTATAAATGTTTTACTTGATAACACCCCGAGCTAATAAGTTTTAATTCACTTTTTCCACAAAGTGCGGGAAAACTCACATATTATGACAAGCACACCCTTCTCACCTTAAGTTAAGATTGCTTCTGTTTTAACGATGCCCGAGATTGCACCGTATATGAGAGGAGATAGAAAATGAGCGCGAATTGCCCGGGTTGGTTGGAATTACGTCATGAACTACCAATAGTACCAATCAGACGCAAATGTGATGTTGGTTACATGATGTTAGATGCGGTTTAGCATTTAATTATGTAATAAGGGGCGAGAGAAACAAATATATTTAAATTCGCTGACTAGCGGCGTAGGGGAAAGAGGAGTAAAATAATTGATATATTCTGGCGGAGAATAATGTTAGTTATTTTCCAACAACTCCAACTGATAACAATAACGTATAACGTCTATCATAAAACTCCAAACTGACGTCAGGATCATCCTTATATAGCTCGAACCTTCTCGAACTGTCATCTAGAATATTCTTGACGGGTAATGACATTTCTATAGGTACAATTCTGGACTATTTTATCTTCTTTTACTTGTACTTTTACTTATGACGACCGCAGCACACTGTAGAGCGATGAGTAACATTCCACTTCTTTTTCTATTCGTTCGTTTCCTATACCAGCCGCAGGCTTCTGCAGGGTGCTGTGTTACAATATGTATAAAAAGGAAGGGGTAATAAGTACTATTGCAGAGGCTGATAAAGAGTGACGTGACGAGTAGTTACTCTAAAGTTCATGAAGATAATCGACAATGAAGATTACATTAATAACAAAACTTATAAGTGTTTCCAGAATTTTTTCTTGTTCCTGTCGAGACTGAAACTTTTTCCTTTTTTATGCGCTTGTGATATTAAATATTTTATTGTAATAGAAAAAATATTTAAAAAATGGCATTTTACTGATGCTACTGAATTACAATTTCTGGTATGTTTCATTTTTTTTTAAATTGATATATGTATACCTGTGTAAAAAATAAACTTGGATAAAGCAAAAAATAATTGAACGGTACAAAAATATGTACCTATATATATACTAAGTACACATACAACAATTTAAACCTACAAGATATCTAATTGTTACGTACAAACACAAATGCGGACAAACTAAAGTTAAAGAGTTTGGTACTAAACCTGATATGTAACTATAGAGAACAATAATTAGCAAAATACAAAAATAAATATATACATATAGCAATTTTAATTTAAAGGATATCTCATTGTTGCATACAATCAAAATATGTATTTGAAATCTTCTACATTCTTCTAAAATCTGGAACAGAAAAAAAAACTAAGTTAATAGTTTACTAGGAAAAGATAATCGCCAAACATATTCATTCTAGCTCTGACACTTACCAAGCGATATAGCTCGGCATTCAGCGTTTTGAATCACTGACAGTATGAGATGGATTTTGATTCTGATCTAAGGTGAAATCTTCGATAACCGCTTTAATAATTTTTTATAGTAGGACACTATCCAACTGTTTTTTCAAGACTCCATGGCACTGAAAAAAAAAACATACTTTTACATATAAAGGGTGTCCCATCAAGAGCGCCGGATTTAAATTTGCCGCCATTTTGTTAATACGAGTTGCACTGTCAATTTTTTTTGACAGATGTCACCTACAGACCGCGCGATTTAAGAATATGGAGAAGTATTCAAATGAACAACGTTTAATTATTGTAAAAACACATTACAAAAATGGTGAAAGTTTTGCGAAAACAGTTCGCCATTTACGTCAAATTTTCGGTCGTCATGATGCGCCAAATGAATCGACAGTGAGGCGTTTAATTACAAAATTTGAGACCAAATTTACGCTGATGGATCAGAAGACCATTGTACGTCGTCGTCCTTGTCGGTCACTCGAAAATATAGCCGCAGTAAGGGAATCTGTGACCGAGAATCCGGGAACTTCCATTCGGCATCGTGGTCAAGAATTAAACATTTCCAGAGGCACTATGCAACGAATTTTGGTAAAAGATCTGCACTTGCATGCGTACAAGGTTCAATTGGTGCAAGAAATCAAGCCAAGAGACCATGCGCAACGCCGTGGATTTGCTGATTGGGTGTTGGAGCATCATCAAATTAATGCGGATTTTTCGAAGAAAATAATGTTTTCAGATGAGGCACATTTTCAACTCGACGGATATGTAAATAAACAAAACTGTCGGATTTGGGGTGCTGAAAATCCTCGTGTGATACTTGAACAACCAATGCATCCACCACGAGTAACTGTTTGGTGCGCATTTTGGGCTGGCGGAGTGATTGGGCCGTATTTCTTTGAGAATGCGGCTGGAAATGCGCTAACTGTTAATGGTGAGCGATATCGCGAGATGTTAACGGATTTTTTGTGGACCGAATTGGATGAAATTAATGTGGAGGACATGTTTTTTCAACAAGACGGTGCGACCTGCCACACAGCTCGTGAAACAATGGTGTTACTGCAGACTAAGTTTCCAGGCCGTGTCATTTCTCGTTTTGGCAATCACCATTGGCCACCAAGATCATGCGATCTAACGCCGATGGACTTTTTTCTCTGGGGCTATGTGAAGCAAAAGGTGTATGCAAATAAGCCTGAAACAGTGGAACATCTTAAAGAGGAAATACGGCACGTTATTGGTGAAATACAGCCTCATTTATGCGAAAACGTGATTCAAAATTTCACCAAAAGAATAACTCTGTGCCAGAGGTTTCGTGGTGGCCATTTGCCTGATGTTGTATTTCACGTTTAATCGTAACCATTTTTCTTTATGTTAAAATAAAAATGTTGACTTAATTCAAAACATAAATGTGTTTTTCCTTCAAATTAAATCCGGCGCTCTTGTTGGGACACCCTATAGAAACAAAACTCAGAAATAATAATAACTAAGCATGTCACTCATCGTATTTTGCATATATAACATTTATACAAATTCTCATGCACACAGGAAACACTCATGCTCAAGGTAGTAGAACACAAAACAAGTAAAAAACATGACATTTTAATTTTTACCAGTTTTTCTACCATACTCACCCACCTATACACGCATATAAGTATATTGAAGAAAAGTAAAATTTCAAAACTTACAAATTCACCTTCCGTCAGTCTAGTCACTGGATTGTAACAATGCCCTTTTCTACCTCGACTTTTACATTCGTCCTCTTAACAGTCACCTAATATCCAAAAACATTATGCCTTCTTGGGGTGTGGCGTGTGTATTTGAGTCTGAGGGAGAGAAGCTTGGTCAAAAGTTTGACATCTCCCTCTTATAAGTTGTTAAATGCTCCTATTGTTACAAATTCAGCTAAAATAAAAAGGTCACATTTAGGCTTAAGAATGGAAAACAAAATGGTTAAAACTACAGATTATGAACATAAAACATAAAATCATCTACTTAATGGTGTGATTTCGCCACAGACGTATCTACAGAAGTTAGTAATTAATTAATAAAGCACTACTGGTTAAGAAATAACACGTGGCTTACCTTCAAAGATAGATATTAACTCTACCATTTCAAATTGTTTTAGTATCTTCTACTCGCTCATCGGCCATTCTTCTTATTAATTAAAACCGTTGTAAAACTAAAATTAATTTAAAAGTTTTAAGACACAGCGTGTTTATTAACAATACAAATCACTAATTACCCCTGAACTTAGAAACACCATAATGTTTCCGAAATTTTCGTTTTAAATTCACAAATCTTCCGTATAGCTATTAGGTCATGCGACACCTTGTAAGAATTTAAAGCATTACATTTAAATGTGATCTGTAGATAATAAATAACTGATTAATTTCTTTTTGTAAATTCCAAGGTTGTTAAAAAAGATAATTGTAAGCTAAACATAAGCTATACATATGAAAATCGGAGAAATATTACGAGTAAACTACATAGTTGTCAGCATAGATATATAACCAAGACAGATAGGATTATTTACAAAATTTTTGAAGAATGAACGGTGGTGTCCGCGGTAGAAACTAAATAATCGGATTGAACATTGATGCCAAGTTTACGTTTACAGATTACACAATTTCTGAAGTCAACGCAGATGATCCTCGACAGAAATGCAATATTTGGATAAAATTAAAATATTGGTGCCAAGTTTGCGATGTTTTTAACTGTAGTAATGTTATTGCGTTTGCTTGAATTACTGTTAGGTCTTTCTTCTTCTTTCTTTATTCTTTTATTGGGCCTGTTAGGTCTTTAAATTGTCCAAAAAAAAAATAATGTCTGACAACAGCGGAAGTTGAGTAGACCGCAATTGTGGAGGGTCGTATATTGTTTCATTCATAAAAATTCCTTCGATACAGTACTAGTCCAGGAGCCAGTGAATTTTTTCGTACTTGTTTTCCCGGTCCGTGTATATTTAAATAATCTATTCCCGGTGAACTGTATATTTAAAATGGAACGCTAATCTATTAACAAAAGTAAGCCAGATTGAATTCGCGCATTACGTCACATCGATACAAGTGAGATTGTTTACAAAGTGCCTTTGCAGGCCTATTTTGCCCATTTTATGTATTTGTTTTTAAATCATGTTAAATTACTATTTTTGAAACTCAACAAGGAGAAAATCCAATTAACTCTTCCGTTGTGTATATATATATATATATATATATATATATATATATATATATATATATATATATATATATATATATATATATATATATATATAGATAAATTAACTGAAGTTTTATTAGTAAAGTATTAATACTAAAATTTTAATGTAATTTACAGAAAATAGCTAGGTATGTATTCGTTTTTAAATAATTTGATAATTTATGAAAAAAGGGAGTAAAAGTGGAATGACCAGTGGCCAGTAGGTCAGTCAATACAAAGTATCATATATTTCTATTATAACATAACTAAAATACCTACATATTTTAATCATAAGGACATAAGTTAAAAACTATTTTAATATATGCATTAGAATGAAGTAATAATAACTTAAAGAGAAGAGGTCTTAAAGTAATAGCTGGTACTACATGTTTTTTAAACGTTTCCTCATTGCTGCTAGAATGAAATCACTTACTATGAAATGTGCTCTAAAAACGGCATTTATAGCCGTCAGTGTTCAGTCTTAGGATCTCTTCCTAAAGCCCTCATCCAAGCTGCATACATATTAAAAAATAATTAAAAAAAAAACATATTATATACCTATATAGTTTTCGGTTCTGGGTGCCCTAAAAGAGGACACTTAGCCGACAATTTGGCTCAGATAGCTAAAACCCAAAAGTCACACCCCGAACCAGGACGTATTGCTATCCTTTTAAGTAAAAAATAAGTACAAATAACTTACCTGAAAAATGAAGGCGTCTAACTTTACACCAAAAAAACCATACACTTTTTCCCATTGTTGCAAGCACCCGATGACGATTAGGTAGATATCAACTAGAAGCATGTACTTAATGGTTATAAAGCTTATTTTAACACAAAAAGAATAAAGCACTAGTTGAAAAGCAGCAATCAAATATAAATAGACCACAATATTAAAATTCAAATTAAAAACTATATAAAAGACAAATACTCTAAAAGCGCAAAAGATCAGAACCAAATAAAATGAATAACCATATTAACCTAAAAATCACACTAAAATTACAAAAAATATTACTGTAAAATCATGAGATTACATCAATAATGCATATGCGTCGGAGTATCGCAAATGTCATAAGTACAGAGTTTCCATAAAAATTTAGTTATGTTTTTAGCAGTATTATAGAACCATTTCTACCACGCGCATCCAACGATATTGGCGTTCCATAGTTCACTGTATTTTCCTCACACCTCTAGTATAAATGATTTTACATAACGAAACTAACAATAATTATAATTAATGTAGAGTAATAAGTGATTCGTGAATTCCAAATAAAACAATTGTTATATAAAAGTGTAAAAGGACATGTAATTTATTTCCCTATTTTCTTCTGTAATATCTTCAATTATTATGTTTAATTTCTATAAATAAACCAACTGGTTAGGTGAAACATTGTGATATAAGATTTTATTTATGTGTCCTATGCGTACACTTTAATATACAAAACACCTGGAACATTCTTTATATAATTGTGGTCGTAGAAATAATTGTGTACATAACTCGTTTGAAAGTGTATTTTATGCACTTGCCAAATATATTATCCATACAGATTAATCCGACTATTTTTTTACTTAACTTCAGTACATCTCTTACTACTAAAACTATTTTTATCAATGGAAAAAATGGGCCGTGTTCTCGTATGTTTTGACGCATTTTCGGCCTCAGTCCATCGGATCCCCCCCTCTAAATATATATGAATTTTGCTTAGAATTGCTAATCCTACAATTCTCTATTCGTGCTTGCTGACTGGGAAAATAAATACCGAAAATCGTCACTGTCTCCTGGACTATACAATAGATGATGATGAGAACTTCACAACAAATACACTTTTATGAATGGCTAGTTGGGGATGTGGTTGTCAGCAACTTATAACTGCAAATTACAGTTGAGGTTTACCTGTAAATCAGGGATACCTTACTTGTGAGATTTTTCCAAGGTCGTAATTATGCGTTCAGTTAAAATATCTATAAAAATTGGAAAGTACCTGTAATTACAGATCACCAAGGTACAGTTAAAACCATCTGAAAACTACAATTTAAATAACTGACACCTATACCTATATAATATAAATAAAACGTAAAGTTAATCAAAAATGCAAGTTTCCATTGCATTGTTTGAAAATTGTAACTGTACTTAACTGAAGACTTTTTTAACATCTAAATTACATTTATCGGGCTCTATATTTTCTTAGGCCCGACTGAAAATAACGACTACATAACTAAACGTAAAATCACAATTTTTTTCCCAGAGCAGTGTTATATGACCTGTTAAGAATCAGTTTCGCATGCAAACTGGTGATATTAGCAGATGAGAGCCGTACGAAAAGTGTGGTATACAGAGAGATTCTTAATTAGATTACTATACTTAAATATTAGATTATTCTACTTAACTCTAATCTATAATACTTTCACATACCATGAATCCCAAAAACATATCCCTCCTTTTTTTGGGTAGTCATGCATTTTTTATAATAAAAACACGGCTCCACGCGTGGTAAGCCTCGGGCCACAGCTAGTATCTTTATAATCGTAGAAAAAAAATATTTTCATTCCTTCAAATTCTAAAAGAATTTCTTAATGAGATCTTTCTTGACCTTAACTACTTTAAAAAGTGTGACTTATCATAGTTAAATCACAGTTTAGCTATAAACTTTGGTAGTTTTGATACATGTCATTTCCAATTTTAGATAGGGGTGACTAGGGCCTCTTTGACAACAATGTCTTTTTTATTGCCGAAATGCTTTCGATTATTTTTGATAACTTTTTTCCTTCTTACGATTGCAAGTTTTTAAATTGTCACTGTATATTGTGTATATAACTTAACAATCCGGTTCTGGACCAAAGGTTGCGTTCTTTTCAACATTGTTAAATTTAAGTTTAATTCAACATTTATCAACTAAATTGAATATTCGCTTGCACATTCATGAAACATCACACAAATGGGACCTGAAAATAAAATCCAAGGACAATTCAATAAAGTGGACGAGTCGACTGGCACAAATTTAGAGGCGTCAAACATGTAGAAATAATCGATACGGCCAAAAACTAGGGAAGTATGTAATGTTTTTGATGATGTTCTGAACTATTTATATTTTACCGCAGAGTCGCGGTTTAACGTTTGACCCAAATAAAATATTGGACATTTAAATCAACGAAAATACAGCAGTCTAGACGTTATTGCACTAACATCCGGAAATGTTTGGTAATAATAATCAAAATAATAATAATAATAATAATAATAATAATAGGGGGGTGGGTGGCTCAGTGGTAGAGTCTCTGCCTGTGGATCCAAGGGTCCCAGGTTCGAATCCCACCGTTGGCCGGAATTGTTGAAAACTTTTCATAAATTTTACGTTCCTATTCTACCTAATATTTTTTTAAGTGTATCGTACAAGATGGAAGAAACTTACCCCATTAACGGTGTAAACTGAGTGCTAAAATATACATTACGATGTGAGAATGTGAAAATTGAACCATATTAAGTATACCATTTTCTTAACAATATAATTAAGAAACATCTTGTGCGCCGTCCTACTCATTTCCTTCTTCCTTTTGTACGAACTAACCTAACCTATAATTATTATTGTACCCTAAAAATAAATCTTCCGAGCGTGTATTTATATTTACACCAAAATGTAAATACAGCCTATTGAAAATATCTTCATTCAACGCCTACCTTATAGCCGGGTGTTCAAGCGCCCACCGTGTTTACGAATATACAGGTGGGTAGTAAAAAATGTCAAGTATTATGTTATCGTAACTTTCACGGTTTTCGTTACGCTGTACAACCCACTAAAACTATTTGATCGAGATTGTTATAACTATAATGGGCGTGTTTAGTGAAATTCAAAAATATTTTTTTCTAAAAGCTAGCACAAAATCTAATCTAAAAATATTTTTTTGAAATTTTTTTCACTTTTTTGGGCTTCTTTGTACGTAAACATATTAGTTAATTTTCCCTGTCTGATCTCCTCATCGTTTTCCATGAAGGTAATAAGCATTTTTTTTGGGCCTCTGACATATTTTTTTTCTTAATATCCATCGTATCACGTTATTTTCTAACGAAAGGGGGTTGATTGTTTTCTCTGACAAGATGGCAAGTGGCAAAACAAGAGTCAAAAGTTGATGATAGAATCAATGATCCCAACATTACTACTTGAAACAGTATTGAAATATAATATTGCTTATGATTGGCCAGTTTCCAATATTTACCTACTTAATACCCGACATACGTTAGACATACGAATAATCGAAATCCCATAGGAAAAAGATTCCTAACCTAGTCGAGAATACCATTTTATAATACCACTGGAATATAAGCATGGGAATATTTATCCATGGGAAAATTTTCCGGTAATGTCGAGAATTGAGGTCCAGGAGTTGAAGTTGTTATACGCATCGTGACATTTATGTACCATGACTCACATACTTTGATTTTCTTTACTATACGGTGCAAGAGAGAGGTCCGACACACCCAACATAGGGCGCGGCCATTTTGAACCCTATGCCACAGTTTGTAGCTAAAGAATCAGCTCGCTCACTCTGCGTCGGCACTTTTGTTCTCAATGTTCCAGTTTATACTTTGCGCAACTCGGATAATACAATATATGACAACCGCCTATAATAAAACAGCAGTCTTCTGCGTATCCTGAATTTGTATCCCTGGAGTGGATGTTATTTTGGAACTTTTAACTGGTCCGAGTGAGCTAACTGATTCTTTAGCAATAAATTGTGACTCCAAATATAATATTCACTGACACTGACAGCAGCAAGCAAAATATCAGGTGCGTTTTAATCATCCGCTTCTGCTTCCGGAGTTGTCGGGTTAGTCGTTTTAACCTGTCAGATTAAAACAAGAAAACCGACAATTCCGAAGCAGAAGCGGATGATTAAAACGCACCCATTAAAAATATTGCGCCAAGATGTAAGCAACACGTAATAAGGGATCAAAATGGCGGAGTTTTCTATCTCCTTTTAAAAGGCACTCAGAAAGCTGCGTATAGTAAAAGAAAATCAAAGTATGTGACAACTAATATACGATACGTACATACGCCAGAGCCCGTAAGCTTACGTATTTACGTAGACGTGAACGTGAAAGTTATTTGAATACGCATGCGCAGGTATCCGTTTTCACGTACACCTTTGCGTTCATAGCATCACTTCAACTCTCTAGTGTCATCAGAGCAACTTCACCGTATATTAGCATAGGTTTTATGATGTGACAGATGACTCTGGGGGAGAGACCACAGGTATGCCCCACGATTCGGCGGCATTATTCACAAGCAATAGTAGATGTAATTGGCCGGTTCTGGAAATGAGAAAGAGGTACAGAGAGAGGTAATTGGGTAATTAGTAATTATCCTAAGTACCCCCCACCCTTTGCGCAATTAGCAAGTACCTCCCAATTACATCATGTACTGTAATAAGTGCAATTGCACAGTAAGTACCACCCAATTACATCATGTACTGTAATAAGTGCAATTGCACAGTAAGTACCTCCCAATTACCATGTACACGCCATACTGTAATGATTGTAATTGCATAATAAGTACCTCCCAATTACCCACAGGGTATACATCTCATTACTCCATACATATTAAAGTGTAAGTACACCTTAGGTAGTAATTACTGTATGCAATGTAGTGTAATGAATGTTATCTAAGTGCCTCCTAGTGATTACTGTTGGCAGTAGGTCCTTAACTCTCGACCGTCGTGCCTAGAGTGCTTAGCCTGCGTTAGAGACGGTCGCGCTTAACCGAAATATCGGGGTAGGGCTGAGAAAAAGTGGGGGCATTTTCTAGAGGATATATACTAGGATCCGCATCCAAATAAAATCAGTTTAAAATCGTGAAATTTAAAAGGTCTACAAGTTCCAAATAGTTACCAAGTGTAGTATTGTGTGTGTATTATTCAGGTAAAAAAATATTTATTTGTATTCTACTATGGCTCAAACGCAAATTGATGCGGTTAATAAATTACTTGGAGACTGGCCCACAATATTGGACCAAAGAGAACTAAAGTCATTGGTTATAGGTCAACTTTATATTATTAAAACGATAATGGTCAAAGATACCAGGTATGGTAAATGTTTACTTATTCATTTAATTGATCGACATTCGCTGGAGCTTTTCCAGTGTTGGTTACCGAGGCGCATTTTTGAAATAATGCCATCCGAAGTCATTGCTATGATAAATGATTCTACTGGTCAATATGCCATGGTCTATTTAGGGGAAAAGCCGTGTTACAACTCAACTACTAGGTCTCATATAAGAATCGATCTAGTTGGCCAGCAATCAGTTAGTTAAATCCATGGTAGAGTCACTGTAAATATTTTTTTACTTTTAATCACATATAGATATCTAATAAACACAATATTTCATTAAGAATTTCTACAATTTTATTGTAAGTATAACTTGGCCCATATTTGTTCATTTAATAACGGTCAAATATTGTTTCAGATTATTTCGATATGTGGATGATGTATTCCGAAGAGCACTGGCCTAAAGCCATCGACATAGAATCAGCAATAAGCAGACTTGGAAAGGAACTGGACGCACTGGCGATGGATGCATTACACTCCATCAATTACGACGCTGAGGTATGGCTGTTTCCAGAAGCTGTAGCCTATCAAAACGATTGTTATGAGAAATACTGTAAAGGCAGCAGTCTTTGCTGCGAATATAATGCATGTGAGCTGGACTTGGATACATTCTGTGAGAAGATGGTTACCCTAAGTTTGAAACGCTTTTTGAACGAGGCCTTACCATACATCACCCCGCAAATAAGGAGTAAACATGGTTTAGATGAAGATGCAGACGATGAGGCTGATGATGAGGCAGATGACGAAATGGATTAGCGATTACTTATATAATATATCTATCTATCTATCTGTGATTAAAATATAAATAAAACAATATACATAGTTTAAATGTTTTTTATTTAAAAAAGGTTACATCTTTTTATTTTTGTTAAAAGTGAACACAGGTATAAGTTTGGATACAGTAAATTAGAGTATATGAATTACAATGGCATATATTCGGTGTGTACAGTGCCATCTAGTGCATTATAACTTATAAGAGCTTCATGAATAATAAGCGCATACGCTTTAGTGTTGGCGGGAAACTGCATTTTACGTGTTTCGAATTCAACCTTGACATCCACAGTTGAAGATTTGATTGGTTTTGGATACATACTGCAATCAATTACGAATAGGGGGTTCGCTCTAAAGCCATTCAGGCCTAACATCGGTTCAGGATTTTCCTTTTTATAGTAACTTCGCTGAAAATCTTCATAAGCATAATAAGCGGGAGTATCCAACTTTTTCCCGACATCTAGATTCCAACGCTCTAACGGGTAAACTTCAGAATTTAGATATAATCTGATATTAGTTATATCAGCAGCCGTAAACGCCGTCACATCTTCTTTTCTGTTCTCAGTAAAAGAAGTATTTTGAAATCCAATAATTACATATCTAGGTCGTTCCATGGATGTAGTGGTTTTAATCGCCCATATGTCGTGAGAAGTTTGCCTTAGAGTAGGTAATTCATAAAGATCCCATTTATGGTGTGGTATTTTAATGGATTGCAAATGTTTGTCATTAATTTTTTTATACATGAGAACATCCGCATCATTTTCGGGAGTAATATGTTTGACTACCCAATCCATTTTAGTGATAGTTATGTCCGCATCGACTTCTCCTATATAGCAATTTTCGAATGCTCGAGCAATTATTACAGTCATCTCATGCTTAACACCTATTATCCCTTTTTTGTAAGATTCGGCAAAACCAAATAGATGTTTTAATAAGATTCTACCTGTAAATGTATTACTCGTTGAATCAACCAAAACTTGATTCTCTTCGCTGAGGCCCCAACCGGATGTTTCTAATAATTTCGCATGTTTTTCACCATATGACACCATATTTTTTATTGCTGTCGTTATAATGGGTTTTCGACATTCAGCAATCTTTTGTCCACCCATTTCATATCTAATTTCTTCAAATAGGCCAGGAAGAGCATTGTTGGCCAAATAGCACTTTTTATTAACCTCTTTTGGCTTAAATGTTCCGACTATATTGATGTAACTATCGCAAATTAAGAGATTCAGGTCCATATTATTGATCGTAAAGGTGATTGTATCAGAATGTTTGTAATTTGGCGATCCCGTAGGCGGGTGGATATATCCATCGCATCTTTTGATTGAGTTATCGACGATCGGCTTTTCAAATACGTCCAACATCTCATTTCTTACATAAACAGCCATTATTTAATATCTTATATGGAATCCAATAGATTGAAGAAATTTATAATCTTTATTAGACAACAGAAGTCTTCTTCGCTTTACAGTTACTCGACGAATGTTCATGTTTTTCCCTTCGATTCTATTTATATGATTATTTAAATGGGCGCTAGTTGAATATCGTGGTTTGAAGCAGAATCCCATATTAGTTTATCTCTTTTAATTCGAGTGTGATATTGATAGTTTCCTCTCCAAAGTCAATCAACTCGCCGTTATCGTCTACAACTCGGATAGTAATGTTGTCTAGGTATTGCCGACCGGTAGGTATGACTGGTAGATAAATAATGTTATGAGGTTCCTTCGTCAGTTTGTATCCTGGCTCAACGTCTATGTCAAATGAAAAAAGGGTGTGGGCTTCTTTCCCATTTATATAGGAACCAGAAATAATATTACAATCCAATTGAACAAGATGGAGGTTCATAATATTGATCGGCCTTGTAGAGACATAAGCTTGAGGCCTTGGCGGGCACTTCGAATTACCGAATCCTAAGAGGCTAGCTATACTGTTGTCACAATCAAAGTTGATTATAAATTTAGATGAAATTTCACATTTTAGAGTGTTGTTGTTCGCCGACAATTTAAACATATCATCAAGTTCTCCTTGATTTAAAATAGTTTTGGTATCCGGATATAGAAAGTCATATATAGCTTTTTGGACGAACTTATTAATTTCGTCAATCTCATAAGCGCCGGGTGCCACACGTACATTAATTTTTTTCGGTGCACTGCCTTCCTCGGCCCAACTCTTCTCTCGCTGCACCACATCTGCCCAAAACTTTTCTGGGTCTACCACCTCTAAACAGATGATATTATTTTTTGAGGTGATATTTTTGATAGAATGGTAGGCATAAAATGCTATTAATCCAAGACCATACTGTTTATTAACATCCAATTCGATGGGCGGAAAAAAATCATTGCTGAGAATGCTTGACGCTATGGACGACAAATGAAATGTTCTTGACATGGCTAAGAAGTATGTCACACTGACTTCGAAATCTATTTTCGATTACATAAATTATAAACTCGCTTTTTAGTGGCAATTTTCAGTTCTCGAATTTTACAAAAACAACAAATTACGTGTTTTGGTGTTGGATCATCGCTTACGTCAATTGACCCGCGTTTCAAAAATACCGTCGGACCATCATTTACGTCAATAGATTCATTTTTAGAAAAATCCTTAGGTTGTTCTTCATCGTGGGTATTCATTCTTCAGAGAGAAGAAATTGCAAACACAAATGTCCACATAGGACAGTATCAAACTTCTGGTAGCGTTTATAATTATAGTGAACTTCAGATACCGGCCAACGCCCTTTATACAGATAACTAATTAAATCTGAAGGTGGGGGTAAATCACCATAACTATCGAAATATATTAATGACGCATCTCTTTTCTTGTAAGCGACCCAATGTGTTCCTGGCCCACTACTACTATCCAAATTGACGATGGCTGATTCGTTTCTTAGTGGCCCGCAGTTTGGTAAACTATCTCTCATATACACACCTCGAAAGTAGGGAATCTTGAATCTTTTGGCAAAAGATTGTATGTCTAAATTACTGAGAGGTCTTCGAGGTAGTGAACTTACGAGTTTTTTGGCCGATATGGTTTCATGTAAAGGCCCAACCCCTTTCGATAGGGCTTTAAGTATAATCCTTTACCGTTTTTTCCTAGAGAGATGGCTTCCATGGTTCTATTGTGTCGATTAGCTTCTGTTAATTGTTGACTATTTGTTTTAGCGATGTTCACTGCTTTGACGATTCCGGACGCCGCTCCTGCCAAGCTCCCCAATGCAGATAATCCAGCAAAAATAGGTATTAATGGTAAAAATCCACCTGTTTTTGGTATCGGTATAATACGGGGAATAATAATTTTTCTCTTTCCCCCGGCTGCTTTAACATATTTTCGGGCAGCCATGAGAGATGATGCAGCCATCTTCCTGAGTGTTTTTCCCCCCATTTTCTGTCCGCCATATGTCTTTAATACCCCTTTAATCTTACTGACAATTCCTCTACCGAAAGCAATTCGTTTTTTGCTTTTTGTTCCGCGACGCCGCTTTCTAGACCGTAATTTATGGCCCATACCAAAACTTCGCTTTGTTTTCATAATATTTGTGATAGTCCAGGCAGCTGCTTTTTCACCAACTGACGCGTCGCTAGCTTTAAACCGAGTCCAAGCTAATTCTTGAAGGTCCTTATCAGCAATATGTCTAGCTTTCAAATCGTTTGCACTTTTAGAGTAAGCAATATCATGTAATTTACAGGCTTTATCTAATTCATTTATTCCGGGGTCGTTACGTGCTAAACGTTTTTGTAAGCGCGTACCTGGCCCACAATATTGGTACCCCGGTATGTGCAGTTCAAATGGTAATTTATTTATTAGGGAATTAACAAACCCTCTTCCACACTTTCTTTTTGAATAACGTTTAGTGATAGATCGCACTCGTTTGACGCTAGGCATTTAAATGAATGTTACATGAGGTGATCGCTTATATAGCTAAAGACAGTCAAACGATGCGCATAGTCAAAGTACAAAATAGTATTTGTGTAGAGAATTTAGATGAAAAAGTTGGTGATGGGGTTAGTGAAAATAAGGTTCCCAGACACGGCCCTTTGTTGCCTGATACAATACGCGGCCTTCTAATAGGACCATCAAATTGCGGTAAAACAAATGTGATGTTATCACTACTCATTCAACCAAATGGGCTACGATTTGAAAACGTATATATTTATTCAAAATCTTTATACCAGAAGAAGTATGAATACTTGCATGAAGTTTTGACGCCGATAAAAGGGTTGGGTTATTTTACGTTTAACAATAATGAAGATATAATTCAACCAGTAGATGCCAAACCGAATTCTATATTTATATTTGATGATGTGATTTGTGAAAAGCAAGATGTTATTAGATCATATTTTAGTATGGGGCGACACAGAAATATAGATTGTTTTTATTTGGCTCAAACGTATTCGAAGATTCCGAAACAATTGATTAGAGACAATGCAAATCTAATTATTATGTTTAAACAAGATGACTTAAACCTTCATCACATATACTCAGACCATGTAGCTCCAGATGTTCCTTTTAAAAAATTTCAGGAAATGTGTGCTGAATGCTGGGGTGAAAAGCATGGATTTCTAGTGGTCGATAAAGATAAAGATATAAGCGCCGGTAGATATAAGAAAGGATTCGATAGCTTCATATACCCATAAACAATGCAATACGTGTTATTTTCCAAGTAGCGTCCAAGGCGGTAGGTGGTTTCAGCGATTAAAATGTATAGCAATAAAAAACATTTCGACGTCAAATCGGAGCTGGCTGCTGTCTCCGATTCGGTTAGACAGAAATTTAATGCCTTAAAAAGTGGGCGCGTTGAAACTCTACAAGCTCTAGAAAAAATGTATGAACCGCTGACGAAACCGTTGAAAACAATTTCAAAAGCCGCAACCTCTAACCCCTCTAACACTAAAGAAGAAAACCCCGCTAACACTAAAAAAGAAAGATCTGGCATAAAAAGGGAACTCGCGTCAATATCACCGGACTCGACAAAATATGAAGAAAGTTTTGAAAATGCAATATCCGACCACGGTGATGATGATGATGATGATGATGATGATGATGATGATGATGATAAAAAATATATTGATAAACATTTAGAAGAAATATCGCGAGGTAATAAACACTATGATACTCGGTACGGCGTATATATGGACAATGACATGAAAACAATGGTTGGGAATTTAGAAGTAAAATTTTCTGATGGAAAAATCTCGTTTTGGGATGGGGATAGAAGAGTTGCTGACTACCGCGGCAATCCGGAATTATATGAGCTACTATTTTATCGAAGCCCTAAGAAAGTAAGTAATGCGACTAAGAACACATATAAGGAAATATTACAACTTACCGGAGCGGCCTTTAAGGAGTATGACGAGTCCAAAGGGCTAAGTAACAAAAATGTAAATAAATTAAGAAAAATTATTAGACCATTGTTCTCTCCGGCAAAGGTAAAGGGTAAAGGGTTTTCAAAAATACCTAAATACAAAAAAATAATGACCTCTAAACCCACATATGTTTATTGGAACAAGCCGAGAGAATTGGTGGCTAGATTGCGTTTATTATGGAGTTCAAAGCAAGCCGGTCATACTGGGCACGATAATGAAATTTTATCAATAATTGAAGAATTAAGAGAAGAGCGAATAATATATTAATTACATGCGCTGTAGAGGTCAGTCGTAAACGGAATGTCTTCAAGAAACATTGTAGATAAATTCGGAAGAAAAAAGAAAAATCAACGAGTAATTATTCGAGAAAAAAGGGGTCTTGGATTCAAATTAACAGATGACGGTAATTATGATATGCAAACCAAACGGTTGGTAAACCTTGGAGAGCCAGAACAATCGACCGACGCTGTAACAGTTGGATATGTTGACGATGTTACTAGGCAAGCAAAAGATCTCGTTTTAAAAGCTTTAGCGGAATCCATTAAAAACATATTACGCGAAGCTACAATTTATTTCGAAAAACAGCAGAGTGAACTTAAGAAATTAGTATTTGAACATCGAACTGTGTCAAGCAATAGTATTAGCGATGTTAATGTTAAATACCAATCGATGTTACAAATAGTGAAGCACAATAGAGAATTTTTTGAGGACATACTTACCACTACAAAAAGTAATATTTTAAAAGTTATTACTAAAGTTGATAATTTGGAAAGTGAAATAAAAGGCATAAAAAGTTTTACTATAATATTAGAGAACCGTTTAACTGATCTTAGCGATAGATTCATTTAAGTGTAATACGGAAATTCTTCGAGACCTTAAAAGCGTCAAAGCAAGTATTGGGCAAAATACGTCGGTTTTATCGAAAATTATAGTAGGACTAGAAGAAAGGATCGAAAAGTTTGAATAAAAAATTGTATTTTAATTGGAAAGAATGTCTAAACGCCAAATAATTGAAGAAATCCACCGATCCGCC
The DNA here is from genome assembly GCA_927349885.1 of Psylliodes chrysocephalus. NCBI lineage: Eukaryota > Metazoa > Arthropoda > Insecta > Coleoptera > Chrysomelidae > Psylliodes > Psylliodes chrysocephalus. The sequence goes on from OV651817.1 coordinate 8,156,425, forward strand.
CGTCGAAATTTTCCCAGGAGAAGGACTATTGTAAAAGGATATGCCGACTTGTGGCAGAGTGATTTGGCTGATATGCAAAGTTATAAAGATGAAAACGATGGTTACGGATATATTCTAATTGTCATCGACTGTTATACGAAATATGTGTGGGCGAGACCATTAAAAAATAAAACAGGCTTACATGTTAGAAATGCCTTTTTAGATATACTCCAAAATTGCGCACACCATCCTAAAAATCTACAAACGGATCAAGGGACAGAATATTATAACAAGGAATTTGGGAAAGTAATGAAAACATATGATATAAATCACTATTCGACTTATAGTACAATGAAAGCGTCAATGGCAGAACGTGTGATTCGTACGATAAAATCCCTATTATATAAAAAAATGGCTATGAGAGGGAAATACAATTGGATAGATATTATAAACGGCGTCATTAATAAGTATAATAACACCACGCATTCAATCATAGGTATGAAGCCAATAGATGTCCTGCCGACAACTAAACTCAACCAATATAGGCAAAACAAAAATGAAGTAAGGCGTAAAAAACCGAAATATCGTGTCGGCGATGTCGTAAGAATAAGTAAATATAAAAGCATATTTGAAAAAGGGTATACTGCTAACTATACAACTGAATTATTCAAAATAAGAAAAATAAATAGCACATACCCCGTAACATACATTCTAGAAGATATGAATGGTCAATCGATTAAAGGCTCATTTTATGAGTTGGAATTATTAAAAACAAAGTGGAAAGATGTTTATTTAGTGGAAAAGGTCATTCGGACGAAAGGGGACAAAGCCTTGGTGAAGTGGTTGGGATTCCCACAGCAAGAAAACTCTTGGATTAATATAAATGATATTGTTTAGTATGGATATTAAATGAAATAAAGATTAAAAAAAAACAAGTTTTATTTTCCTATTAACTACTACATATACAATAATAAAATAACTTACACTTAAATATATACATAAAGCTTAAATAATAAACTATACAAATTAAATCTAAAACTAATATATAGAGGGTCATTGGATGCATAACAAAGCCGCCGTATTGCAACCCCTGACTCCTTTATTTCAAGCGCCGATGCATACAGGGCAAACATTTGTGTCGCAGAAGTGGGAAATATATCGGGCGCATACATCGCATGTTTGCGGATCCTCCAAATCCCCCCTTCTACAACAAAATGCTGATGCTCATGTATGTACCTGGCATTTGGATTTCTTTCGACATTTATCTGCTCGTAATGAAGGAAGCAGGGGTTGCACAGACGTTTGCTCCGTTCCATGCCAGGAATAACCAACTTCACAATAACGGAGCTGGTTGTAACGCAGAAGTGGTTACCGCCTCTGGCCTGAAATACAGCCAGCTCCCTTCTTATTGAAGTCGGTGATCCAGGGCAATCAGCCTCAATGCCCTCATCGTCGTCGTCGCTGGCGGGCTCATCGGCGGGTGGGGCTGGACCAACGGCGTCTGCACCCTCTTCGGCGGGTGGTGCCGGACCAACAGCGCCCAAATCCTCGTCGGCAGGTTGAGCTAGACCAGCCGCGCCTTCTCTATCACCATCAGCAGCGGCAGCAGCAGCATCAGCAGCCTGTAAAGAAGTATATTGATTAGATATTTTATAAGCATAATGAGTAGTAATTTTATAAACATAAGGTAATAGTTAAAAACTTACATCACGTTCTACGGCGGCCCAAAATTCGTCAATTCCTGGCTTGTTGGCATCAAAGCGCGCTACTAAGGCCAGTTGACGAATGATCTCCCTAACTCCTTCATCTTCTTCACCCTGGTATTCATTTTGGTTGTTCATGACGGTGGTCAGGTCAGCTACACTTAAATGTCTGATGCTGGTACGTGGTCGGGACCTCCTTATATATGTTATGTATTTCCACCTCCACTCCACCAACCCACGAATTTACCACCTCCCCTGCATTACACCGCGCTCAGTTGAGTTCGGCTAGTTCCGGAAAGTTGGAAGTCAGAAAAAATTTTACTCTAGCATTAATCGGCGCCCTGCAGATAATACAAATAACTACGGATTGACTGCAACTCACGCAAGATACGGCATGCCCGCATGGTATAAAAACCATTTGCACCTCCTTATCGCCACAAATCTTACAAGTAAGGCGCTTACTCATAGAACAAGTATCATTTAATTTATTCATAGTAGCGCAGGGCCTTCAAGCTGAATTTAGACAACTGAATATCTGAGGCTATAGGAACTCTTTTATTAAGAGGTCGGCGGATGGATGTTGAGGTGGGGGGATGTTATAGATAGTTCGAACCTTAACAATGCAAACTTTTTTTGTCTGGGCTAGCAATAAGTTCTATTTTTCTTGCTCACGCCCATTCTAGTAGATGAGTATTTGGGTTAAAACTGTACATAATTCTTCAAACATAAAATAATAGTTTCCTGTTATTCTTATATTATTTTTTCGGAAGACGAAATATCTTCTACTCTACCATTAAAAATATGGTGGGATAGATGTTGAGTGGGACCAATTTTAAATTACAATTGACGCAAAATTATAATTTTTAGCCCATTGAGCAGTCCGCTAGTTTTTGCTGGTTCTAAAAGGAACCGTTTTTTGTTTGTTTTTTTTGTTGGCCCTGAAAAGGGCCGTTTTTCTCGACTAGAGCATACACCCTAATCCGAGTCGGAATCGCTATCCGAATCAGACGATATATCGATCGCCGGTATATCGTCTGAGCCGTAGCCACCCATATCAACATCATCGATGTCGATATCCGCCACTTCCACTTGCGAGGTGCTGTCGCAAGGCCCCGCAGGTGATGGCGGCCTTGCCAGAGGGGGAGAAGAATAAGTTGAGTCACAAGGGCCCAACTCCTCTTCCGACGTGGTCGGAAACAACCATGCGATGGTTGTCCTACATAGTCCGGGTGGGCTGAAACCAGAGCCACTTGCAGAATCGCACATCATGAAGCAGAATGATTGTATGCATATGTGCGATGAGTATTTATAGTGATTGAAAAAAAGTGAGTAGAGTGGGGAGAGAGTGGGGGAGAAGCGAGAGTGGAAGACTCTCAGTGATAAAACTTTTATATCTTAAAATTTCGCTATTATATTATTAAATAGTAAAAATTAAGAGTGCAAGACTTTCGACAATAAAACTTTTATATCTTAAAATTTTGTTGTTTTGTTTGGCTCTGATTAGGGAGTTCGTTTCCACACCATCTTATATATTACAACTAGCCTATCATCATAAACTAATCATAATATATGGAGATAGAACTCATGGCGCGTTGCTTTTTTTTAACGTGGTTAGCTCCCCAGTAGGCATATCTCCACAACTAACAAACTAACAAATACCAAAAAATGTCTACCTGTCCTTATGCAAAACTATGTGCCCCAGAAACTGTTTGTAGCCCATACTTTCTCCATCACCATCGACAGCGGCAGCATCAGCAGTCTGTAAAGAAGTATATTGGGGAGTTCGTTTCCACACCATCTTATATATTACAACTAGCCTATCATCATAAACTAATCATAATATATGGAGATAGAACTCATGGCGCGCTGCTTTTTTTTAACGTGGTTAGCTCCCCTGTAGGCATATCTCCACGACTAATAAACTAACAAATACCAAAAAATGTCTACCTGTCCTTATGCAACACAATGCGATCCAAAAACTTTGTGTAGTCCGCACTCCTAACGCGCGCCCGCTCAATAAGTTCGCGATACCGGCCCTGCATCATATCATATGCACCCTTCTTTTTTTCAAACTCCGATTGGGTCTCTTTGACCCTAGCAATTTCAATGCCCACATCCAACTGCCTTTGGCGCACATTGTTCCGACGATGAATGGTCTCATCCATCTGCCGTTGCAAGTCAACCAAGTGCCGTTGGATGCGGGCATCTTCATCTGCCAATCCTTCAGTCTCGCGCTGAAGTGGCGCTAAGGTAACCTCCATATCTCTCGCCATACCATCCACCTCCATCCTCAGCTGTTTTAGTGTCGCTTCAGTGATACTTAACTGCTCCCTATCAGCATTATACCGCGTCTCCTTATTCAATAGGACGGTGGCGGCGGAGTTGATTTTCCTCCTCATGCTGTCTTCTTCGCCGTCATCCTTGGGCGGTATTGGGATTGGTATCGCCGCACTTGTTGAGGCTACCGCCTTCAACTTCCTTACTGGCGCGGTCTTTGGTTTCGCTGCGGTGGCTCTCGGCTTTCTACTCTTCGGCACAACCACCCGCGGTCTCGTTGGCTTCGACCTACAGGGCGCATCTTCCATTGTGCCGACAAGCTTTGACAATGTGGCTGACGAGGGTAGCGTATCAACGCGTACATCGCTGAGGACCCGGATCTTCTTGGGCGCTTCAAAATCGTCTCCGCTATCATATACCGGTACTGGGGCTAGTAACGGAGCTGGTGACGGGAGCGGCAAAGGAGCCGGTAACGGGGCCGGTAATGGGATGTCGCACACTTGCGACAGCTCCATCGGCGATACCGGTGAAGGAACCGTCAACTCCTTGAAGATTTCCTCAAAATCGAATTCCACAGCATCGATTGAAATGATTGAGTTAGCTGCGGCGATCGTCTCTTCGATTGAAGTCATGTTGAAACACTGCTGAGAACTGAAAAAATAACTCGAAAAGAATTAAATAGTTTACTCGGCGAGCCGTAGTAAACTGAATTTCTCAGATCTGGTTCCCGTATATATAGTGATCGGAAAGTGGAGGGGAGAGAGTGGGAGTGGGAGAAAAAAGAAGAAAATCGGCCGGGCGCGGGCTTCGCCCGCGTGCGCCTCCAGCCTATACGTTATATCTAAATTGAGCCACAGTTTTTCGAGGTCCATTACGATATTCCTGAATATCTTTATGTCCCCATAAGTTCTATAACGCTCATGGCACCTTTTTTTTGTTTTTTTTGTTGGCCCTGAAAAGGGCCGTTTTTGCGGCTAGAGCATACGCCCTAATCCGAGCCGGAATCGCTATCCGAATCAGACGATATATCGATCACCGATATATTATCTGACTCGTAGCCACTCATATCGACATCACCGATGTCGATATCCACCACTTGCGTGGTGCTATCGCAAGGCCCCGCAGGTGATGGCGGCCTTGGCAGAGGGCAAGCAGAAGATGAGTCGCAAGGGCCCAACTCCTCTTCCGACGGATCCAATTGTTGTGCCCGCCAGGCCAGCCTTCTGAGGATCGCTTCTCTAAACAACTGACCAAAAAAAATATCATCAAAATCGCCCATCGTCCAGTTGTTTACTCAGCGAGGAGCTGTGATAAACTGAATTTCTCAGGTCTTGTTCCCGTATATATAGCGATCGGAAAGTGGAGGGGAGAGAGTGGGAGTGGGGAAAAAAAACCGGCCTCCGGCCGGGCCCTATAAGCCCGGCCTGCGGCCGGGCCCGGCCTTCGGCCGGGCCCGGCCTTCGGCCGGGGCGGGCTTCGCCCGCGGAGGCCTCCGGCCTCCGGCCTCATCATAAACTAATCATAATATATGGAGATAGAACTCATGGCGCGCTGCTTTTTTTTAACGTGGTTAGCTCCCCTGTAGGCATATCTCCACGACTAATAAACTAACAAATACCAAAAAATGTCTACCTGTCCTTATGCAACACAATGCGATCCAAAAACTTTGTGTAGTCCGCACTCCTAACGCGCGCCCGCTCAATAAGTTCGCGATACCGGCCCTGCATCATATCATATGCACCCTTCTTTTTTTCAAACTCCGATTGGGTCTCTTTGACCCTAGCAATTTCAATGCCCACATCCAACTGCCTTTGGCGCACATTGTTCCGACGATGAATGGTCTCATCCATCTGCCGTTGCAAGTCAACCAAGTGCCGTTGGATGCGGGCATCTTCATCTGCCAATCCTTCAGTCTCGCGCTGAAGTGGCGCTAAGGTAACCTCCATATCTCTCGCCATACCATCCACCTCCATCCTCAGCTGTTTTAGTGTCGCTTCAGTGATACTTAACTGCTCCCTATCAGCATTATACCGCGTCTCCTTATTCAATAGGACGGTGGCGGCGGAGTTGATTTTCCTCCTCATGCTGTCTTCTTCGCCGTCATCCTTGGGCGGTATTGGGATTGGTATCGCCGCACTTGTTGAGGCTACCGCCTTCAACTTCCTTACTGGCGCGGTCTTTGGTTTCGCTGCGGTGGCTCTCGGCTTTCTACTCTTCGGCACAACCACCCGCGGTCTCGTTGGCTTCGACCTACAGGGCGCATCTTCCATTGTGCCGACAAGCTTTGACAATGTGGCTGACGAGGGTAGCGTATCAACGCGTACATCGCTGAGGACCCGGATCTTCTTGGGCGCTTCAAAATCGTCTCCGCTATCATATACCGGTACTGGGGCTAGTAACGGAGCTGGTGACGGGAGCGGCAAAGGAGCCGGTAACGGGGCCGGTAATGGGATGTCGCACACTTGCGACAGCTCCATCGGCGATACCGGTGAAGGAACCGTCAACTCCTTGAAGATTTCCTCAAAATCGAATTCCACAGCATCGATTGAAATGATTGAGTTAGCTGCGGCGATCGTCTCTTCGATTGAAGTCATGTTGAAACACTGCTGAGAACTGAAAAAATAACTCGAAAAGAATTAAATAGTTTACTCGGCGAGCCGTAGTAAACTGAATTTCTCAGATCTGGTTCCCGTATATATAGTGATCGGAAAGTGGAGGGGAGAGAGTGGGAGTGGGAGAAAAAAGAAGAAAATCGGCCGGGCGCGGGCTTCGCCCGCGTGCGCCTCCAGCCTATACGTTATATCTAAATTGAGCCACAGTTTTTCGAGGTCCATTACGATATTCCTGAATATCTTTATGTCCCCATAAGTTCTATAACGCTCATGGCACCTTTTTTTTGTTTTTTTTGTTGGCCCTGAAAAGGGCCGTTTTTGCGGCTAGAGCATACGCCCTAATCCGAGCCGGAATCGCTATCCGAATCAGACGATATATCGATCACCGATATATTATCTGACTCGTAGCCACTCATATCGACATCACCGATGTCGATATCCACCACTTGCGTGGTGCTATCGCAAGGCCCCGCAGGTGATGGCGGCCTTGGCAGAGGGCAAGCAGAAGATGAGTCGCAAGGGCCCAACTCCTCTTCCGACGGATCCAATTGTTGTGCCCGCCAGGCCAGCCTTCTGAGGATCGCTTCTCTAAACAACTGACCAAAAAAAATATCATCAAAATCGCCCATCGTCCAGTTGTTTACTCAGCGAGGAGCTGTGATAAACTGAATTTCTCAGGTCTTGTTCCCGTATATATAGCGATCGGAAAGTGGAGGGGAGAGAGTGGGAGTGGGGAAAAAAAACCGGCCTCCGGCCGGGCCCTATAAGCCCGGCCTGCGGCCGGGCCCGGCCTTCGGCCGGGCCCGGCCTTCGGCCGGGGCGGGCTTCGCCCGCGGAGGCCTCCGGCCTCCGGCCGAAGGCCGGAGGCCTACGGCCTCCGGCCTTCGGCCGGAGGCGGGGGGCCGGAGGCCTCCGCGGGCCCGGCCTTCGGCCCTTACGGGCCGAAGGCCGGGCCCGCGGAGGCCTCCGGCCTCCCGAAAACGGCCTTCGGCCGTTTTAATTCTAAATTCTTAAACTTCTCAACGAAGGCCGGGCCCGCGGAGGCCTCCGGCCTCCCGAAAACGGCCTTTGGCCGTTTTAATTCTTTTTTTCTTTTAACAGATATGTTTATTACTTTTTATTTATCTAATTGTGACTAGTGGGTAGGTGGAAATTGATAAAAGCAAATAAGGTAGGTTTTTAAAATATAATATAAACTTAATTTACATTTCTTATAATAACAGTAAATCTAATATGGGTTCTTCACCACCTTTATTTACAATATTGAAAATATTAAATGTTCTTGCTGCAGCTATTCACCTCCGGTCTTCCCCCATGTTTTGTTTAACATAGCATGGTCAATTACGGCCTGCTGTTCGGCATCAGGCTGGACCTTCCCCCATATTTTATTTAACATGGCAAGGGTGCGGCTTGCGGCTTGTTTTCTGGCGTTTATGTCAGCAATATTGATAGACATTTTTTATGTTTTTTCTGTGCGGTCTGGCTAAATCAGAATGAAACTATGCATGCATGTGATGAGTATTTATAGTGATCTGAACAAAGCGAGTAGAGTGGGGAAAGAGTGGGGAGAAGCAAGAGTAGAAGACTCGCCGAGAATAAAGCTTTTATATCTTAAACTTTCTTAATATATCAATATATTATAAATAGCGCTTTTAATAATAATGAGTAGGAAGTGTAGGGGAGGGATAGTTGGAAATTAATAAAAAAAATTAAGTAATTTTGTTACAAATATATTACAAACTTATGCATACATTTATGTTTACATTTCTTCTAATAGTCTTAAAAGTAAATCTAATTTATCTTCTTCATTACTATTATTTACAATATTGGATACCCTACATCTAAATTCAGCCACAGTATTTTGAGGTCCATTACGATATTCCTGAATATCTTTATGTCCCCACGGTAGAGTTTTAGCTGTGTTTGGTATTATAAACCTTTTTTCATCATTGTAAGATAATGCAACTTTATTTTTCATTTCAGTATAGATATCATGTAACTGACTTCTAAATGTATTCATTTTTCTAAATATCTTACCCCCACCTTCTACAATTTTTTGATAATCCACCATGTTTAAGCTGTTTTGAATTACGGATTTCTTTACGCCCTTAGCGGTTTTGCTCTCTTTTTCATCTGATCTAATATAATAGGCCTTGGCGCCTGTCCCTAAAAATATGCTGATGGCCTGATTTGGATACTCATCCTTAAAATTTCCCAATATTGGTTTACTTACTGGCAGGTTAAATTTATTATCCGATTTATAATTAGATGGTCGAAATGTTCGATATTTCCTTTCATAAATTCGTAAAAATTTATTGATTTAACTTTAAGCACAAAACTATCAGTATCCGTGTAAAGTAAGGAAATGTTATCACCTAATTGTCGTTTTAATGTGCCGTAATAAAAATCATACATTCTCACTTTCGACAATTCCAACACCGTGAAACCTACATAAAGTGGTTTGTTGTAACAAATTTTAGTTCTACCCATATGTATAGCCACAAAGTGCTCTGAAAATATGGAACAAGACTTAAAATTAGGTCTAGCAATTAAGTTGTTTGCGCCTGGGGAATTTCTCTTACTTGCCCAGTGGGTTCTAAGGTAAATATCACGCCTGTCGTCTACATTTTCCATAGTTTTCCCGTACACAGAATTGACCATGCGCTTAAAGTGATTTTTCTCGGATGTGTCCTTAGCATTGTTTCTCATATTTGTATTGAGGTCTATATATTTCTTCAGCCAACGAGACTGCTTAAACTTGAGGACGCGATGAATTTGAGTTACAATTAGCCCATTATTTATGGCCTGCTTGAAGTTTCTATAGTGTAATACGTACTTGTCTTTATGATTTAAATTGGGAACCAATTTGGGGATTTCTGTTTTGGAATTAGGTGGAATTATATTCTCTACTAAAAATGGCAAATCAGCGTGTTTATCATGAAGGTGATGCGGATATGTTACATCAACTTCTAAAACATACCCATAATCCCCGAGATCATCAACAGACATAATATCGAGTTGATTAATTTCCTCAGCCGATAACCAAACAAATTCTCCCGTGGGCAGAGGTTGACTCATGCTATAACCATAGAGATTTGTCGCATCGATATAATGTATGGAAGACTTTGGCTCGAAAGGATTATATTCGGACAAATACGGGTTATTGGCGATATGTTTTCTTTCAACGCATTGGCTTATACCGCCGCGTATACTATTTTTGAAGAAATTAATCATATCTATATCTGTCAGTAGTTCCAACTCCACCTTAGTGTACCGCAACATCGCATCCCATGACAGACCTGGAGATGTATAATATTGCGCCGGATCTAGTTTATATGCTTTAAGTGATACATCCCTAAAATTTTCAAATATATCGCACAACATTAAAACATCTGATTTTAAGTATAAATCAGAATAAGATCCCAAAGTTTGACATTTAAATACATTCCAAACTTTCTGAGCCCTAGCATATTCCTCATCAGTTATGTGGCAATTATTTAACTTGTCATAAAACTCATCTTTTGAAGGTAAATTGGGGTGATCTAATTTCATTATATTATCCATGAAATTATATGGAAACACCCCCTTCTGCCTCATTAAATCGAATTTTTCTTTTTCTGCAAAACATTTCCTTGTTTCAACAAAAAATTCTGATGGCAGGTTTTCTGACAGTCCAGCCAATGAATCAGCTAAAAATCTGTAACTATCCAAAAATCTAAGTTTTATGTAATTTTTTCTCAACATACCATCTCTATCTACATAGCTATGGGTGTACAATGGTTTAGTGAACGAAATATATTTTTCTTTATTTTGTGCAATAACTTCGGTCCTCTCACCTTCGCCATACAATTCTTTAATAAATAAATGACTGTCATACCCACTCAAATTGTGGAAAAAGATTGGAACAAATTGTGGGATTTTATAATTTAAATTACAATTGCTATGTGCGGCGCCAGGTGTTTTCTTACCGGTAACATGACAATGATCTCTTACTTTAACGTCACCTTCCTGAAAAGGCTCATCGCAAATAGAGCATATAGTTGACGAGTTAAAATCATCTATTTCATCATTAGACAGCTGATGCATCGGAACAACGTCTTTTAAATAGGTATTATAAATAGTTAAAACATCGTCCTCTAGCCGTTTCACGAAATCGCTACCAGCATTATCACCCGTAAAAGTTACAAATTTCGTCAATGAATTATCAAACGAACATTTAATCAAATATGCAAAAGAATATGGTTCATGTTGGTATGTCGGGATAGTAAACTTTTTTTCCGGATCTGGTTCGCAAGTATCTATTGGTTTTAAAATCGATTCAAAATCAGCGTAAATTACAAATGGAACCCTAAGTTGCTTATCATAATTTTGAAACTTAAGTATGTTTTCAGGTACATAATTACCGCGTTTATCTTTTTTCAGCTCCACTGATGGCGTGCTGGTGTATATATGATTACAATCGCGCAATTGGTGCCGCAATAGTATGCTTTCAGATCGGAAATAAAGTAAACAGCCGTCACAAAAAAATTTTTTGTGCTCATTTCTAGTTACTTGATTCGATACCAATCTGGAAATATTTTTAATCCAACAATAGTGACTATTTCCTGAATCCTCCGTTATTAATAGTAAATTTATATGGTGACCTAACCTCCTAGAGGAATATCGTAATGGGCCTACTATTTCGAATTTAACCTTACCATTTTCATAACTACGTTCCAAACCATAAACATTAACACTTATGTCATTTAAATCTTCAAATTTTGAAATGTCTTTAAGCTTCATAGGGAATTCAATACCATCAACATTCAGCACGGCCTCGAAGTGTGGATACGATGTCGTTAGGTGAACATTGTCCCTCGCTGGATATAGCGCCGACGTGATGGCCCAAGCAAAGCAATACGCATCATTGTTTTGGACATTAACTACACCCTTCTTGGTTTCAATAAACTTTGGGAGCTTAATGTACGAGCAGCCGCCCAATGGGGAGTACTTATTTATATTAACTTCTAAAAATAGTACTTCCCGTAATGTCCAACCTGAAACAATTAGTAATATATTAGTAAACGCTATACTATGAATTATAAAACTACTATACCTGAATCCTTATGTTGAAAGTCTGCAGTTTGAGATACCACAGCGTCCTTAAAGTCTACATATACCGCATCCAAATCCGTCGACAAATCGAGTATTCGATTTATGCTGTTAAAAGATTTGATTTCAGAAACATCTTGGCTCTCCAATGCATAAGTAGCAAAGGCCTCTACATTAACTTTAATGGCATTATGGGCCTTCAGAACAACTTTTAACAATTTCAATACTCTTAATTTTATCGCATCAAAAAATGTTACATAATCTATATGTTTTTCATCACAATTTAAGCCTGTAAGTTGCGATTCTGCACTTAAACGCGCTCTTAATTAAATATATACCATCAGCATGAATTGCACAGGCTTTTTCTTTATGCCCAAGACTCCTCATATGCGACGTCATCTGATTGGTAGGGACATCTACATTACATGATTCACATCTTCTATTATGGGCTTTTGAGTCTACGATGCGATGCGTATGAACTTGTGGAACTCGCATTACCCGGGCTTTTTTTTCAGGTGGAACATCATTACTGGGAGTAGTAGATCTCTTCGTACCTCCGGATGATTCGCCGATGCGGTTAGATATCAGCTTGCAACTTTTATTTTGATGTCGACGTAAATTATCTACCCTTGTATATGTTAAACCACAATTGCACTTATACATGTTTATTATTTTTATGATTATTTCGATATTAGATGATAGAACTCCCGATAGGCTTAAAGCTAACGATATTTGTACGGATTTGGATGCGGGTCCTACTATATATATCCTCTAGAAAATTCCACCACCTCTTCTTAGCTCCTCCCTCGATATTTCAGTTGGGTGCGTCTATCTCCGGCGCAGCTACCCCTTCTTAGTCCCTTACCACAATATTTCGGTTAAGCACGACCGTCTCTAACGCAGGCTAAGCACTCTAGGCACGACGGCCGAGAGTTAAGGACGTGCTGCCAACAGTAATCACTAGGAGACGCTTAGATAACATTCACTACATTGCATACAGTAATTACTACCTAAGGTGTACTTACACTTTAATATGTATGGAGTAATGAGATGTATACCCTGTGGGTAATTGGGAGGTACTTATTATGCAATTACAATCATTACAGTATGGCGTGTAGATGGTAATTGGGTGGTACTTACTGTGCAATTGCACTTATTACAGTACATGCTGTAATTGGGAGGTACTTTCTAATTGCGCGTCTATCTCTGGCGCAGGCTACCCCTTCTTAGTCCCTTACTTCGATATTTCGGTTAAGCACGACCGTCTCTAACGCAAGCTATGCACTCTAGGCACGCCGGCTGAGAGTTAAGGACGTGCTACCAACATTAATCACTAGGAGGCACTTAGATAACATTCATTACACTACATTGCATACAGTAATTACTACCTAAGGTGTACTTACACTTTAATATGTATGAAGTAATGAGATGTATACCCTGCGGGTAATTGGGAGGTACTTATTATGCAAATACAATCATTACAGTATGGCGTGTACATGGTAATTGGGAGGTACTTACTGTGCAATTGCACTTATTACAGTACATGATGTAATTGGGTGGTACTTACTGTGCAATTGCACTTATTACAGTACATGATGTAATTGGGAGGTACTTGCTAATTGCGCGAAGGGTGGGGGGTACTTAGGATAATTACTAATTACCCAATTACCTCTCTCTGTACCTCTTTCTCATTTCCAGAACCGGCCAATTACATCTACTAGCAATATATGCTTTTTTACTTTCCTATCTGTATACAGATAAGGAAAGTATAGGAATCATTATTTTTTTTGGACCTTGAGTTTTCGACGGTTTTTTACGTTTTGGGGTCCCCTGAATACGTTATGACTATTTTTGCGATAATATATGTTAGATCGCATAGATCTAATTTAACTTTTTAAAAAAAGGTAATACTTTGTAAAACGTATATTGAAAAGAAGTACAAGTAGAAATTTTCCTGGTGCTAATGTAAGGATTCTCCGTTACTGAACCTAATACTAGAAATTCGTTGTCTTCATTGTCAACTACGGGTTTACTCACAGTTTCTTTTGAATATGCAACACTGCCTGTTGTACGCAAACGTTCTAAAACTCTTTCAAAAGTTCTCTTATTCGGTTGATTTCTGTCTGGATACTTTTGGGCATAAACCCGTATTGCTAAAAAACAGTTTTCACAACACTCGCCTATGGTGAGAATTGAGAATCATATCCACCATTTCTTGCATAGAATATTGCTTTATTTTAATAATAAAATTGCACAAAACACAAAATAATACCTATTGGAAACAGTTTAAATTAAAATGACATAAATTGACAATCAATGCCCAGACACCTTGATTAACTAAATTTAATGAATTATTTACATAAATTATAAGAACTAGACTATTCTCTAAAACAACAACATATAGGTATAGGGAATACCTATGTATATTGTTTGAAAGGGTTTTGAAAGATATTTATAATAATGTTAAAATATACTAATAATAATAATACTCTCCCTAATTCACCCCCTTACGAGTGAATTTCAACCCCTGAAGTCGACTGAACGACTTGTGTAGGGGAAGGGACGGCTATTA
>OV651817.1:8171158-8189158 GCA_927349885.1 Psylliodes chrysocephalus
ATAAAAAAAAATATAAAAATTAATAAATAAAAATTAATAAAAATTAATAAAAATATATATTAAAATTAATAAAAATTAATCAAAATTAATAACAATTAATAAAAATTATTAAAAATTAATAAAAATTAATAAAAATTAGTAAAAAATATTAAAAACTAATAAAAATTAATAAAAATATAAAAAAATATATAAAAATTAATAAAAATTAATAAAACTAATAAAAATTAATAAAAATTATTAAAAATTAATAAAAAATATTAAAAACTAATAAAAATTTATAAAAACCAATAAGAATTAATAAAAATTATAATAAAAATTATAATAAAAATTAATAAAAAGTAATAAAAATTAATAAAAATTAATAAATCATTCATTTTTGTAAATTATAAACACGACAACACGCGTGCAAAGCCGCGGGCAAAAGCTATTTATTAATAAAATTTAACATCTGAAGTGGGATTCGCTTACTAAAAGTATCCCGGAAGTATCTGGTGGTTGACTATTTCTGTATTTCAAAGATTATTAATTCGTTAAATTTATCAGTTGATTGTCTGATGTACTACTTTGATTTAATTGTCTGAGATACGGACCTTTAGGAAAACAGTGCAATTCAAAGGCTAGGTGTAACAAATGTAGGGAATAACACAACTCAAATGATTGTAAAGTAACAGAATTCACACCAAAATGTTTGAGTTGCTCCGGGGATTATTTCGCCACCAATCTTAGCGACTGCCCAGAATTCAGTAGACAAAAATTAATTAAAGATTCCATGTCCCCACAACAAATATAAGCTATCACGATGCAAATAAATAAATACCTAGGAATTCTTATGCAACAGTCGCCTCAAACAAAGAAAATAAAATATTAGGTCCAGGACAGATAAATAATCATGTCTCCAATAATTATTTAACAATTCTCAGACCTCCCAAAGTCATCAGACAGTCTTACAACACATTAATAAAACCAATTACTCACCTAAG
The DNA here is from genome assembly GCA_927349885.1 of Psylliodes chrysocephalus. Taxonomy (NCBI): domain Eukaryota; kingdom Metazoa; phylum Arthropoda; class Insecta; order Coleoptera; family Chrysomelidae; genus Psylliodes; species Psylliodes chrysocephalus. The sequence goes on from OV651817.1 coordinate 8,172,139, forward strand.
GGTAATAAAAGGCAGAGACCAAATAGCCTCAGGGCTACAAGTATTGTTTATAGAGAAATTATTTCATAGTATACAAATTCAAGTCACAGTACAAGCATTTTAAGAAACCCAAATTATATTTCAAACTTAGTACCGATCAATAGTTCACAATCAGACAGAACACCAGAAATAGAACACAATCTAGTAAAAGTAATTTTAGAATTAATAACTAATATTTTACAGAGAATTAGAGAAACAAATAACTTTAATGTATCAGTTAATGACTTAAAACAAATAATTAGTACACAATTAAATGTAAATATTTCTGAACGTTCTGAAAATTTACCAAATTCGCAGGCATAGATGGAAAATTCAAGATTTTGCAGTGGAACTGTCGATCGGCGGTTTCCAACAAAGAAAATCTTGAATATTTTCTCTATGAAAACAATGCAACTCTTGCACTTTTATCAGAAACTTGGTTCAAGCCAGACATATATTATAATTTTAGAGGATTCAATACAATCCGTGCAGACCATAATGACGGATACGGCGGTGTAGCTACGAGGGTCATTCAATAAGTAAAGAAACAAATGGCTATAGCTTAAAACCGGTTTATTTCAATCCTTCAAAATTAAGACTATTTTTCAACATAATCACCCCCCACAGTTATGCACTTGTCCCATCTTTCTTGCAGCTTCCTAATTCCCTTGGCGAAGAATTCTTTCGATTTACCCCGAAGCCACTTTTGCACCGCTTCCTTAATTTCCTCATTGTTAGCAACTCTTTTTCCACGTAGGGCGTCTTTGAGTGGTCCATACAGGTAAAAAATCAGATTGGGCGAGGTCAGGACTGTAGGCAGGATGAGGTAAGACCTCCCAACCCAATTCTTGAAGTTTATCACGGGTCAGCTTGGCTGTATGAGGGCGGGCGTTATCGTGCTGAAGAATGACTCCTTTTGACAGGAGTCCACGGCGTTTGCTCCTGGTAGCTAGTCTAACTTTGTGTTATAAGTCCGTCAATCATCGATTCCAACGAGGGACCAGAAACTTCCACTGGACGTCTACAACGGGGTTCATCACCTACACTTGTTCGGCCACTTTTAAACCGATCAACCCACTTATAAAAATTCGCAAGGTTCATACAACTTTTACCGTACTGTATCAACATTCTAGAAAAAATTTCACTTGGTTTTACACCATCTGCGACTAAAAATCTAATGACTAAGCGCTTCTTTTCTAAGGTGCAATCTTCTAGTGGACTTGCCATATGGTTAATTGAAAATTTTGAGGTTATATTGACAAAAAATGATGAAACAGCTGGTCAGAGCATATCCCAAGGTTGCCAACTAACACCCCTGAAAAGATTGTACACATTCATTGAATAGTTTTAAAATTATAGAATTTGTCTCTTTATTTATTGAATGACCCTCGTATATTAATTAAAACAAATATTTTATACGAGGTACAATTACAAAACCCGTAGGCATGGAATGCACTTGTATTTCGATCAAATTATTATTTAATAATAAACTCCTGTACATTCCCACATAAAATCAATGTTCTATGAATATACCAAGAACGTTCTGTTTAAGTTCTTTTTAGTATATCCTTTTAGAATGTTCTTAAAATATACCTAGAATATACTTTGAAAGTATATACTGAGTACGTGCCTTAAAAGTATATTCCAAAAAGTATATACTGAGCACGTACTATAACAGGACATTCTCAGAAGATACTAAGTCATATACCCAGCATGTACCTCATATTCTGAGAATGTTCTAAATGCTTGCAGGTAAAAATTAACACCAAATACATGTAAAAACAAGTTTATATATATATATATATATATATATATATATATATATATATATATATATATATATATATCTATATGAATTTTTCCCAGATGTCGATCTAATAATTCGCTACCAAACGCACTAATGTTGAATGTTTACGCCAAAAAACATTATCAAACTAAAATAGAAGAAAAGAAGAAGAATAACATAACCTACAATTCCTACAAATTTTTTTGATCTCGATTGTTTGTAAGAGGTAAGTCAATTAATAAAAATTAATTGCATCGTATGTTCTATATGAAAATAAACAAATTTTACTATATTTATAGTTTTTAGGACCTATAAGTGACGTTAGAATACAGGATATCCCAAATATTAATTACCAGTGTGAATTTATTATTATAGTTAATACTAATGGTGGATTGAAACTAAAATACAGTGTTACCAGAATTACATACACACTTTCTATGAAAAAAATCCTGTAAGAACTAGAAAAGTTAGCTAAAGGAGGACGAAAACTATAAAATGATAAGTAATTAACAAAAATATATTTAAACTTTCAGTAAACATAATCATTTATGTAACTCTTGTTTTTGTTAGTGGAATGCCATGTACAATTTTTAATGTTTTATGTTCGACAAAAATATTTAAAATATTCAATTAGCTATGTACACTTAATTTGTATATGTACCAAGTTTGTTAATTTTTTTATTTTTTAGGTTCAATGAAGATCCAATGGAATCAAGCAAATGAAACTCAAGTCATTGATACAATAAAATATTGATTGGTTAAGGCCAAAGATAGTATTTGTAATAAAAATAAGTATGAATTCTTTGAAATAAAGACTCATTATATACACTTATTCTTTAATGTTCAATATTAATTAAACATCCTGTATTAAGGTGTCTAGTATATGCCTAGCATATGCTATATTTAAATACTTAGAACGTACTATCAAATTAAAGTAGATACCTGTTGTATACTGTACACATACTTGAAGTACATTCTCAGTATCTGCATAGCACGTATAAACAACGTCACGTAGCATATGCTTAGCATATTCTGAGAATGTACCAAATGCAAATACAGTATATTCTTAGCATATGTGTATTCTTAAAAAGTATATACTAAGAATATGCTAAGAATGTATAATTGTTATCTAGGAGTGTACTTTGAAACAAATAAAAATTTGACGATCCACCCTCAAAAAATACCCCTCAAAAATTATTAACGACACCCTAATTTTGTTTCCGCTCATTTTTGTAGTCACTACTTTTCTCTCTGTACAGCTGTTTTTAAAATTTTTAAATCGCTCCATAAATAAGTGAGAAATTTAAGTTAATGATAAAAAATACTTTATTAGGTGACACATAATTAAAATAATACATTGAAACAAGAGAGGGAGAAGACAAGAAATAAATATTAACAAACAAAGAGTAGTAATAACTTATAATAAGTGCTCAAATTGCCCACTTCCACACATTTGTCAAACCTCAACAATAAATTTCTAGTACAGGCAGCTCGAATCATGGCCGGTGTAAATCTGTTACAAGCATGTCTGATTCTATTTTTTAAATCTTCTGAGTCCCCTGATTTTGTTTCGTATACTACGTTCTTTATAGTACCCCAGAAAAAATCTACAGGCAACCAATCAGGTGACCTAGCCGGCCACTTAATCGGAGAATGCGTGGATATAACACGGTTTCCATAAGTGTTTGCCAAATATTGGCTCACAATTTGTGCATTATGAGCTGGTGCACCATCTTGTTGCCACCACATATCACGTCTTTGATTAAGAGGAACACCTTCTAACAAATCAAGAACGGTATTGATTAAAAAATCACGATATCCTATTCCCGTTAGAGTGTTTTCATAAAAATGAGGACCTATAATCCTTCCATTGAACAGCCACACCATACGTTTATGCCCCAAATATTTTCAAACTTTGTTTCTTTTACCCAGTGGGGATTTGTTGGGGACCAGTAATTGGAATTATGACGATTTAATATACCATCATTATGGAAACGTGATTCGTCGCTCCATAATATTTTAACTAAGAATGTGGCATCGTCATTTAGTTTCACCTGCATTCTAGTGAGAAAGTTTAAGCGTTTTTCAAGATCATTAGGGTGTAAACCTTGGACCAAGTGTATTTTATAAGGATAATATTTATTGTCTTTTAATATTCTTTGGATGCCACTTTTGCTTATTCCAATTTCGAGTGCCAAATATCTGATAGAAACATGTGGATTTACATGAACGTAAGCCAAAACGTGTATAATATTTTCTTAATTTCTGATCATTCTGTTGTGTCCTCCTTGATGTTAACCGTCAGGAAAATGTCCATGTCTAAGACTTCTTTCTAAATTGGAAAACGTTCTAACTTAGGGAATTGTTCTATTCGAAAAAACGTTCATAGTATAATTGTCTAGCTTGTCTTGAGTTCTTGCGACATTCGCCGTAAATAATTATCATATCGGTATACTCATTGGAACTAAACACAGTAGGCATTTTGAAATAATTTGTTAGGACTTGTCAAACTCTAAATTATTGCAAACTGTATCAAGTAAAAACTGCTAATTTTATTGAGTATTTAAGCTGCACTTCTGTTTGACAAGAAATAGATTGATATTATATCACAGAATACTTTTACAGAAGCGAAGGCATGTCAATTTTTGGGGTCCAAATTTTTTTGCGCATGATCAGGGCCGCCATTTTATAACCGACAAAACTGTCATGTGCGAGTGTTGTTTTTATGCATCCAGAATCAGTAATTTGCAATTTGCGATTTTTTTATCGAATTTAGTGTGTTTGTATATTTTTTAACCATTATTGAGTAAATTTGTGTTTGTGTTTAGTGTTTTCCTTTGTCTATTTTATGAACATTGTTTATTAAACCTGTTTTTAATTGAAGATTTTTTGTGTGGTATGTGCTGAGCCATTCACACATTTTTATTTGTTTTATTAAATCAAAATAATTTTTTAGTGTTCTAATGGAATCTACAAGAAAGATGCTTATCACCCATGTCCACCTCGAATGGATTTGAATACCAGTTATTTTTCATTTCCCAAAGTTTCAGAAAGGTATGCAAAATAAATTATTCAATCTAACTGAAGAAAACTGATTGCTCTACGTAACAAATAATTTAAATGTTGATCCAGATATGCAAATTTCTAACATTTTGTTAACTGTATTATTTATTCGGCTATTTAATCAAAATATAATTATTTTAGTATCTTTTGTATTTTTTAGGGCTGCCATGTGGTTAAGAGCATGTAATCGAGGAGACTTGATTAATATACCCACTGTAGAATTACACAAAAACTACCAGTTGTGTGAAAAACATTTCCAGTCCAGTAGTTTTTCAGTTAGATCAACTCCGAAACATTTATTTGAAAATGTACTTCCGATAATATTCTGGCACACACCCGCAACAAATGAAAACATTGATGTGGGAGAAACAATTATTGTTCTGAATGAATCTGTGCCCTCAATACCTACTACTAAATCATACAACGATTTTTTCAGTACACCAGGTATTAAAAATAATATAAAAGTTTTTATTTTGTAAATTTTAATATTTTGTTAGGTCCCAGCAAAACAACAGCTCATTTTGAGAGTGAACGAGAGATTGGTGTTGTTATCTCTGACGATTTTTCCACTTACCAGGTATTAAAAATAATATAACAGTTGTTTTTATTATTTTGTAAATTTAAATATTTGTTTAGGTCCCAGCAAAACAACTCATTTTGAGAGTGAACAAAAGATTGGTGTTGCTAGGTTTGACGATTTTTTAAGCCTACCAGGTATTCAAAAAAATATAAAAGTTGTTTTTATTATTTTGTAAATTTTAATATTTTTTTTAGGTTCCAGCAACACAACAGCTTATTTTGAGTGAACGAGAGATTGGTGATGCTACCTCCGACGATTTTGTCAGCCTACCAGGTATTAAAAATAATATAAAAGTGTTGTGTTTATGTATTTTTTTAAATTTAACTATTTTTTTAGGTCCCAGCAAAAACTTTCAAGGTAAAAGAGAGAGTGTTGCTTCTACTGTGATAATGCATGTGCCAGTCCCAAAAATATCTCCGTCGGTTGGGTCACAGACCCCAATGTCATTGAGTGGAATGAGCCCAAGAAAAAAAAAAACTTAAAAGCTGTAAGAAAGGCAAATTGGAAGATTTCTTCTAGTAAATACAGTGGACACCAATGACTGTAAAGATATCTGTGAAAAATTTTTAAACCAACCACTTGCAGATATAGTTAAGGCTCAAGAGGAACTTAAAAACAAAAAGGCTTTAGCTAGAAGATACTCAAGTGAATACAAGCAGTTTGCTCTTACCCTGTATTTTTTAGGACCTAGAGCATATTCTTTTATGTCTAACATTTTGTGCCTACCTAGTAAGCGACCCAGACAGCACACCAAATCCTTTGGATATCTACTGAACATCCCAATATCCACTGAATGTCCAGTCCATGGTGGATATCTATTTTATATCCATAAAATGTAATTTATAGACATGCAAATGTCCATAAATAATAGTAATTATATAGCAAATTATTAAAAAATTACGCCATTGTGCTCGCCATTGTGGCTAATAGTACCGTTCAGATATTTAAAATTAATTTTTTTAAGGTGTATTCAATATCCCATGGACATCCACATATATCAAAGTCTTAGCGCGGACGCAAACCATCGTGGATAACTACTAGATGTAATTTTTGATTTTGCTTCCTAAGAATAGATGGCGATACCACTTTCGTATCTACTCATGCTCAACCCGCCATAATTGAGGTGATCGAACATTTTTTCGCATTAAGACTCTATTAGAGACTGGTGTCAAGAATTTCCATTTATTGCTGAAGAGTCCTAATAAGGATGACTTTTTCCTTAGTAGGCAAACTCAAAGGCAGATTGTTGGAAATATTTTTTATCTCTATTTTCTTTCGACGTTATCATTCATTTGGTTACTTATGAATGTCTACTAAAGATACCTATAAAATATTTTGCTGAATATCTGAATTCTATATCCTGGGATATAGACGGACATTTGGTTGGATATCCATATTTGGATATTGGATATCCACAAAATATATTCTGTGGATATCTCTGGGATTTCTTGTATTGTCTGGAAGATACTAATTAGATATTTTGCTGAATATCCATAGGATATCTTCTATATTCTGGATATAGACGGACATTTGGATATCCATATTAGATCCACGGAATATTTCTGATATCCTGTGGATATATTGGATATCCACAAAAGATATTCTGTGGATATCTTTGGGATTTGGTGTGTTGTCTGGGGATGCTTACAAAATATAACTGCAAAATTAGTTACACAGCCAAAAATATATTACTGGACATATGATTATTCTGTATGAGTTAAGCAAGTCGCCTAATATTTTTAATACTGTATTTTTTTAAGTTTTTTTATTTTTTTATTACTATTACCAACCATGATCTTTTAAATCTTATTTTATTTTAAATTTTGTATGCTATATGTTAATGTATGTAAAATGTTTATTGTTATTACTGAGAATAAAATATTTCTATTTCTATAAAATTGGGGTAATTAACATTAATCTGTAAGTTAGATTGTTTAATTTTTGCATACATGTTAATTTCTACTTTACAAAAAACCAGTTACAGAAATTAGCCATTTCAGTATTGTCTCTAAAGGGTTCGTTATTACTTTTTGATATATTTTTTATATTGTTGATTTTATTTATTTTGTCAAAAATAAACGTACTTTACTCTTGAGCAAAATTCATATTTTTTGACAAACCTCGTATACGGCTTGAAAAATTTGATATGTGATGACTGTATTTTAGGTTTTGGGTCATGCAGGACTTTTTATCAAGAATAACTTTTTTTCCTAAAATCAATAATAAAAATGTTTTCCATATGGTTCCAACTTAAGTAGACACACTTTATATACAACAAATTGTTGATTTATAAACACATCCTAAATCCAGTATGGATTTATGGCATACAGACATGAGGATGTGCCAATTATTGGTGATGATTTTCTATCAACGACTACTAGATTAATTTTGCTTACAAAAATAGAATTGTAAAAAACCACCGAGTTGTCAAATTATTATAAGAGTATGGCGAAAGTCTTATTACAAGTATTGTTTATGGTATTGTCATATCATAAGGCTCTAAAACACAAAAGGCTTTCAAAATTACAGTTTGGAAGTATATTTGCATTTTTAATGCATTAATTATCAGTTTTATTTATTTTTCTAGATCCAACTATCATAGTTTTCCAGGAAAGTACATAATTAATTAATACATCAATAAATTGTAATAGAATCACTCTGTTAAAGAGTTAATATATCTAAAAAAACTGATGAATTATAAGTACAAAGAGTATTCGGTCTGGTTCCTCAAGTAAAAACCCTTTTTTAGTTTAGCGATCAGTACAATTTACTTCAAAATAAATTATTGTGAAGCTTTATTTTTCTAATTATATCACTAACCTTCAATTCAGAGAAGAAATAGTGGATGTTGCTAAGGGCCGATTTCACCGTTGTGTTAAACGGAGATTGAAATGACATTGTTAATGTAAAAATGTCATTTTAAACTTCGTTTAACATAACGGTGGAATCGGTCCTAAATAAGTATGTTATTTTTACCAGTGTAACAACCGGCAAAAACGTCAACTGTCACCAAGCACTTTAAATTTTGGCCACCCCGACATCAAACGTGCCGACGCCTGCCTTCGCTTCTGTAATAGTTATTATTCTGTTCTAATAGCTCGAACTGCCTAAATTTCACTTTGACAAGTAATGATATTTCCAGACATTCCTGGAGTATTTTATCTTCCTTTCTCGTAATTTTACTTATGACGACCGCAGAAAGCTGCAGGGTGCTGCGTAACAATCACTGATCTATACAGATCAGTGATAACAATACGTTATTGACAGTTGTAAACTTAGTTTATGCAACATGGCAAATGTAACCCTCGTTTTTTTATTTTTTTTTATCAATTTTATATATTAAACCTTAATCCATTCAGATGTGTTAAAATTAATAGCTTCTAGCTGTACAATCATGATAAACAAAATATCAAATCATATGTACGATGTTTTTTGGTATTAGGTTTATTCGCCCTCCAGTAAAATTTATATTTTGTAGATTACGCCGCTTGTCGATATTCTAGATCTAGATTAACGTTTATAAGAATGCAAAATGCAACTAACAACTGCTGCTAATCCAATTCGTCCCAAATATCTTTTTACGCATTGTTTGTTTAAATAAAAAAGATAAATATGTAAATATCAGGAATTAAAACAATTAAATTTCAAAGTACCTTTCCTCTCGATTTCTTCAGGTATTTAGACGAGATATAGTCCTCTATTTGAAGGTCCAAATTATTAGGATTAAGGACTGGTTGCTCAGATGGTTTTTGAAGATTCAAGAATTCTAAAATAGTTTGCTTTTCTGTTTCGTATGAACTATCAGCTAATGATCTTCCCTTAGCAGCTAACCTGCAGCATGCCATCCATCTAGCATATTGAGTTTCCTGTAAAACAAATATATTTTAAAATTATGAAAAAAGAATCTTAAAGGTGTTAGGATGTAAGTAAGTACGAGGCAGTAGTCACAATAAGAAGAGCTGACACTTGGCACTCGACAGACAGTTGACATTAGAGGTTAGACATGTAACATGTAATGGAGTGTTGTAATAAAGTAGATAAGTCCAAATTCCAGTTTTATTGCTATCATCCATAAACTAATTACAAATACCAAACATTATAAAAGGTAGGCCTGCCATGACCTAATTTGTCGACGCCCGACAAAAATCTGAAAAAATTTGACATTTGAGTGACATTTAGTTTTTCCACGGACAGCCTTGACATTTTTTTAAAACAAAAATGAACATTTTCAGCTTTTTATTAATAGACCGGAAGGCGACGGGTAAAAATCGTTCAGAAAAAAATCAAAAGGTGTAACTAAATGCAACCTTTATTTCATCATTCAGTATACATTTCTACATAAGAAATTAAGAATTACATTTTTTAATGGACAAAATAAAATTTACGTAAATGAGTTTTTTAAATTTTGTACTTTGTTGTCATGCGATTCGATTTCTAAGAAAGATACAGTCACCGTTTTACAATATTCTAAAAGCTCTTTTTTCTCTGATCTAAACAATAGCAGTAAAAAGAAATGTTTCAGAATAAAATACAAAAAAAAAAGTAAATTAAAAAAATTTGGTGAATCTTCCAATGCTTTTCAACTTTCACTTTGTTTTACACTGCGAAATTTCAAGGTTATCATTTTTGCTCAAATATATACGAGTGTAGGTAAAGTCATTTTTTAACCTATAGACCTTTAAACAGGTGAATTCGTCTTAAATCCATCTCTAGCGGCCGGAACGAAACGAAAGAACAGTTCTGGCTCGCTTAGAGAAGAAAAGTACCTTCCTCCATTACCATTGCAGTTAGTGCATCGGCCTAGCTAGCCTCAGTTTTCAGGGGGCCGTGGCCCCAGGTGTACATTGGATTAAAATATATATTTTTTTAATTGCGGTGCAATGAATGGTAAAAAATACGCTATAATAGTGAATAGTGGTTTTAATATTTCAATATAACTAATACATTTATTAACTTATAAAGATAACGATTAATATTAAAAGAACTGATTATCTACAGAAGTTTTCTACGCTGTTGACTGAAAGAATCTACAACACTGTCCAAGTCTATATCAACATCTTTTTCTATGAACAACAAAGACAAATCTTAATGTCCGTCTTGAGTCATGGTCGTTTTCAACCATTGCAGAAAACGACCTCTTGCACGTCGCACTTGAAATAGGTAGAATAATTGCAACTTTAAAAAGTTGATAGACGTTTGGGTATGTTTTTTTTCAGATTATGTTATGTGTTTATTGATAGAATCATAACCAACAGTTTCTTTAAAAATCTGATGTGTCCAACACATGACTTTCCTATCTAGTTATCATAGGCTTTTTCCGGTTATTTTGTACAACCTATTACAGCACATCTATAAATGTTTAGAGGATAAACTAAATATATACATTTTCCACATACATCTACCTATAGATATTCATTGAAAACGAAAATACTGAAAAATTGAAACATAGCACTTTTCCTACAATTTTTCCATTACGGTCCATTTTAGAAAAATCATGTATAAACAAAAATTATAGAGATCGATATCGCAAACAACTTTTAGTTCAACAATTTTCTTAAAAATCAGAATTTTGCACATTTTATCAAGTTTCTCGAATACGGACAATTTCAGGAAAATTTGACATAAAGCTAAAATTATAGATAATATTAGAAGTAACTTTTATTTAAACAATTTTCTTCTCCAAACATAAATAACAGATACATTCCATAAAATATAAAAACGGCCTCCCATAAAGTACGCACCCAGATGTTCCGACTTTGTCCAAAATCTAGTCATTTCACGTCAGGCCGAAATAAAACTTAAGTTTAAAATTAAATGTTATGATTTCACTAAGATGAAGACAGAAAAAGAAACAGCGACCTATGGATCTTCAAGATACAGTTTGCATCATTTCTAATAGTGTATATTAGGGATTGCTTCCCTCAACATTTAGTACAAAGACATTACCTAAATTGGTCCTTCGAGCCGGATATGAACCAGCGACCTATGGATCTTCAAGTTACAGTTTGCATCATTTCTAATAGTGTATATTAGGGGATTGCTTCCCTCAACATTTAGTACAAAGACAGTACAAGCATCAATAATTAAGTAGAAAATGTTTGCCCTCCAATACTCAATTGCTCCGATATTAGCTCTAGAGCTTGTAGCGCCTATCAAACCTAGTCCTATAGTTATTTCGGTGACGGAATCAGCGAGCTTGCTACTGACTTGTTTTTTTCGTTTTGATGGCTCCAAGTACTGGCTCCAAGTAACAGCTCCGAGTAGTAGCTCTAAGACGATCTTCCAAGTAATGGTTCCAAGAAGAGGCTACTCTGCAAAAATTAAGAACTCCAAGTAGTACTTCCAAGTAGTACCTCCGAGAAAGTCCTCCAAGTAGTGCCTCTAAGAAGAAGCTATTCTATGAAATTAAGACATTAAGAAGCCCCAAGCTCCAGGAAGCTCCTAGTTGCCCATAGCTTTTAAAAAAAGGGAAGTACCGTACCTACTGTACTAAAATACCACATGGTCACCATATTTATCAAAGTATCTAACAGTACATTTTCAGTTTAGCAATTGTTCGCATACGAGTCGGACGTGTTTCGGTGTTAGCGGTCGAGTGCAAATAAGTGTGTTCTAGGTGTGATTTTTACCTTAATAGGTATTTACCGTAATTTTGATAAATCGCGTGGTTTTCTATAGAAAATGAGTGGGGTGAACGGGGGAAAACCACCTGATCCTCCTCCCTTGAAACATAGTGAAGAAATACTAAATGAGGATACAGATATGGAAATTTCGACAGACCAGGAAGTTAAGGTTAATAAAAATAATTCTCAAATTGATCAAAACGCACATGTAAGTAACTCTATATTTTCTAATATTCCAAAAGAATCGCAAGGAACAAAGGAAAATTCCACTACAGTTAACGCAGATAAAGATCGAGCAATAAAAACTAGACCAGAGTTTTTATATGGCAAGTTCGATTTAGGTCCGTTTCACATTTATATCGAGAATAATTTAGTTCAATTTAAAGGTAAATTAAATGCTTTAAGAATTGGGGATATCATCCTTTCAACTTTTCCTGAATTAGACAACCTGATTGTGAGTATTGATTCCTCGATTGATTCTATTGGTCGAAATAGGATTAGAATTAAGTTAAAAGACTACAAATCTGCAAATTTTCTTATAAAGAATAAAAATCTAACATATTCTTGAAAAATAGTTTAGAGTTATATATTCCAAAATTTATAATTCATAGACAGGGGGTAATTAGGGATATAGATATCGATTTTTCAGAAGATTACAACAAAAACAAAATTAGGCAGTATGATAGACACTGTAATTTCGAGGTATTTAATGTTAAAAGAATAACTAGAAGGGTAGAAAAGTATACAAGTGAAAATGTTAAAATGCAAGAGTATGTTCCCACAAAATCATGTATAGTAACATTCAAGTCACAAATTTTGCCAAAGTATATAACCATATAACCCCAGTATATATACCAATCAGTATTGGCACTCTGAGGTGGCACGTTTGATCTTTAAAAGTGGAAATTTTAGTTGACACTTGACGTTTTCGGGATATGAAAAGTTTTCTTTACACGGACTTGGTATACATGGTTAGTTGAATTTTTGTTCTGCTGCTTTTCAAATTCGTGTGTATGAGGGAGATGTGAGATACCTTTATAGACAACGGTTGAACAACTTAATTACTTTGAAGAAGAAAATAGATTAGATATCAGGGCAGTCTTCGCAAATGTAAGAACCGTTTTAAATTTTTTTTATATATGTGAAATATTACTTTTTGGTGAAAAGTTTAATTACTTTGTTCAAAATATAACGTTAGTTTGTCAAGGGAAATATATAAGACACAAGGTTAGAGTAACAAAATAGAGGTATTGCTTTATTTCTTAAGAATTACTCTAATCTAAAACTTTTCTAGTATATTGTAAAAATTTATTCTATACGTTATTTAGGCACTGCAAAATCTATAGGAAAGTATGTAGTTTTAAATTTAAAAATTTGTAACGGAGACATATTTAGTGTAGTTTTTTTAAAAATATATACTCAGTGACTTGTTTTTGTGAATGAGTTCAAGTATGGCAGACTAAAATCGTTATTTTTTATTATGAATTAATTTGAATTTATTTTAAAATGGGAACTATATGTATATGGTTTTCGTAGTTTTTACACTTGTAATAAAAATATCAAAGTTATGTATATTGGCCATTTACTACACACAGCAAATTCATAGACACAATACATATTACTATTTGACATTCTTGTAAAACCACTAATTTAAAATTGACTTTAAACTAATTGACTACACACAGAATTGTTTGAAAGCAGCCATAAGGTATAATTTATTTATTGGATACTATAAAAAATTAATAGTAATAGTATGTAGAGTTAAGTAACAAGAAATTTAAGACCAAAAACAAAACATACCTTTATATCTAGTGAACTTAATTTAGTACAGTCCTCAACTTTCTTAGGCTAACATTAAAGATATCTATTTGGATCTCGCTAAGAAACTCATTGGTAACAGCCATCATCTTGTTAAAAAGAGATATACTACTTGGATCTAAATCAAATAATTTTTTGTTACTTGGGTTTCTTAGATTAATCTTTGCCGCATTAACATTTATATAGTCAATCAATTCACAATCTTTGTACTTAAAATAGAGTACAAAATATATCACAGCCTGTTACTTTCTTCTTTGTAAAAGAGATTTAATCTTAAAACTATTGAGCATAGTTTTATACAAGATCTTAGGTATAAGGGTACAAGTATTTTTTATGACATAAAGGTACCGTAAAAATATTTTTTGTACTTTTTCAATATGATCAATTTGTGTCTTCCAAGGGCATCCATATTTGTGAAACATACTCAAGATGGAGTCTTACAAAGGCATTATATAATCTGATTTTGGTGGTAATCCTAATTTTTTTTTGTATTTCTGATTTAAAAACCTAATGCTTTTATTGCTTTTTTAGTTATGTGTAAAAAATGGTTATTGAACTTCAAACTAGACTGAAAGACAACTCCCAAATCCTTTACCTCATAATCACGATTTAATGTGACATCACAGGTCTTATTTCTAATGTAAAACATTAAGAGGCTATGGATCCTTACAACTTAAAATAGACGGATAAAAAGTGTTGATTTTTATTTACAACTATAATAAGAACCCATTAAAAAGATTAAGAGCAATAGAACATTTCAACAAATTCCTATAGGTACACATATTTTTGATACCTGATAATCAATAAATAATATATTTTTTGGAGTAGCAACAGGTTTATTAATACACAACTATTATTTTATTATAATATTTATAATTAACATAATAGTTGATATAAGTCCTTTAAAAATAATATATTTTGATTTAATTGTTGAATTTATACATGAGCAATTTTCTTTGTAGCGTTGTTTACATTTTGCAGAGAAATATTGTATTCTGCTTTTAGCTGATAAATCATGTACATGTAAATGGGTTGAATGTAGACAATGTTAATGTTTTTGCTACTACTGCTGGCTTGGAATGCTGGGCTGGGACAACAACAAAAAAAAGGAAGCACAAAGCACTAGATGTTTTTATCACTTATACACGTACAATTTACAACCATTCAAGTAACTAGCATGTTGGAAATACTTCACGAAAACATATTAAACATAAATCAGTCGAAGGCAATGTATTTTCTTTTTATAACACACCTTTTAAGCTTCATTAGTTTTAGTACTCTATTTATTCCAATGTCCTCAAATAAAACGAGCAATAATAAGGATAAAACACACACTGAAGGGTATTTGGGGTATTTTTGATCTAAATCCACTATCAAAATAATAAATTTTCCGTTTTTAAGCTGTGAATGTATTACAAAAACTACTTCGATAAAATGTAAACCAAAATTTATATTTGTGTACGAAATATGGGTTGCCTGCGCATGGTAGCGAGTTTTTAACCGGATTTATGACAAGTGATAGGTTATATCCCGAAAACGTCAGCGCAGTAAAAGCTGCGCGTCTTTTTCCCGCCCAGGGAGTGTCATGGGCATGATATAACTATTAACAAGGTCATCAAGGACGTTGAACCATACAAACAAAAATTTCTTCTGTGCTATAATTGTCTTCGTTACGGACACTTGGGTAATCAGTGTAATAGTAAACCGAGATGTAATCAATGTCAAGATCATAATTCCAAAAACTGCGATAAAACCGATTTTAGTCCTATCTGCTTTAGCTGTCAGGGAAATCATTCGACTACAAACTTTTCTATATGCCCAGAATTTAAACGACAAAAAATAATTAAAGAAACAATGTGTTCATCCAATATGAATTTTTTTGATGCTAATAAACAGTTCTCTTTTTTCTTCATCTAATACTTCTCAAAGTTTCACACAGTTTTCACAAATATCTTCACAAAATTCTCAGAGCAACAATAACACTAATTTTGGCAATCATATTATGAACACTAGTTTAAATTCGAGTAATCCAAAATCTATTAAAAGGCCCAGGTCAAATAGTCCTGATCCTACAGAAGTTGCTAGAAAAGAAATAAATAAAAATTATTCTCTCCCTAATATACCGGGAGGACTTCTTACGAGTCCACACTATATCGAAAATATAAACATGACAAATCCACAATCCGATGATGTAGACTCTAATGAATTAAATGAAATTTTAGAATTGGTTCTTACTATTGTAAACTTTATAAAACAATCCAAAAATTTTGATATGACAAAATCTGAAATTATTCAGTTAATTAGTAAACACTTTAAAAATGTAAATGTTTCATCAAATTCGCAGACCTAACGCAAAATACAAAAATTCTGCAATGGAACTGCCGTTCGGCAGTTTCTAACGATGAAAATTTAAAGAATTTTTATTTTTTCACAACAAAATTAGTATCGTGCTACTATCAGAAACTTGGTTTAAACCAGGTCGTTATTACAATTTCAAAGGTTTTAATTGCTTTAAAACAGACCGTGCAGACGGTTACGGTGGTACAGCTATACTTATAAAAACACACTTGCATGTTGAAGAAATTCAATTTAATAAAAACTATCCATTTTCTTATAAATTCATCTCGCTTAAATCCTATCCATTCAAAAAACCTCTTAATATAGTTTTCATTTATAATTTACCTAGGAATAATGTTCCGATGCAACAATGGATACATTTCTTTGAAAACATACCCAAACAGTTTATAGTAGGCGGAGACTTCAACGCACATAATATCTCATGGGGCTGTGAAATTGATGATACATATGGAAAGAATCTGTTAAGCGCGATAATTTTAAATAATGGTTCACCTACGCTCACTACATCTAATATCCCCTCTGCTATTGATCTGACAATCTGCTCTCAGGGTGTAGAAGGTTTTTTTGAAATGGAACGTTCTCGATGACCCACATGGATCCAACCACCTACCCATCATCGTTACATTGAAATTCCATTACGCACTTAGATATATTCCTCAAAGTAAACATAAAATATGGAATCTTAAAAGAGCCAACTGGGATTTATATTCATCCAAATTTGCAGTACTGGAGCCTCCACAAAATTATGAGGAATTAATTATAAACATAAATAAA
>OV651817.1:8189658-8267204 GCA_927349885.1 Psylliodes chrysocephalus
ATTTTATTGTACCGCCGGACGAGACAAACACTATAATAATATAATAATGATAATTCACGCTTTTGTAATTCTGGCACATTCCGGTAGATAACTAAAGATAGGCGATACTTTTCATAACGATATTTTCTAGATCGAAAAATCAAAAAATCGATAAATCAAAAAATCGAAAAATCGAAAATCAAAAATCGAAAATTGAAAAGTAGAAAAAACAACAGTTAGTTATCTATGTTTAATAAAAACTTTCCGTTCTACACTTAACTTTTATTTAATAAAGAAACCATAATGGTCGTGGACAAAGTATAGTATTAGACTCGCAATTTATGGCCATTATTCACTCGGGAAACGTCATCCTGCGTGAATAATGGCTACCATAAATTGCTCGTTTAATAATATACTATTATGAACCAGAATAAAACTTTTGGGACAATGTAATATAAACATTTGAATCTATTTTGGTTCGTATATTATTAAGTAGTTCTTTGTTCATCCAGTCTGAGCTTATTTGTTAGTTATCATTGTTTTGTTTTGTGTTTTTTTAGTGTTTTTATAGGTAGTTACACGTTACCCAGCAGTTGATCAACTGAGTTTGTTTATTAAATTTCATTTTGTTCTTGTTTGTGGTGGCGCAAATAGATTATGCTTTTATGCTTAAGTAGGCCTTAAGGATAAAAGCATTAATCTATTCGCTCCATTATTTATCCATCATGATTTAAAAAGCAGTGAAGCGATTGATACTGTTGACAGTTGTAAGCAAAACATGTTTGACGACGGTGAAGACGGTCAATAATAAGTAATAGTAATAATTCATTTTATTGACCTTAAATTAACCATTTACGAAAAAATCTGATGTGTCCAACACATGACTTTCCTATCTAGTTATTACAGGCTTTTCCCGATTATTTTGTACAACCTATTGCAGCAACTCTGTAAATGTTTAAAGGATAAACTAAATATATACATTTACATACATCTAACTCGAAACATTTTTCGATATATATTCACTGCAAATGAAAACACTGAAAAAATTTAATTTTACACTTTTCCTCCAGTTTTTCTATTACGGCCCATTTTAGAGAAATAATGTAAAAAACAAAAATGATAGAGATCGATATTGCAAACAACTTTTAGTTTACCAATTTTCTTAAAAATCAGATTTTGCACCTTTTATCAAATTTCTCGAATTCGGTCCACTTTAGAGAAATTATGTATAAGACAAGAATTATAGAAAATTGTATCGCAAACAACTTTTATATAAATAATTTTCATAAAAATTTGAATTTCTTACATTTTGTCATATTTCTGGAATACGAACGATTTTAGCAAAATTTTGTATATAACAAAAATTGTAGAAAATATTATTTGAATTAACTTTTATTCAAAGAATTTTCTTCTACAACCGTAAATAACAAATATATTCCATAAAATATAAAAATGACCCCCTATAAAGTACCCCCAAGTGCCAACTGTGCTCAAAATCTAATCAGTTCACCGCAGGCCGGAATAAGACTTAATTTTAAAATTTGGTATTTTTCTGTTTATCCGTTCATGAGTTATCGAGTATACAGACACACACACACAGACAGCATCGCGAAAATAGTCAAAACGGATTCAGGGGATCCCAAAATGTAAAAATCCGTCAAAAAATCGATGTCGAAAAAAATCATGATTACTATACTTTCCTTATCTGTATACAGATAGGAAAGTAAAAAAACATACAATGTAAACAAAAATACAGAAGAGATAATAATAATAATAATAATAATAATAAAATTTAAACTATGCTGCAATAATCAGTGTGATAAATTTATTGTATTTTCAATAAATATTTTAAGTACTTTTTCAGTTGATTTTAAGAATATAAAATGACTTAAAAGTTTGCTCTTACTTTTAACGCTTCTCAACTAATTTGTGAACCCACAAATGCATTTGAAAGGCCAGGATCGATGTTTTCACATGCATCTTGTTCCAATTTTCACGTAAATCCAGCCAGAAAAAACAAAACTCAACATTATATTTAATATCTGACAAATTACGTTCTTATATTTTGTAATATAAAAATCTGATGTGTCCAACACATGACTTTCCTATCTAGTTATTATAGGCTTTTTCCGGTTATTTTGTACAACCTATTGCAGCACCTCTATAAATGTTTAAAGGATAAACTAAATATATACATTTTCCACATACATTTAACTCGAAACATTTTTCTCTAGATAACGAAAATACTGAAAAATTTAAATTTAACACTTTTCCTTCAATTTTTCCAATACGGTCCATTTTAGAAAAATCATATAAAAAACAAAAATTATAGAGATCGATATCATAAATAACTTTTATTTAAACAATTTTCCTAAAAATTTGAATTTTATTACATTTTGTCAAATTTCTCGAATACGGACCATTTAAAAAAAAAATGTATAAAACAAAATTTATAGATAATAATATTGTAAGTAATTTTTATCTGAACAATTTTCTTCTCCAAACATAAATAACATATATATTCCATAAAATATAAGAACGGCCTCCCATAAAGTACCCCCCCCAGATGTTCCGACTCTGTCCAAAATCTAATAATTTCACGTCAGGCCGAAATAAACCTTAAGTTTAAAATTTAATGTTTTTTTCTTTATCCGTTTTTGAGTTTTCTTCAAAGTTCGAAATTTACACATTTTCTCAAATATCTCGAATACGGTCCATTTTAGAGAAATTATGTATAGAATAAAAATTATAGAGAATTATATTACAAACAACTTTTATTTGAACAATTTTTATAAAAAATTATTTTTTTTACATTTTGTCAAATTTCTCGAATACGGACCATTTTAGGAAAATTTTGCATATAACAAAAATTATAGATAATTATATTAGAAGTAACTTTTATTTGAAGAATTTTCTTCTCCAAACGTAAATAACAGATATATTCCATAAAATATAAAAATGACCACCTATAAAGTACCCCCCCAGATGTTCCGACTCTGCCCAAAATCTAATCAGCTCATTGGACGCTGAAACAAAGCTTAAGTTTAAAATTTGGTGTTTTTCTGTGTATCGGTTCATGAGTTATGCGTTATACAGACACAGACACACACACACACAGACATCATCGCGAAAATAGTCAAAACGGATTCAGGGGACCTCAAAACGTAAAAATCCGTCGAAAACTCGAGGTCGAAAAAAATCATGATTCCTATACTTTCCTTATATCTGTATACAGATAGGAAAGTAAAAATGAAACATTTTATAAAATCTCTACACGTTTTAAATGTTTCTCCAAAACCAGACTTAACACAATTTACCTAATTTTTGTAATAAAATAACGAACTTCCTTGCTTCCGATACTTCATAACAATATGACAACGTTGCTCGATATAAATTTGATATTTTCAGGTGGCGTCATCTATATAAGATTGCCTGAACCTAAAATTACAGGGATTACACCTGTTTTATGTAATGTTGGTTGCGTTTTTTGGGTTAAAATTAAAAATTTTTGTTCATATAAGACTGGAAAATTAAAGCAAAAAATGAAATATTTCTTATGCGGAGCCTCTAATGGGAATATATTCTAGTTCCTGAAATAGTTTTTATAGCGATTTATGATGACTTTTTTACATGTAAAATGTTCACAAATTCGTTATTTTCTTCATTCTCTCAATTTTTTCCACTTTAAAATATATTCAGGAACTAGTTCAATACTATTAGAATATTATAAAAGCAAATCCGCATAAATTCATTGTCTAGAAAGCCCGTCTTATATGCTAATACATTTGCTAACGCCGCCTTAACAACTAAGCAATATGAAGTATAATAATAATACTCTCCCTAATTCACCCCCCCCCCCCCCCCTCCCAGTAATTTGTGTACTTTGATTGTTTATTCAAGAAGCATTGCAAGGTTTAATGAGAGAAAAGAAGGCATTAAGACTTGCAATGTAATAGAGATGTTGGGAAAAATAAAGAGAAGTTTACATTTGATTCGAACTGGGTTTTATTAAATAATAAGATAAGGAAATCCGCCTGTCCTAACATTATATGGCGATCCTGCGAACTAAAAATTGGTTGTAAAAATGAAATTAGTTAAATGAAGAAAAATGGCTGGAAGTAATCAAACAAAGGAACAGAAAGAAGAAATTAAAATAGTATAATCAGGAAACAGTGAAGGTCGAACTAGCAAAACAAGTATGTAGTGAAATTGAAAAATGGCCAGTTTTGGAAGGAATGTTTGTAAGAGTGGCGCTACGTTTTATACAAGTCTACTTTTATCAAAAAATTAAGAAGAAGAAAGAAAAATAAGAGCAGAAGTAACAATATTGACAATAAGGGCAAGCCAAGAAAACATTTAAACTCTCTTTTAGACATATTTTAAGTATGTGGTATAAGTATTGGAATAAAAAGCAAAAATAGAAATGATAATTGAAAGAAAAGTTTAATTATAACAAATGGCAGCTAAAAATGCTGACGTCAAGTTGGCATTGCAATGTTTCCAAAAATGGAAATAGACAAATGGGCCAGAATGCTTCTTGTTTTCATTGGGCCCCATAGATATGGAGGAGGGGAGATAGGAACTGTCATTTCAGAAAACGTTTACACAAGGAGAACCTGCCGGGGGTGCGGAGAGTCTGCGCAGTTGAGTGTTTCCAGGATTGTACTTAGTTTTTTATTAATTCAATGAAAATATACATATAATTAAATGCAAATTACTAATACTTTTTTAATAAGAGGAATAAATAATTAAACAAGATTGTGTATTAGTTGAGATAATTTAAGTATAGCTAGTGCGGCGAAGGACGGCTAATTATTTGCGTTGGCGTTAAGGGGCATAAATTTATATTATTCTCTTTAGATCATCTTCCGATGACATGAGACAGGTTACAAAATTAGTTTTATATTAATAACTAACTAAATTTCATAAGGTTAGCTGAATACAACATAGGCATTCAAAAAAACATTCATCACATCATAGATAAATGAAATACAATGCTCACATATAGGTACGTAAAAATATATTGAAATTTTAAAAATTATTTATTAATTCATCTAACGAGTAGTCGTCAATTAAAAGACCCTTCAGGTACTATTTGAATTTTTGTATTAATTTTTTTCTTTATAAGTACTTATGTAACAAGTGATATACATACAGGGTGACACCGAAAACTTCCCAAACTGAATATCTTTCTTCCATTAAATAATGTGACAAATTGCAAAAACCCGTCAATTTTATTTTCAAGGAGGATACCTACAATAAATATTTTTAACACTCGTGGCTCAACCTCCTAGGAGGGGCAGTTATTGTTACCCTTAAAATCTTAAATGAGAAAAGGGGTCAAGAGGCACATCATTTTAAAGGGCGTTTAATTCTCTTATACCCTAATTTATTAGTTATTAAACAAAAATTATTCTACTTAAGTAACAGGAGGAATATCAAGTCTACACGTTTAACTTTTTATTTTTTTGGTAAGGTGACTCTTACAAAATAACTTTTAATTTGCACAAGAAATTTTAAAAATAGAACACAGGATCTACTTGTACACTGTTTTAAAAACTTTTCAAAATGTTGTCCATTGTACTGTAAACAGTAAAGTCTGTTTCTCAACTCCTCTCTAACATTTCGGAAAACTTTTACCGGAAATTGACCGGCATGCTTCTGTAATTCTCCTTTTAAGATCATCAATATCAGCAGGTTGTGTTTCATAAACAACGGATTTAAGGTGTCCCCAAAGAAAATAGTCTAAAGGAGTTAAATCAGGTGATCTTGGGGGGCCATTCAATTGCTCCCCTTCTGCTAATCCAAGGGCCTGGAAATCTCTGTCAGACGAGAAGAAAAAATGAGACGTAGCAGCGTCCTGCTGGAAATGTAACACATCCTCTTGTAAAACTAAATTACCTTCTGCATCAGTTTGTTTCTAGCTCGTGAGTTTATAAGAGAGATAATAATGCGGGTATTCATCACTCCAGTACCAACATTTATGTTTATTAACATTGTCATTTAGAAAAAAAAATGAAGATTCATCACTGAAACAGATATTCAGCAGAAGATTGGGGTTGGCGTTGACTTGATCAGACATGGTTTTACAAAACTCTATTCTTTTATCAAAATCGTCTTCGTAGAGCTCTTGAAGTAACTGCATTTTACAGGAATGAAATTTATGCATTTTCAGTGCTCTTCTTACAGTCTCGCGTGATATTCCCGTCTATTCTGCTACTATTTGTATGAAGCTAGTGGACACGGCAACAAATGTTCCCAAAACCTCAATTGGAGCTTCTTCATTTAGTACTCGTCGGTTCTTTTCCTAATTTTCACCGAACCAGTTTCCAAAATTTTTGCTACCAAATCGAGATTATACATATGACTTACATTACGATTAGGATGCCTTTCATTTAAATGCTGCCTATCGTGCGCATTTTTCAACCTCTTCATAATGGATAATTATTTCGATTCTTTCCTGTAGAGAGTAAACCATTTTTGCTATATAATTACAACCATTGTTATCTCCTGACCACAAATGAATACCAGATGCTTACCGACTCCACTATCCAGTCGAATATTGTAGGCGAGTGAAATATTTATTAAATTATACATATCAAAACTTAATCTTGGAAATAAAGGCAAATTTAAGTTTAGGCTGGGGACCAATGAAGAAAACAAAACTAAAGAAAACACAACTAGGTACTTATTATTTGAACTATTTCTTTTATTTGAAAATCTTGCAAGATGCTACAGAATACAAAAATATTGAAAAAACATTGCAAGTATTTTAATAATAGTATCAGGTGTAAAAGTTATTAAAAAATAAATTAGACACTTAATTCAAAATACCTAACATTTGAAAATCCTTGAAAAAAAACATATATTGCAAGTAGTTATTTTAATAATATTATTAGGGGTACAAATTATAAGAATTGAATAACATTTTGTTCAAATAAAATCTTCAGGACATTAACAAATACTAAGAATATATAACATTTAATTCAAAGAAAACTACTTATTATTAAAAAATCTTTAGGATACTAGACAGGTACGGAATTTTCAACACAGAAGGTATATCTTACAATGAGTTTAACAAAGTTTAATAGGAACATGCAGATAACAAAGGGAGACCACTGTCGGAAAGCATCGATATGGTTCCAACTTATGCTCTCTCCACTACATACATCGACACAAATTTAGATGCTACGAGTGACAGGAGTCTTTGCCTGATATGCGCAGGTTCCTAATTCAAATTGCTTTATTGTTGAAAAAATACATCTTATTGACAAAGACAGAAAACAAATATATACATATTTAAATTTAAAAAAAAATGTGTACATACTAATATAAATGTATATCGTACCTCAGATACAAACAACCGATTGCAACATTCATTAAAATTTATAGGTACGATAAACTTTGACCGAGTTTGAGAATGTGATCTGTCTTAATGATATGAACATCAAATTACGTTCAGTCTAATAAAATTATAGGATCATTAGATATTGAAAGATTTATATAAGTGTTCTTCCAACTGGGTGTTAGTCAATTACAAAATATATAAAAATATAATTATTTGTATGAATTGTATTTAATTTTAAACTGGCTGAATGGCTAAGGATCTATATATTTTTTTTATTATAATTTATAGATACTGTAAAATAATAAGGTTAGATTTTTTATTTAAAATTGTACAATATTTATTCTATTATCTAAATTGGACTTTTTTTCTTTATTTTGGACATATCGAGGGCCACAATACAGGACCTCGTAACTAACATTTCCACTGAAAATTATATTTTATGATAACCTCGTTTAAAAGATTTCACTCCATCTACTGTATAAATCAAGTATTACAATTTTTGAACACAATATGGTTAAATATTAGTCCCATTATAGAGTGAAATGGATTGTTCTATGCACTTGTGAATCTTTTTTTTATCTCATGAAAAATTTTGATTTTGCGACTTACGAGGTCTAGCCTTGTTGCCTTGGATATGTTGTTTACAGTCGTCAAAAGTAAATGTAAAATATATAAAAACATTTAGGTATAAATAAGTAAAATACATACAACTTAATTATATTATTTTTGAAAGAACTCTCGATCATTGCCTTATTAGAAATACGTCTTGTATTAGGAAAGTATTAAATTTTTTTAACAATTATACTTTATGAATATTTTTATTGAGCTAGAATATACCTTGGTCTACTTATTATAAGGTATACTTTCCCTTTTAAAAATTCCATAGCATTATATGAAATACAAAACATACACATCATATTTCAAGTAGATATTTTGATAAGAGTATCAGGTGTACAAATTATAACAACTACATGCCATTTATTGACAATTAATTCTAAGAAAACTATCTATTTGAAAACATTCAGGACAGTGTAAAAATGTTCGCATCAGTACTTATCATATTTCTTTTCTTTAACACTGTAAGGGGTTTTTTCGCCTCAGAGAAAACGATTACTTACAAATGACGCCTGTTGACGGGACGGCTCTCGGGCGCCAGATTTTATGTGTGGTTTACTTCACAAACTTTCGAAACGGCGTCGAAAGTACTCGGGCAGCACAGATGGAGATGAAAAATTCCAGGGGTCGTTGGTCACTCAGGCACAGGTAATAAGTAACCGCAAGTAACGGGCTTTAATCGTTACTTGTGGTGATACAGAATTTCTCACTGCTGAAATAAAGGGGGAAGTAAATTAGGGATCAGTAACCTCAGTAATAGTCAAGGTAACGTTGACACATATATTGAATTTAACTATTTACAATAAATAATTTGTAAGTAATATTTCAACGCTCACCCTTCGGTGTACCTAACTACGGTCTCGGCAATGATATTACGGCGTATAACGAAGCAGACTTAACGAGGTCGGAACAATGAAATCAAGCTAGTCGAATGATTTTGAATGAATTATTTTAATACTCAATGCTGAATCCCAGTCTCTATGCCCAAGCAGGCTGGCTCCCCACTTGGTGTGCGCGGATCGCGTGCGCTATCGCTACTCAGGTATAATACGCGAATTTAAATGAAACAAAATTTGATATACAGGGTCTACCCATGAAGTTAAAATAAAATAAAAATTAAAATTTATATCCGGAATAGGCCGAAATATAGTAATGAAAATTGACTTCATTACAACACAGGTAGAACTTGCTAAGGGGACGAGTTTAACATTGCATCATTTATACGTCTGCTGTCGTTTTTGATATCTGTACCACATTTGGTTTGTTTAGATATCTGCATTTCTGTCTTCTTTACTGTATTTCTGCAAATAAAAAAAAACGTGTGGCACTCGGGGACTGCCGCGGTAAAGCTATTGCATAGCATTTTTATCAACTTATGCAATTATAATTATTTATTTATTTTTGCAGTATTTTTTTTCTTTGATATTAATTCAAGTTTTTTCTTTGATATTAAATCAAGTTGCACTTTTTGAGCGTGGTGACCGATAAATTGAATAAATGAGAAGTTAATATTGTTTAAAATATTTTTAATTTCTTACAATACATGTAGGTTATTCAGTTATTTTTATTATTGACACTAGAGGTTTATAAATTAATTTTTTTATCCACTTTGCTCAGGATAGGGATTGGCACAGGTGCAATTTGGTAAAGTACAATGTTGTTACATGTCTTTAGAGCATATTTTATGTCGTTATCAGATGACGGTCGAAATTTGCAGTGGGCTTTTGGGCTAAAAGGTACTAAATACTGCATTTGTGATAATAATAAAATGTATGTACATAGAGTACTCACTCATTTTCTTTCATTATTTTTTCATCATTTTCTTCATTAATAAATGCACTTTGTTTATTCATATTTAAAACACTTTATACACAAATTTTACGCGTACAGCTATTCACTGTTGTACATAGATGACATACACCTACTTAGATTTTAATAGTGTAGATAGCAAGTTGGTGGTTCGAGCCCCGAAACTTTTAGTTTTTTTTTTTTTTTTTTAAAAAGGAAAAATATTATTGTTTTATTATTTCACAGTCTTGGTAATTTAAAATGTTTAGTTTTTAAAAGGTATATACTTATTCAGTGATTTTCCACACTCGTGTGATAGTCGCACTCGGCTTGTGCCTCGTGCGACAATATTTCCCACTCGTGTGAAAAATGTCACTTTCCACACTTGTAATGTATTCCTATTTTTTTGAATTTAAATAAACTAAGTCTCCACTGGTAGCTTGCATTTTTAAAATTAGCTGAACTTGAAAGAACCTCGTTATGCGCCACTATGCATTGAATAACTATATAATTTTTTCAAAACTAAACATTTTAAATTACCAAGACTGTGGAATAATAAAACAATAATATTTTTCTTTTTTTTTAAGAAAAAAAAAAACTAAAATTTTCGGGGCTCGAACCACCAACTTGTTACCCACACTATCCACATTACGACCACTAAGCGCTTTGCGCCACCGAGGACATATTGATAGATGTTTGGAATCGCTTATAATAATATATAACAAATTATTACAAATATTTACGAAAAATTGTATCATGTCAAATGATACCTATATTGTAATTTAATGGAATCACATAAATATATGATTTAAAAACTATAAAAGTATCATTATTACTTAATTGTATTAATTTTTAATCTTGAGAGACTAAAGTTTAAACATAAGTCATCTAAATAAATGCATTTTTTTATTATACTCCGAAATATGAATTTAAAATCTCTTTCTACAGTAAATAAGACATTAAATTAAACCCTCTCAAAAGTGTCTGCCTAAATTACTAGCATTTTTAGAATTACCTAAACTTTTAATTGTCGGGAACATTTGTGATACCAATTTATTAGAAGCTCTTCTAGTTCTTGTATTGCACAAATGTTCCAGTCCGCAGACGTATATTTAACTTCGCTTCATACTAATACGAATAGGGTAGGACATAACATTCCATGGATTTAACGTCACACTGCTGTGCCAGTCGGAGTGGGGGGTGTTAGGTTTATTTTCGTTACGCTGTTACGAAATTTCTTGATTCGGTCGCCACTCAAAGCCCGCGATAAAAGCTATGCAATAGCTTAAAATCACTATTTTGCAGATATTTGCATGGAAAGATTTAAGATGATTAAATTTGCATGCTTATAGCTGTGCTTGTTTATCATCATATAGGATGCATCTGATGAGATGTGAATTTTTTATCACCTAACAGAAGATTAGGGTTAAATATAGATGTAATAAAGAAACACTCTAGACGTACTGGTCATGTGGTAAAAATGACAATAAGTTTTATACTTTTTGTGTTTGAGCTTTGAGTCATTATAATATGAATACAAAAGTAGTTGTCTTTGTAATTTTTCTTATGATTATTTACTTTAAAACTATTTTGTGAATTAAAATACCTACTCTCTTGTTACTGATGGTTAGCGATACCTATATTATAGAAAAAATCTAAATTTGAAAATATAACAAAAATCAAACAAATAATCACTTTTATATTCATGAGCATATATGGCTAGCATAAACAAAGGATACATCGATAAACCTGTAACTGAACCTGGCATGGAACGAATGCAACAACAAAAAATTTCAAGTTTAACAATCCTCAAAATATCATTTTAAATAAAGAAAATATAAACAAACGCAGATGTAGTAGATGTAAATAAACAAATAATAATGCTCCAGAAGTAAAAAATGCATCAAATGTGCATATTTAAATGCAAGCTTATGAAAAGAATAGTACATGACATTCAATCAAGTCACTTAAACATAAGAATGAATTCTTTTGATTAGTTTTCAATAATTTCTTTTGGGAGATTATCTCCACTATCTAAATTGCTTAAAATTCTCTAAAACAGTGGCATAATATAATATAGACTGCATACGCATTATGTTTAAATGAAGTAAAAATAAACCTACCTAGCCTTGTTTGCATGAACTTCTGTAGCATGTTCTCTTTTTTATTACTTGGCAAAAATTAAGTAGCAGTAGCATTCCTTCTAATCACAGTTTATCACTGACTAAAATTCAAAATGCTTCGAACATATTTTAAAATTTTCTTTGTATGATCATCCAATACTTTTTATCTAACCTAAAACAGATAAAAATGAATAACTATAATTTATGCTGGTTATGAAACACATTTAATCTGGTAACTTACACATTAATGAATGATTTTGGTTAGTTTTCAATAATTTCTTTTGGGAGATCTTCTCAAGTCAGCACTATCAGAACTGCTTAAAATTCTATTAAACAATGGTTTGAAAAGTTTACTAAAAAAAGAAGGCTTCATTATAAATAGTGTTAGCATGCGTATAGGTATTACCTATATTTAAATGAAATAGAAATAAAACTTACCTAGCCACCTTTAGTGAAATTTTCTATTAATGAGCTTCTGGAACATGTTCTTTTTTTATTACTTGGCCAAAATAAAGTAGGAGTGTTTTTAATCACAGTTTTATCACTGACTAAAATTCAAAACAAGAAATGCTTGAACGATTTTAAAATATTTCCTTGACATACATTTTCTTTATAGGATCTTCCATTACATTAAGCCTTTTTTTCTAACCTAAAAGACAAATAAAAAATGAATAATTATATATAACTACATAAAAGGTTTTTATTAGAACCCCAGTATGGATACTGGGCTAGAACAATAATTAAATACCTAATTGATTCATACAAAAATTATTATTAAATACAGGTCTGTATTGGTGTTAAAAACTTACTTATGACAAGTTCTTCGGAATTATTTCATCGGTTTGGACAGAATAAAACTAAACATGTTTTAACCATTGTTTATAGAAGTCTTTAGGACGTCTTTAGGGATCAAAATAACTTTTCAAAACTCACAAAAACTTTAAAAATCGTAAAAAAAATGCTAAACATAACAACAATCACAAGACAACTAAATGTCAAATGTCACAACATTCTAACTAATGCACAGACTCAAATCCTCCCCCGCATTTACGCTATCGTAAACGTTTTTCGTTGCCACCCGGGCAGCCATTTTCCTATCCCCCCCCCCCTCTTCATATTTATGTTGGGCCCATAGTATTCAGCGTTGGGGCTCATACCGTTTTCGAGATATGGCCTCCGAAAATATGCGATGCCAACTTGACGGTAACATCGCATTGAATGGACTGGTCTACAAACCATTGGGCCAGATTCAGTAAGTAGTGGGCCAGCTATTTGTTGCGTTTGAGCTCACAGTTTTCGAGATATGGCACCCGAAAATATGCGATGCCATCGTTGTATATTCGATAACTCGTGAAGGGATAACCAGAAAGACACCAAATTATAAACTTAAGCTTTAACCCGTCCTGCGGTGAGCTGACTAGATTTTGGGCATAATCGGAACATCTAAGGGGGTACTTTACAAATGTAGTTTTTCTACTTTATGGAAAATAAATGGTATTTTCGCATTGGAAGAAAATTTTTTAAATAAAAGTTGCTTGCAATATTATCTATCTATAATTTTTTTTTTACATAATTTTCCTAAAATGGCCCGTATTTGAAAAATTTGACAAAAACTGCAAAATTCGAATTTTTAGGAAAATTGTTCAAATGAAATTTGCCATTATCTATCATTCTTGTTTAATACATGATTTCCTTAAAATAGTTCATATTCGAGATATTTGAGGAAATCGGCAAATTTTGAATTTTGAAGATAACTCAAAAACATAAACAAAAAATTCCAAATTTTAAACTTGAGCTTTCATCCATCGTACGGTGAGCAAATTAGATTTTAGGAATAATCGGAAAATATGAGGGGTACTTTATAGGTGTCGTTTTTCCACTTTATTATATATATTTCTTATTTACGTTTGGAGAAGGAAATTATTCAAATAAAAGTTGCTTATGATGTTATTCTCTATAATTTTTGTTATTTACATAATTTTCCTAAAATGATCCATATTCAAGAAATTTGATAAAATATCTTAAATTCGAATTTTTAAGAAAATTGTTAAAATAAAAGTTGCTTGTGATTATTTATACTTCTTGTCTTTTACATAATTTGCGTAAAATGGACCGTATTCAAGAGATTTGAGGAAATTTGCAAATTTCGAATTTTGAAGATAACTCAAAAACGGATAAAGATAAACTTAAGCTTTAATTTATCCTGCAGTAAGCTGATTAAGTTTTGGACCTAATCGAAGCAACTGGGGGGGTTACTTTTTAAGAAATATCTGTTATTTACGATTGAAAAGAAAATTCTTCAAGTAAAAGTTGTTTGCAATATCATTCTCTATTGTTAGAAATTTGGGTATAAAACAAAAACAAACACTAAAACTCTAATTGTAACCAGCGGCAAATACAATCCGAGCGTTTCGGTGATCGTATCAAGACTGACTGATCCCCATACGATCAGTAGCGGCTAGAGACATTCAAAATTTAATAAATGAATAGTCATCTTTTTTTTTTTATTGGAATAATTATACAAGAATTAATAATCAAAATTGAAATAATTCAACAAAAATTAATATTGAGAACAGTGGATCTAACACTATAATATTTTTTCTATACATGATTTCTCTAAAATGGACAGTAATGGAAAAATTGGAGGAAAATTTGAATTTTTCAGTATTTTCGTTAGCAATGAACATATATAACAAAAAAAATGTTTCGAGTAAGATGTGTGTGGAAACTAAATGTATTTAGTTCATTCTCTAATAATTTACCGGGGTGGTACAATAGGTTGTGCAAAATAATCGGAAAAAACCTGCAATAACTAGACAGGAAAGTCATGTGATGGCAGGATGATATTGGATATCTAACAAATAGATAAATGGACCAGGATCATCTTAATAAAGGCTTCATTGTTCCCATAAAATTCGGCTTTTGGACTCATATCGTTTTCTAAATATGGCCTTCGAAAATATGCGATGCCTATCTTGACGGTATCATCGACTTAAATGGGCTGGTCATACGAACCATTGGGCCTGATTCAGTAAGCAATGAGCTCAATGGGCCAACAATTCGTTTCGTTGGGGCTCACACCATTTTCGAGATATGGGCCCAAAAAAAGATTCGGAGCCATCTTCAGAGTAATATCAAAATAAATTGGCTTGTTATACAAATCATTTGGCCTGATTCAGCAATGGACCTAAAATTCGTTTCATTTGGGCCATTGGCGGCTGATGCATAAAGGCTCTTGATCTGCATAACTGCCAAAAATGCAAGTATTTCATCTACATTTCACAGAAATTATTTTAGACATTCTAGAATATACGTAAAATAGATTTTATGGATAATCTCATTGATTTTAATATATAGTTTTATTATTTTTTTTAGCCATTTACGAATGTTTAATGAGAAGGCATAGCTTTTGTTGGCTGAAATAGCTAAAAATAAAAACCAATAATAAACTTGACATATGTTACCTTCTTTTTAGATTACTTCTTTGTAAATTATATTTAATAGGTGATTTAGCTCAAAATGTTAATACTGCGTGGATTCAAAAATTGACCAGGACAAATGAAATCAGAGTAGCCTGACCGATTTGCGGGCCAAGATCTACTTCACGATAAAAGGAAAGATATTAAAAACTGATAACCACAAAATGTTGAGCGCTACCAAGTTTTTCAGTAACTTGGAAAACTTATCTGATTTGATATGTCCTGTTTAATTGAGTCAGTCTCTGGTGCTTAAAGTTATCTGTATGGGCTCTGGCAAATAAAAGAAAGTGAGAAAATTTAATACATTTAATAAAAAAAAAGTGAAGGATTTAAGTTTTACATAGTTATACAAAATAGTTAGTGAATAGCAAATAGAGTTGAATGAATGATTGATTAATTAATTAAATGTACTGTTTTTTTTTTATTTAAAATTTATGGCCTTGGCATTGCCAATCCACTGTTAGTTTTTGTTAGTCGTTTGTTTCTGTTATTCTTTTTTTTTGTGTTATATTTTCTTTTTTGTTATATATTTTTCTTTTTTTTTTGTTGTTTTTATTCGTTTTTTTTGTTACTATTCTTTTTTTTTTGTTTTTTTAATTTTTCTTTTTTAATTTTTTTAACTTAAGAGAACATAAGGTTTTTTTTTAATTGTTCATACAATTTTTGCTTATTTCTAATATGTTAAACTGTTAGTTTTTATTTAGGATGGAGATGCTTTAAGTGGAGAAACGACCAAGCCCGAGTAATTACGGCAACAAGTCACTTGCTCCACCCAACGCACTTCTATATTATTTTATAAAGTATATTTGCATCTCTGAATATGTTGATATATACATTTTAATATATCGAGATTTTCTGAAAATATTATAGTATTTAAATTTATAGGGAACAGACATCTTAGGCTCGTCAGACTCTCGAACAGAATATCAATATTTGTAGCCTGATTCGGACCTTCGAGAAGAATATCGGTTAAGTCACCCATACCTCCACAACTACACAAAGGTGATTCTGCAACACCGATTTTATGTTTGTATTTTGGGCTCAAGGGATGATTACTTCTTAGGCGATTTATTGTTTTAATGAATTTTCTATTGGATTGATTTTGAAATCATGGTTTGGTTTGTACCCAATTCTTTCGTATAATATTTTTTCCAATTGCGTCAATATCAGAGGCCGGGAGATTATTGGATATTTTTTCACCGTCGAAATCAGTTGATTTGGCTAATTTATCCGCGAACTCGTTTCCTTCTATTCCGGAATGACCTTTAATCCATGAAATAATTACCTCAACACCTAAATTTGAAATTTCGTGGTATAGCTTAAGAATTTCTAACTCAATGTAGCTAATTTGTTTTGACGTTTGAATAGTATTTAGCCTCGCTACTATACTTTTACTATCTGTAAAAATTATAAAATTGTTATTATTTGCAGCTGAAAGAATGTATTTTAAAGCCATCAATACTGCTATTAGTTCGGCTGTATAAATTAATGCTTCTTGTGGTAGATTGTATTTTAAATAATAACCTGTATTGGAAAGATAAATAGCACAGCCTGTATAATTAACGCGTTTGGAGCCATCCGTATAAAGGAATTGATAGTCGGGCCATTTTTCTTCTATAAAATTTTTGAAAGGGGTTCGAGATAATCTGAGGTCCATCAAGTAAGTTTTTACTTTTGTAGAGAAAATAATTAAAGGCATTTCGGAATAACAAGGAAGAATTTGGTTTTTAAAAACAAAAAGAAGTTCTTCATATTTCTTTAAACGAACATAACTTTCAACGTATAATGGCGATTTTTTTTTACCAATAATAATGCGTCATATTAAGAATTGACAAATAGTGTATATTTTGAAAATACGATGGCTGTTTAACTATAGCCCTGGAAACAAATTTGTCGCTTAAAAATTGTCGGCGAAGATTAAGAGGAGGTTCAATTGCTTCCACTTCCATAAGATTAATGGGCGTGGATTTTAAATACCCGAGACAAAGCCTTAAGACATTTGTTCTTCTGTATTTCTATTTTTTCTAAATGGGTTTTTGCAGCTGATCCATATAAATGACAACTATAATCAAATATGGGGCGTATCATTGATCTATAAAATAACATAGCGGTGTTTGGATCTGCTCCTCAATTTGTTCTACAGAATGCTCTCAGGATATTTAAGGCATTTTAGGATTTCTTCACCGTTTGATGAATATGGTATTTCCAAAGAAGTTTTCGGTCTAGAAATGTACCAAGATATTTTATACAATTTTTTATGGGATATTGAAACTGGCCCAATTTTAAGACGCCTCGTGGAATTTGATACTTTCTTGAGAAGAGACAGACTTCAGTTTTTGTGTCAGATATATTTAACCCTGAGTCATTGTAGCATTTTTCGATATTTTCCATTGCAGAATTAAGATTAGTTATACAAGTATTTATGGATTTGTCTGATGTGAAGAGGGTAACGTCATCAGCATACTGGATAATTTTGGTATTGCTTGGTAGAATATTTTCTAAATCTATATTATACAATATAAAAAGGAGTGGACTCATAATGCTTCCTTGTGGTAAGCCTATATTGGTAAGTCGTGGGGAAGATAGTTCATCATTGATCTTCATTAAAGTGAGTCTATTTGCATGTAATGATCTTAAAAATGAAGCTAGAGTTTCAGGTATTCCGATGTTTATCAACTTAAAGTAAAGAATTTCCAAATTTACATTATCAAATGCAGAGGAAATATCCAGAAAAATAGCTGCCGTTGAAGCATTGTTTGTAAAATTCAGTTGTACATGTGTTACTAATTCTGTAATAGCGTCTTGAGTACCTCTAATTTTGCGAAACCCATATTGTGAATTGGGGAAAATCTTTTCATGTTCGATCCACTGTTCCAGTCTGTTTTTGATAAGCCTTTCTAGCGTTTTTAGGACGCAGGAAGCTAGTGAAATAGGATGATAAGAATTTATGTTTTTTTCTGGTTTTCCTGGTTTTTTTTATTGGGATTATAATATATTCTCTCCAGCTATCAGGAATAGGCGATCTTTTTTTGCCATATATCGTTTAGCAATTGAAGGAATGATTTATTCTGTTCATGCGGCAAGTTATTTATCATGGAGTACGATATATTGTCTTTACCTGGGGCACTATTGTTGTTTTGTTTAAGTCCACGGTTTAGTTCCCACAAGTGAAATGGATCTTCAAGATTAAAGTCATTTCTTGGTACAGTTAAAACTTGTTCTTGGAAATTGAGTTTGGAACCCAGACAGGAGAAATTTTTTTATGAAAATCTTCTAGCCAGCTCGCTTCAGGGTCAACTGGAAGTTTATTTGCTTGTTTGCGATTTTTGTAGTTATTTACCTTTTGCCACACTTCTTTGATAGGAGTTTTAGAGTTAAGACTTTCACAATATTCGGTCCATTTTTGCTTCTTCTTCTTCTGTTTGAATGTTTGTTTTGCTACGGCATCCAGTCTTTTGAAT
Organism: Psylliodes chrysocephalus; assembly: GCA_927349885.1. Classification (NCBI taxonomy): domain Eukaryota; kingdom Metazoa; phylum Arthropoda; class Insecta; order Coleoptera; family Chrysomelidae; genus Psylliodes; species Psylliodes chrysocephalus. The sequence continues at coordinate 8,208,452 of OV651817.1, forward strand.
TCGATTAAGTGGTTAACTGTTGGGTTTAATTTGTATCGGATGTATGCTTCTTTTCTATTTTTTGCGGCAATCTCACAATTTTCATTCCACCAGGGTTTCGGGACAAATCCCTTAAAACTAGTATTTGAAAATTTTGGAATTGCGGAAGCTGTTGATTTATTTATGTTTATAATTAATTCCTCATAATTTTGTGGAGGCTCCAGTACTGCAAATTTGGATGAATATAAATCCCAGTTGGTTCTTTTAAGATTCCATATTTTATGTTTACTTTGAGGAATATATCTAAGTGCGTAATTGAATTTCAATGTAACGATGATGGGTATGTGGTTGGATCCATGTGGGTCATCGAGAACGTTCCATTTCAAAAAACTTTCTACACCCTGAGAGCAGATTGTCAGATCAATAGCAGAGGGGGTATTAGATGTAGTGAGCGTAGGTGAACCATTATTTAAAATCATTAATTCACAATGATCAATCGCGCTTAACAGATTCTTTCCATATGTAACATCAATTTCACAGCCCCATGAGATATTATGTGCGTTGAAGTCTCCGCCTACTATAAACGGTTTGGGTATGTTTTCAAAGAAATGTATCCATTGTTGCATCGGAACATTATTCCTAGGTAAATTGTAAATGAAAATTATATTAAGAGGTTTTTTGAATGGATAGGATTTAAGCGAGATGCATTTATAAGAAAATGGATAGTTTTGATTAAATTGAATTTCTTCAACATGCAAGTGTGTTTTTATAAGTATAGCTGTACCACCGTAACCATCTGCACGGTTTGTTCTAAAGCAATTAAAACCTTTGAAATTGTAATAACGACCTGGTTTAAACCAAGTTTCTGATAGTAGCGCGATACTAATTTTGTTGTGAAAAAATAAAAACTCTAAGTTTTCATTGTTAGAAACTGCCGAACGGCAGTTCCATTGCAGAATTTTTGTATTTTGCGTTAGGTCTGCGAATTTGATGAAACATTTACATTTTTAAAGTGTTTACTAATTAACTGAATAATTTCAGATTTTGTCATATCAAAATTTTTGGATTGTTTTATAGAGTTTACAATAGCAAGAACCAATTCTAAAATTTCATTTAATTCATTAGAGTCTACATCATCGGATTGTGGATTTGTCATGTTTATATTTTCAATATAGTGTGGACTCATAAGAAGTCCTCCCGGTATATTAGGGAGAGAATAATTTTTATTTATTTCTTTTCTAGCAACTTCTGTAGGATCAGGACTATTTGGCCTGGGCCTTTTAATAGATTTTGGATTACTCGAATTTAAACTAGTGTTCATAATATGATTGCCAAAATTAGTGTTATTGTTGCTCTGAGAATTTTGTGAAGATATTTGTGAAAACTGTGTGAAACTTTGAGAAGTATTAGATGAAGAAAAAAGAGAACTGTTTATTAGCATCAAAAAAATTCATATTGGATGAACACATTGTTTCTTTAATTATTTTTTGTCGTTTAAATTCTGGGCATATAGAAAAGTTTGTAGTCGAATGATTTCCCTGACAGCTAAAGCAGATAGGACTAAAATCGGTTTTATCGCAGTTTTTGGAATTATGATCTTGACATTGATTACATCTCGGTTTACTATTACACTGATTACCCAAGTGTCCGTAACGAAGACAATTATAGCACAGAAGAAATTTTTGTTTGTATGGTTCAACGTCCTTGCTGACCTTGTTAATAGTTATATCAGGCCCATGACACTCCCTGGGCGGGAAAAAGACGCGCAGCTTTCACTGCGCTGACGTTTTCGGGATATAACCTATCACTTGTCATAAATCCGGTTAAAAACTCGCTACCATGCGCAGGCAACCCATATTTCGTACACGTACACAAATATAAACTTTTGTTTACATTTTATCGAAGTAGTTTTTGTAATACATTCACAGCTTAAAAACGGAAAATTTATTATTTTGATAGTGGATTTAGATCAAATACACTTCAGTGTGTGTTTTATCCTTATTATTGCTCGTTTTATTTGAGGACATTGGAATAAATAGAGTACTAAAACTAATGAAGCTTAAAAGGTGTGTTATAAAAAGAAAATACATTGCCTTCGACTGATTTATGTTTAATATGTTTTCGTGAAGTATTTCCAACATGCTAGTTACTTGAATGGTTGTAAATTGTACGTGTATAAGTGATAAAAACATCTAGTGCTTTGTGCTTCCTTTTTTTTTGTTGTTGTCCCAGCCCAGCATTCCAAGCCAGCAGTAGTAGCAAAAACATTAACATTGTCTACATTCAACCCATTTACATGTACATGATTTATCAGCTAAAAGCAGAATACAATATTTCTCTGCAAAATGTAAACAACGCTACAAAGAAAATTGCTCATGTATAAATTCAACAATTAAATCAAAATATATTATTTTTAAAGGACTTATATCAACTATTATGTTAATTATAAATATTATAATAAAATAATAGTTGTGTATTAATAAACCTGTTGCTACTCCAAAAAATATATTATTTATTGATTATCAGGTATCAAAAATATGTGTACCTATAGGAATTTGTTGAAATGTTCTATTGCTCTTAATCTTTTTAATGGGTTCTTATTATAGTTGTAAATAAAAATCAACACTTTTTATCCGTCTATTTTAAGTTGTAAGGATCCATAGCCTCTTAATGTTTTACATTAGAAATAAGACCTGTGATGTCACATTAAATCGTGAATATGAGGTAAAGGATTTGGGAGTTGTCTTTCAGTCTAGTTTGAAGTTCAATAACCATTTTTTACACATAACTAAAAAAGCAATAAAAGCATTAGGTTTTTAAATCAGAAATACAAAAAAAAATTAGGATTACCACCAAAATCAGATTATATAATGCCTTTGTAAGACTCCATCTTGAGTATGTTTCACAAATATGGATGCCCTTGGAAGACACAAATTGATCATATTGAAAAAGTACAAAAAATATTTTTACGGTACCTTTATGTCATAAAAAATACTTGTACCCTTATACCTAAGATCTTGTATAAAACTATGCTCAATAGTTTTAAGATTAAATCTCTTTTACAAAGAAGAAAGTAACAGGCTGTGATATATTTTGTAGTGTGTAGTAAATGGCCAATATACATAACTTTGATATTTTTATTACAAGTGTAAAAACTACGAAAACCATATACATATAGTTCCCATTTTAAAATAAATTCAAATTAATTCATAATAAAAAATAACGATTTTAGTCTGCCATACTTGAACTCATTCACAAAAACAAGTCACTGAGTATATATTTTTAAAAAAACAATACAATATACTAGAAAAGTTTTAGATTAGAGTAATTCTTAAGAAATAAAGCAATACCTCTATTTTGTTACTCTGACCTTGTGTCTTATATATTTCCCTTGACAAACTAACGTTATATTTTGAACTAAAAGTAATTAAACTTTTCACCAAAAAGTAATATTTCACATATATAAAAAAATTTAAAACGGTTCTGTCTTTCTTACATTTGCGAAGACTGCCCTGATATCTAATCTATTTTCTTCTTCAAAGTAATTAAGTTGTTCAACCGTTGTCTATAAAGGAATCTCACATCTCCCTCATACACACAAATTTGAAAAGCAGCAGAACAAAAATGCAACTAACCATGTATACCAAGTCCGTGTAAAGAAAACTTTTCATATCCCGAAAACGTCAAGTGTCAACTAAAATTTCCACTTTTAAAGATCAAACGTGCCGCCTCAGAGTGCCAATACTGGGGTTATATACTTTGGCAAAATTTGTGACTTGAATGTTACTATACATGATTTTGTGGGAACATACTCTTGCATTTTAACATTTTCACTTGTATACTTTTCTACCCTTCTAGTTATTCTTTTAACACTAAATACCTCGAAATTACAGTGTATATCATACTGCATAATTTTGTTTTTGATGTAATCTTCTGAAAAATCGATATCTATATCCCTAATTACCCCCTGTCTATGAATTATAAATTTTGGAATATATAACTCTCAACTATTTTTCAAGAATATGTTAGATTTTTTATTCTTTATAAGAAAATTTGCAGATTTGTAGTCTTTTAACTTAATTCTAATCCTATTTCGACCAATAGAATCAATCGAGGAATCAATACTCACAATCAGGTTGTCTAATTCAGGAAAAGTTGAAAGGATGATATCCCCAATTCTTAAAGCATTTAATTTACCTTTAAATTCAACTAAATTATTCTCGATATAAATGTGAAACGGACCTAAATCGAACTTGCCATATAAAAACTCTGGTCTAGTTTTTATTGCTCGATCTTTATCTGCGTTAACTGTAGTGGAATTTTCCTTTGTTCCTTGCGATTCTTTTGGAATATTAGAAAATATAGAGTTACTTACATGTGCGTTTTGATCAATTTGAGAATTATTTTTATTAACCTTAACTTCCTGGTCTGTCGAAATGTCCATAGCTGTATCCTCATTTAGTATTTCTTCACTATGTTTCAAGGGAGGAGGATCAGGTGGTTTTCCCCCGTTCACCCCACTCATTTTCTATAGAAAACCACGCGATTTATCAAAATTACGGTAAATACCTATTAAGGTAAAAATCACACCTAGAACACACTTATTTGCACTCGACCGCTAACACCGAAACACGTCCGACTCGTATGCGAACAATTGCTAAACTGAAAATGTACTGTTAGATACTTTGATAAATATGGTGACCATGTGGTATTTTAGTACAGTAGGTACGGTACTTCCCTTTTTTTAAAAGCTATGGGCAACTAGGAGCTTCCTGGAGCTTGGGGCTTCTTAATGTCTTAATTTCATAGAATAGCTTCTTCTTAGAGGCACTACTTGGAGGACTTTCTCGGAGGTACTACTTGGAAGTACTACTTGGAGTTCTTAATTTTTGCAGAGTAGCCTCTTCTTGGAACCATTACTTGGAAGATCGTCTTAGAGCTACTACTCGGAGCTATTACTTGGAGCCATCAAAACGAAAAAAACAAGTCAGAAGCAAGCTCGCTGATTCCGTCACCGAAATAACTATAGGACTAGGTTTGATAGACGCTACAAGCTCTAGAGCTAATATCGGAGCAATTGAGTATTGGAGGGCAAACATTTTCTACTTAATTATTGATGCTTGTACTGTCTTTGTACTAAATGTTGAGGGAAGCAATCCCCTAATATACACTATTAGAAATGATGCAAACTGTAACTTGAAGATCCATAGGTCGCTGGTTCATATCCGGCTCGAAGGACCAATTTAGGTACTGTCTTTGTACTAAATGTTGAGGGAAGCAATCCCTAATATACACTATTAGAAATGATGCAAACTGTATCTTGAAGATCCATAGGTCGCTGTTTCTTTTTCTGTCTTCATCTCAGTGAAATCATACGGTCTGGTTAACATTTAATTTTAAACTTAAGTTTTATTTCGGCCTGACGTGAAATGACTAGATTTTGGACAAAGTCTGAACATCTGGGTGCGTACTTTATGGGAGGCCGTTTTTATATTTTATGGAATATATCTGTTATTTATGTTTGGAGAAGAAAATTGTTTAAATAAAAGTTACTTCTAATATTATTATCTATTATTTTAGCTTTATGTCAAATTTTCCTGAAATGGTCCGTATTCGAGAAATTTGATAAAATGTGCAAAATTCTGATTTTTAAGAAAATTGTTGAACTAAAAGTTGTTTGCGATATCGATCTCTATAATTTTTGTTTATACATGATTTTTCTAAAATGGACCGTAATGGAAAAATTGTAGGAAAAGTGCTATGTTTCAATTTTTCAGTATTTTCGTTTTCAATGAATATCTATAGAAAAATGTTTCGAGGTAGATGTATGTGGAAAATGTATATATTTAGTTTATCCTCTAAACATTTATAGATGTGCTGTAATAGGTTGTACAAAATAACCGGAAATAGCCTATGATAACTAGATAGGAAAGTCATGTGTTGGACACATCAGATTTTTAAAGAAACTGTTGGTTATGATTCTATCAATAAACACATAACATAATCTGAAAAAAAACATACCCAAACGTCTATCAACTTTTTAAAGTTGCAATTATTCTACCTATTTCAAGTGCGACGTGCAAGAGGTCGTTTTCTGCAATGGTTGAAAACGACCATGACTCAAGACGGACATTAAGATTTGTCTTTGTTGTTCATAGAAAAAGATGTTGATATAGACTTGGACAGTGTTGTAGATTCTTTCAGTCAACAGCGTAGAAAACTTCTGTAGATAATCAGTTCTTTTAATATTAATCGTTATCTTTATAAGTTAATAAATGTATTAGTTATATTGAAATATTAAAACCACTATTCACTATTATAGCGTATTTTTTACTATTCATTGCACCGCAATTAAAAAAATATATATTTTAATCCAATGTACACCTGGGGCCACGGCCCCCTGAAAACTGAGGCTAGCTAGGCCGATGCACTAACTGCAATGGTAATGGAGGAAGGTACTTTTCTTCTCTAAGCGAGCCAGAACTATTCTTTCGTTTCGTTCCGGCCGCTAGAGATGGATTTAAGACGAATTCACCTGTTTAAAGGGCTATAGGTTAAAAAATGACTTTACCTACACTCGTATATATTTGAGCAAAAATGATAACCTTGAAATTTCGCAGTGTAAAACAAAGTGAAAGTTGAAAAGCATTGGAAGATTCACCAAATTTTTTTAATTTACTTTTTTTTTGTATTTTATTCTGAAACATTTCTTTTTACTGCTATTGTTTAGATCAGAGAAAAAAGAGCTTTTAGAATATTGTAAAACGGTGACTGTATCTTTCTTAGAAATCGAATCGCATGACAACAAAGTACAAAATTTAAAAAACTCATTTACGTAAATTTTATTTTGTCCAATAAAAAATGTAATTCTTAATTTCTTATGTAGAAATGTATACTGAATGATGAAATAAAGGTTGCATTTAGTTACACCTTTTGATTTTTTTCTGAACGATTTTTACCCGTCGCCTTCCGGTCTATTAATAAAAAGCTGAAAATGTTCATTTTTGTTTTAAAAAAATGTCAAGGCTGTCCGTGGAAAAACTAAATGTCACTCAAATGTCAAATTTTTTCAGATTTTTGTCGGGCGTCGACAAATTAGGTCATGGCAGGCCTACCTTTTATAATGTTTGGTATTTGTAACTAGTTTATGGATGATAGCAATAAAACTGGAATTTGGACTTATCTACTTTATTACAACACTCCATTACATGTTACATGTCTAACCTCTAATGTCAACTGTCTGTCGAGTGCCAAGTGTCAGCTCTTCTTATTGTGACTACTGCCTCGTACTTACTTACATCCTAACACCTTTAAGATTCTTTTTTCATAATTTTAAAATATATTTGTTTTACAGGAAACTCAATATGCTAGATGGATGGCATGCTGCAGGTTGGCTGCTAAGGGAAGATCATTAGCTGATAGTTCATACGAAACAGAAAAGCAAACTATTTTAGAATTCTTGAATCTTCAAAAACCATCTGAGCAACCAGTCCTTAATCCTAATAATTTGGACCTTCAAATAGAGGACTATATCTCGTCTAAATACCTGAAGAAATCGAGAGGAAAGGTACTTTGAAATTTAATTGTTTTAATTCCTGATATTTACATATTTATCTTTTTTATTTAAACACACAATGCGTAAAAAAGATATTTGGGGCGGATTGGATTAGCAGCAGTTGTTAGTTGCATTTTGCATTCTTATAAACGTTAATCTAGATCTAGAATATCGACAAGCGGCGTAATCTACAAAATATAAATTTTACTGGAGGGCGAATAAACCTAATACCAAAAAACATACAGATGATATGATATTTTTTTTATCATGATTGTACAGCTAGAAGCTATTAATTTTAACACATCTGAATGGATTAAGGTTTAATATATAAAATTGATAAAAAAATTTAAAAAAACTAGGGTTACATTTGCCATGTTGCATAAACTAAGTTAACAACTGTCAATAACGTATTGTTATCACTGATCTGTATAGATCAGTGATTGTTACGCAGCCACATACTTTGATTACTATACGAGGCAAGAGAAAGGTCCGACACGCCCAACATAGGGCGCGGCCATTTTGAACCCTGTGACACAGTTTACAGCTAAAGAATCAGATCGCTCACTCTGCGTCGGCACTTTGGATCTCAATGTTTCAGTTTATACACTGTGCAACTCGGATAATACAATATATGACAATCACCTATAATAAAACAGCAGTCTTCTGCGTATCCTGAATTTGTATCCCTGGAGTGGATGTTATTTTGGAACTTTCAACTGGTCCGAGTGAGCTAACTGATTCTTTAGCAATAAACTGTGACTTCAAAAATAATGTTCACTGACACTGACAGCAGCAAGCAAAATATCAGGTGCGTTTTAATCATCCGCTTCTGCTTCCGGAATTGTCGGTTTAGTCGTTTTAACCTGTCAGATTAAAACAAGAAAACCGACAATTCCGAAGCAGAAGCGGATGATTAAAACGCACCTATTAAAAATATTGCGCCAAGATGTAGGCAACACGTAATAAGGGGTCAAAATGGCGGAGTTTTCTATCTCCTTTTAAAAGGCACTCAGAAAGCCAGTGCGACCATTCTCCGTATAGTAAAATCAAAGTATGTGTACGCAGCACCCTGCAGCTTTCTGCGGTCGTCATAAGTAAAAGTACGAGAAAGGAAGATAGAATACTCCAGGAATGTCTGGAAATGTCATTACTTGTCAAAGTGAAATTTAGGCAGTTCGAGCTATTAGAACAGAATAATAACTATTACAGAAGCGAAGGCATGCGTCGGCACGTTTGATGTCGGGGTGGCCAAAATTTAAAGTGACACTTGGTGACAGTTGACGTTTTTGCCGGTTGTTACACTGGTAAAAATGAACTAGATCCGTATAAATTCGGATAATACACTGAGAAAAGGATTTATATATATGTAACAAACTTATTTAGGACCGATTCCACCGTTATGTTAAACGAAGTTTAAAATGACATTTTTACATTAACAATGTCATTTCAATCTCCGTTTAACACAACGGTGGAATCGGCCCTTAGCAACATCCACTATTTCTTCTCTGAATTGAAGGTTAGTGATATAATTAGAAAAATAAAGCTTCACAATAATTTATTTTGAAGTAAATTGTACTGATCGCTAAACTAAAAAAGGTTTTTACTTGAGGAACCAGACCGAATACTCTTTGTACTTATAATTCATCAGTTTTTTTAGATATATTAACTCTTTAACAGAGTGATTCTATTACAATTTATTAATGTATTAATTAATTATGTACTTTCCTGGAAAACACCTTCAACTATGATAGTTGGAACTAGAAAAATAAATAAAACTGATAATTAACGCATTAAAAATGCAAATATACTTCCAAACTGTAATTTTGAAAGCCTTTTGTGTTTTAGAGCCTTATGATATGACAATACCATAAACAATACTTGTAATAAGACTTTCGCCATACTCTTATAATAATTTGACAACTCGGTGGTTTTTTACAATTCTATTTTTGTAAGCAAAATTAATCTAGTAGTCGTTGATAGAAAATCATCACCAATAATTGGCACATCCTCATGTCTGTATGCCATAAATCCATACTGGATTTAGGATGTGCGTGTTTATAAATCAACAATTTGTTGTATATACAGTGTGTCTACTTAAGTTGGAACCATATGGAAAACATTTTTATTATTGATTTTAGGAAAAAAAGTTCTTGATAAAAAGTCCTGCATGACCCAAAACCTAAAATACAGTCATCACATATCAAATTTTTCAAGCCGTATACGAGGTTTGTCAAAAAATATGAATTTTGCTCAAGAGTAAAGTACGTTTATTTTTGACAAAATAAATAAAATCAACAATATAAAAAATATATCAAAAAGTAATAACGAACCCTTTAGAGACAATACTGAAATGGCTAATTTCTGTAATTGGTTTTTTGTAAAGTAGAAATTAACATGTATGCAAAAATTAAACAATCTAACTTACAGATTAATGTTAATTACCCCAATTTTATAGAAATAGAAATATTTTATTCTCAGTAATAACAATAAACATTTTACATACATTAACATATAGCATACAAAATTTAAAATAAAATAAGATTTAAAAGATCATGGTTGGTAATAGTAATAAAAAAATAAAAAAACTTAAAAAAATACAGTATTAAAAATATTAGGCGACTTGCTTAACTCATACAGAATAATCATTGTTATATAGACATATGTCCAGTAATATATTTTTGGCTGTGTAACTAATTTTGCAGTTATATTTTGTAAGCATCGCTTACTAGGTAGGCACAAAATGTTAGACATAAAAGAATATGCTCTAGGTCCTAAAAAATACAGGGTAAGAGCAAACTGCTTGTATTCACTTGAGTATCTTCTAGCTAAAGGCTTTTTGTTTTTAAGTTCCTCTTGAGCCTTAACTATATCTGCAAGTGGTTGGTTTAAAAATTTTTCACAGATATCTTTACAGTCATTGGTGTCCACTGTATTTACTAGAAGAAATCTTCCAATTTGCCTTTCTTACAGCTTTTAATTTCCTTCGAAGTTTTTCTTTTCTTGGGCTCATTGCACTCAATGACATTGGGGTCTGTGACCCAACCGACGGAGATATTTTTGGGACTGGCACATGCATTATCACAGTAGAAGCAACACTCTCTCTTTTACCTTCAAAATTTTTGCTGGGACCTAAAAAAATAGTTAAATTTAAAAAAATACATAAACACAACACTTTTATATTATTTTTAATACCTGGTAGGCTGACAAAATCGTCGGAGGTAGCATCACCAATCTCTCGTTCACTCAAAATAAGCTGTTGTGTTGCTGGAACCTAAAAAAAATATTAAAATTTACAAAATAATAAAAACAACTTTTATATTTTTTTGAATACCTGGTAGGCTTAAAAAATCGTCAAACCTAGCAACATCAATCTTTTGTTCACTCTCAAAATGAGTTGTTTTGCTGGGACCTAAACAAATATTTAAATTTACAAAATAATAAAAACAACTGTTATATTATTTTTAATACCTGGTAAGTGGAAAAATCGTCAGAGATAACAACACCAATCTCTCGTTCACTCTCAAAATGAGCTGTTGTTTTGCTGGGACCTAACAAAATATTAAAATTTACAAAATAAAAACTTTTATATTATTTTTAATACCTGGTGTACTGAGAAAATCGTTGTATGATTTAGTAGTAGGTATTGAGGGCACAGATTCATTCAGAACAATAATTGTTTCTCCCACATCAATGTTTTCATTTGTTGCGGGTGTGTGCCAGAATATTGTCGGAAGTACATTTTCAAATAAATGTTTCGGAGTTGATCCAACTGAAAAACTACTGGACTGGAAATGTTTTTCACACAACTGGTAGTTTTTGTGTAATTCTACAGTGGGTATATTAATCAAGTCTCCTCGATTACATGCTCTTAACCACATGGCAGCTCTAAAAAATACAAAATATACTAAAATAATTATATTTTGATTAAATAGCCGAATAAATAATACAGTTAACAAAATGTTAGAAATTTGCAAATCTGGATCAACATTTAAATTATTTGTTACGTAGAGCAATCAGTTTTCTTCAGTTAGATTGAATAATTTATTTTGCATACCTTTCTGAAACTTTGGGAAATGAAAAATAACTGGTATTCAAATCCATTCGAGGTGAACATGGGCGATAAGCATCTTTCTTGTAGATTCCATTAGAACACTAAAAAATTATTTTGATTTAATAAAACAAATAAAAATGTGTGAATGGCTCAGCACATACCACACAAAAAATCTTCAATTAAAAACAGGTTTACTAAACAATGTTCATAAAATAGACAAAGGAAAATACTAAACACAAACACAAATTTACTCAATAATGGTTAAAAAATATACAAACACACTAAATTAGATAAAAAAATCGCAAATTACAAATTACTGATTCTGGATGCATAAAAACAACACTCGCACATGACAGTTTTGTCGGTTATAAAATGGCGGCCCTGATCATGCGCAAAAAAATTTGGACCCCAAAAATTGACATGCCTTCGCTTCTGTAAAAGTATTCTGTGATATAATATCAATCTATCTCTTGTCAAACAGAAGTGCAGCTTAAATACTCAATAAAATTAGCAGTTTTTACTTGATAAAGTTTGCAATAATTTAGAGTTTGACAAGTCCTAACAAATTATTTCAAAATGCCTACTGTGTTTAGTTCCAATGAGTATACCGATATGATAATTATTTACGGCGAATGTCGCAAGAACTCAAGACAAGCTAGACAATTAAACTATGAACGTTTTTTCGAATAGAACAATTCCCTAAGTTAGAACGTTTTCCAATTTAGAAAGAAGTCTTAGACATGGACATTTTCCTGACGGTTAACATCAAGGAGGACACAACAGAATGATCAGACATTAAGAAAATATTATACACGTTTTGGCTTACGTTCATGTAAATCCACATGTTTCTATCAGATATTTGGCACTCGAAATTGGAATAAGCAAAAGTGACATCCAAAGAATATTAAAAGACAATAAATATTATCCTTATAAAATACACTTGGTCCAAGGTTTACACCCTAATGATATTGAAAAACGCTTAAACTTTCTCGCTAGAATGCAGGTGAAACTAAATGACGATGCCACATTCTTAGTTAAAATATTATGGAGCGACGAATCACGTTTCCATAATGATGGTATATTAAATCGTCATAATTCCAATTACTGGTCCCCAACAAATCCCCACTGGGTAAAAGAAACAAAGTTTGAAAATATTTGGGGCATAAACGTATGGTGTGGCTGTTTAATGGAAGGATTATAGGTCCTCATTTTTATGAAAACACTCTAACGGGAATAGGATATCGTGATTTTTTAATCAATACCGTTCTTGATTTGTTAGAAGGTGTTCCTCTTAATCAAAGACGTGATATGTGGTAGCAACAAGATGGTGCACCAGCTCATAATGCACAAATTGTGAGCCAATATTTGGCAAACACTTATGGAAACCGTGTTATATCCACGCATTCTCTGATTAACCAGTGGCCGGCTAGGTCACCTGATTGGTTGCCTGTAGATTTTTTTCTGGGGTACTATAAAGAACGTAGTATACGAAACAAAATCAGGGGACTCAGAAGATTTAAAAAATAGAATCAGACATGCTTGTAACAGATTTACACCGGCCATGATTCGAGCTGCCTGTACTAGAAATTTATTGTTGAGGTTTGACAAATGTGTGGAAGTGGGAAGTGGGCAATTTGAGCACTTATTATAAGTTATTACTACTCATTGTTTGTTAATATGTATTTCTTGTCTTCTCCCTCTCTTGTTTCAATGTATTATTTTAATTATGTGTCACCTAATAAAGTATTTTTTATCATTAACTTTAATTTCTCACTTATTTATGGAGCGATTTAAAAATTTTAAAAACAGCTGTACAGAGAAAAGTAGTGACTACAAAAATGAGTGGAAACAAAATTAGGGTGTCGTTAATAATTTTTGAGGGGTTTGTTTCAGGGGGGTATTTTTTGAGGGTGGATCGTCAAATTTTTATTTGTTTCAAAGTACACCCCTAGATAACAATTATACATTCTTAGCATATTCTTAGTATATACTTTTTAAGAATACACATATGCTAAGAATATACTGTATTTGCATTTGGTACATTCTCAGAATATGCTAAGCATATGCTACGTGACGTTGTTTATACGTGCTATGCAGATACTGAGAATGTACTTCAAGTATGTGTACAGTATACAACAGGTATCTACTTTAATTTGATAGTACGTTCTAAGTATTTAAATATAGCATATGCTAGGCATATACTAGACACCTTAATACAGGATGTTTAATTAATATTGAACATTAAAGAATAAGTGTATATAATGAGTCTTTATTTCAAAGAATTCATACTTATTTTTATTACAAATACTATCTTTGGCCTTAACCAATCAATATTTTATTGTATCAATGGTTTGAGTTTCATTTGCTTGATTCCATTGGATCTTCATTGAACCTAAAAAATAAAAAAAAATTAACAAACTTGGTACATATACAAATTAAGTGTACATAGCTAATGGAATATTTTAAATATTTTTGTGGAACATAAAACATTAAAAATTGTACATGGCATTCCACTAACAAAAACAAGAGTTACATAAATGATTATGATGTTTACTGAAAGTTTAAATATATTTTTGTTAATTACTTACCATTTTGTAGTTTTCGTCCTCCTTTAGCTAACTTTTCTAGTTCTTACAGGATTTTTTTCATAGAAAGTGTGTATGTAATTCTGGTAACACTGTATTTTAGTTTCAATCCACCATTAGTATTAACTATATTAATAAATTCACACTGGTAATTAATATTTGGGATATCCTGTATTCTAACGTCACTTATAGGTCCTAAAAAGTATAAATATAGTAAAATTTGTTTATTTTCACATAGAACATACGATGCAATTAATTTTTATTAATTGACTTACATCTTACAAACAATCGAGATCAAAAAAATTTGTAGGAATTGTAGGTTATGTTATTCTTCTTCTTTTCTTCTATTTTAGTTTGATAATGTTTTTTGGCGTAAACATTCAACATTAGTGCGTTTGGTATCGAATTATTAGATCGACATCTGGGAAAAATTCATATAGATATGTATATAAACTTGTTTTTACATGTATTTGGTGTTAATTCTTACCTGCAAGCATTTAGAACATTCTCAGAATATGAGGTACATGCTGGGTATATGACTTAGTATCTTCTAAAAATGTCCTGTTATAGTACGTGCTCAGTATATACTTTTTGGAATATACTTTTAAGGCACGTACTCAGTATATACTTTTTGGAATATACTTTTAAGGCACGTACTCAGTATATACTTTCTAGAATATACTTTCAATGTATATTCTAGGTATATTCTAAGAACATTCTAAAAGGATATACTAAAAAGAACTTAAACAGAACGTTATTGGTATATTCATAGAACATTGATTTTATGTGGGAATGTACAGGAGTTTATTATTAAATAATAATTTGATCGAAATACAAGTGCATTCGATGCCTACGGGTTTTTTAATTGTACCTCGTTGTATAAAATATTTGTTTTAATTAATATACGAGGGTCATTCAATAAATAAAGAGACAAATTCTATAATTTTAAAACTATTCAATGAATGTGTACAATCTTTTCAGGGGTGTTAGTTGGCAACCTTGGGATATGCTCTGATCAGCTGTTTCATCATTTTTTGTCAATATAACCTCAAAAAGTTCAATTAACCATATGGCAAGTCCACTAGAAGATTGCACCTCAGAAAAGAAGCACTTAGTCATTAGATTTTTAGTCGCAGAAGGTGTAAAACCAAGTGAATTTTTTTCTAGAATGTTGATACAGTACGGTAAAAGTTGTATGAACCTTGCGAATTTTTATAAGTGGGTTGATCGGTTTAAAAGTGGCCGAACAAGTGTAGGTGATGAACCCCGTTGTAGACGTCCAATGGAAGTTTCTGGTCCCTCGTTGGAATCGATGATTGACAGACTTATTCGTGATAACAGAAGAATTACTGAGATGCTAGAACACAAAGTTAGACTAGCTATCAGGAGCAAACGCCGTGGACTCCTGTCAAAAGGAGTCATTCTTCAGCACGATAACGCCCGCCCTCATACAGCCAAGCTGACCCGCGATAAACTTCAAGAATTGGGTTGGGAGGTCTTGCCTCATCCTGCCTACAGTCCTGACCTCGCCCTATCTGATTTTTACCTGTATGGACCACTCAAAGACGCCCTACGTGGAAAAAGATTTGCTAACAATGAGGAAATTAAGGAAGCGGTGCAAAAGTGGCTTCGGGGTAAATCGAAAGAATTCTTCGCCAAGGGAATTAGGAAGCTGCAAGAAAGATGGGACAAGTGCATAACTGTGGGGGGTGATTATGTTGAAAAATAGTCTTAATTTTGAAGGATTGAAATAAACCGGTTTTGAGCTATAGCCATTTGTTTCTTTACTTATTGAATGACCCTCGTAGCTACACCGCCGTATCCGTCATTATGGTCTGCACGGATTGTATTGAATCCTCTAAAATTATAATATATGTCTGGCTTGAACCAAGTTTCTGATAAAAGTGCAAGAGTTGCATTGTTTTTATAGAGAAGATATTCAAGATTTTCTTTGTTGGAAACCGCCGATCGACAGTTCCACTGCAAAATCTTGAATTTTTCATCTATGCCTGCGAATTTGGTAAATTTTCAGAACGTTCAGAAATATTTACATTTAATTGTGTACTAATTATTTGTTTTAAGTCATTAACTGATACATTAAAGTTATTTGTTTCTCTAATTCTCTGTAAAATATTAGTTATTAATTCTAAAATTACTTTTACTAGATTGTGTTCTATTTCTGGTGTTCTGTCTGATTGTGAACTATTGATCGGTACTAAGTTTGAAATATAATTTGGGTTTCTTAAAATGCTTGTACTGTGACTTGAATTTGTATACTATGAAATAATTTCTCTATAAACAATACTTGTAGCCCTGAGGCTATTTGGTCTCTGCCTTTTATTACCCTTAGGTGAATAATTGGTTTTATTAATGTGTTGTAAGACTGTCTGATGACTTTGGGAGGTCTGAGAATTGTTAAATAATTATTGGAGACATGATTATTTATCTGTCCTGGACCTAATATTTTATTTTCTTTGTTTGAGGCGACTGTTGCATAAGAATTCCTAGGTATTTATTTATTTATTTTCATCGTGATAGCTTATATTTGTTGTGGGGACATGGAAACTTTAATTAATTTTTGTCTACTGAATTCTGGGCAGTCGCTAAGATTGGTGGCGAAATAATCCCCGGAGCAACTCAAACATTTTGGTGTGAATTCTGTTACTTTACAATCATTTGAGTTGTGTTATTCCCTACATTTGTTACACCTAGCCTTTGAATTGCACTGTTTTCCTAAAGGTCCGTATCTCAGACAATTAAATCAAAGTAGTAAATCAGACAATCAACTGATAAATTTAACGAATTAATAATCTTTGAAATACAGAAATAGTCAACCACCAGATACTTCCGTGATACTTCTAGTAAGCGAATCCCACTTCAGATGTTAGATTTTATTAATACTAGCTTTTGCCCGCGGCTTTGCACGCGTGTTGTCGTGTTTAATAATGTAATAATAATTTACAAAAATGAATGATTTATTAATTTTTATTAATTATTATTAATTTTTATTACTTTTTATTAATTTTTATTTATTTTTACTAATTTTTATTAATTTTTATATATTTTATCAATTTTTAATAATTTTTAATCATTTTTATCAATTTTTATTAATTTTTAATAATTTTTATTAATTTTTATAAATTTTTATTAATTTTTATTTTTATTAATTTTTATTAATTCTAATTAGTTTTTATTAATTTTTATTTATTTTTATTAGTTTTTAATATTTTTTACTAATTTTTATTAATTTTTATTATAATTTTTATTATAATTTTTATTATAATTTTTATTATAATTTTTATTATAATTTTTATTATAATTTTTATTAATTCTTATTGGTTTTTATAAATTTTTATTAATTCTTATTGGTTTTTATAAATTTTTATTAGTTTTTAATATTTTTTATTAATTTTTATTAGTTTTATTAATTTTTAATAATTTTTATTAATTTTTATATATTTTTTTATATTTTTATTAATTTTTATTAATTTTTATTAATTTTTATTAATTTTTAATAATTTTTATTAATTGTTATTAATTTTGATTAATTTTTATTAATTTTTATTAATTTTTATTAATTTTGATATATATTTTTATTAATTTTTATTAATTTTTATTAATTTTTATTAATTTTTATTAATTTTTATTAATTTTTATATATTTTTTTATATTTTTATTAATTTTTATTAGTTTTTAATAATTTTTATTAATTTTTAATAATTTTTATTAATTCTTATTGGTTTTTATAAATTTTTATTAGTTTTTAATATTTTTTATTAATTTTTATTAGTTTTATTAATTTTTATTAATTTTTAATAATTTTTATTAATTTTTATATATTTTTTTATATTTTTATTAATTTTTATTAATTTTTATTAATTTTTATTAATTTTTATTAATTTTTAATAATTTTTATTAATTGTTATTAATTTTGATTAATTTTTATTAATTTTGATATATATTTTTATTAATTTTTATTAATTTTTATTAATTTTTATTAATTTTTATTAATTTTTATTAATTTTTATTAATTTTTATTAATTTTTATTAATTTTTATATATTTTTTTATATTTTTATTAATTTTTATTAGTTTTTAATAATTTTTATTAATTTTTATTAATTTTTATTAATTTTTATTAATTTTTATTAATTTTTAATAATTTTTATTAATTCTTATTGGTTTTTATAAATTTTTATTAGTTTTTAATATTTTTTATTAATTTTTATTAATTTTTATTAATTATTTTTATTAAATAGTTTTTATTAAATAGTTTTTATTAATTTTTATTAGTTTTTATTAATTTTTTATTAATTTTTATTAATTTTTATTAATTTTTAATAATTTTTATTAATTGTTATTAATTTTGATTAATTTTTATTAATTTTGATATATATTTTTATTAATTTTTATTAATTTTTATTAATTTTTATTAATTTTTATTAATTTTTATTAATTTTTATTAATTTTTATATATTTTTTTATATTTTTATTAATTTTTATTAGTTTTTAATAATTTTTATTAATTTTTATTAATTTTTATTAATTTTTATTAATTTTTATTAATTTTTAATAATTTTTATTAATTCTTATTGGTTTTTATAAATTTTTATTAGTTTTTAATATTTTTTATTAATTTTTATTAATTTTTATTAATTATTTTTATTAAATAGTTTTTATTAAATAGTTTTTATTAATTTTTATTAGTTTTTATTAATTTTTTATTAATTTTTATTAATTTTTATTAATTTTTAATAATTTTTATTAGTTTTTAATATTTTTTATTAATTTTTATTAATTTTATTTATTTGTGATGAGTAGCTCTAATTCCAATTTTCAAGTTTCTACCTATAAAAAATCAGTGCTTCCTTGCAAACTTTTAACCCCCATTTCTCCCCCTTAAAATGTGAAAACTCAAAAACATTTGCCTATTTATTTATGAAGAGTACCTACAATTCTAATTTTCAAGTTCCTACCATACAAACTTTCACTCCTCACACATTTCTCTCATTTCCCCCATTTCACCAATTTCCCCCATTTCACCAATTTCCCCAATTTTCCTTCTTTCACTCATTTTCCTTCTTTCACTCATTTTCCCTTTTGCCCCCATTTTCTCTCTTTGCCCTCTTAAAATATGAAAATCAAAAGACCATTATTTATTTGTGATGAGTAGCTATAATTCCAATTTTCAAGTTCCTACCTATAAAAAAATCGATGCTGCCTTGCAAACTTTTAACCCCCCATTTTCCCCCCTTAAAATGTGGAAACCAAAAACCCTAAAACACGTCATTATTTATTTATGCTCAGTAGCAGTATTTCAAATTTTCATGCAAAAAATTATTTGCGATCACTTCCTCTGTGAAAAACAAAAACAAATCGATCCCGCGGGAACCGTACATTTTTTCGGGATGAAAAGTAGCCTATGTGCTATTCCAGGCTATAATCTTTATTTGTGCCAAATTTCATCCAGATCCGTTTGGCCGTTCTTGCGTGATTGAGCAACAAACATCCATACATCCATCCATCCAAACTTTCACATTTATATATTTACTAGCTTTTGCCCGCGGCTTTGCACGAGTGGAGTTGTTTTAGTATAAAAAAAATGCATGATTATTCGTATTTACTCGTATTTATTCCTATTTATTCCTATTTATTCCTATTTATTCCTATTTATTCCTATTTATTCCTATTTATTCATTCCTATTTATTCCTATTTATTCCTATTTATTCCTATTTATTCCTATTTACTCGTATTTATTCGATTTTTTATTTATATTTAATTTGATTTATTTATATTTAATTTGATTTATTTATATTTAATTTGATTTATTTATATTTATTTTTATTTATTTTTATTTATTTTTATTTATTTCGATTTATTTTTATTTGTTTTTTTTTTTAATATTTATTTTTATTTATTTATTTTTAGTTATTTTTATTTTGTTTTTTTACGATACTCCCCATTTTCGTTCCTCTTTAAAATGTGAAATCCAAAAACCTTGAAATACGTCACATTATTTACTCATGATGAGTAGCTACAATTCCAATTTTCAAATTTCTACAATTATAAAACCGTAAGTCTTATTCAAACTTTCACCTTCCGTTTCCTTTCTTAATATGTAAAATCCAAATACTTTAAAACATGTCTATTTATTTATGAAGAGTACCTACAATTCCAATTTTCAAGTTCCTACCATAGAAACTTTCACTCCGCCAACATTTTCCATATTCCCCAATTTCCCTCATTTTCCTTCCTTCCCTCATTTCTCCTTCTTTCCCTCATTTACCCTGTTACCCCCATTTTCCCTCTTTCCCCTTAAAATATAAAAAACGAAAAACCTGAAACACACTATTACTTATTTGTGATGAGTAGCTATAATTCCAATTTTCAAGTTCCTACCTATTCGCTCCGTGCGCGACAGCAGCGCCAATTTGTTTTGGTATTAAAGGAGTATTTCTGCCTATACTGACAAATACAATTTTTAATAGAATTCGTAAATAAAAAGTATATATGTTAGTTTTAATAAAAGTATATGGATTTATAAAACAATTAAAACATTAATTTATTATTATTATATATTTTTCACGCTTAAATTGAAGAAAATTATGTATAATCATTAAAAATCAATAATAAAATATAGGCAGGCAACAGTATTTACTGGAAAATGTATGAGAAGTTGCCTAAGTCTAATAAGTTGTCATTGAAGAAACCATTTATAATAACGTGAAGTTAAAATGTATAAAAAGGATCGCTACTTATATTTTCATTTTTGTTCTAAAGAAAACATAGAATGAATGATTAAAACTGGTTTCCGATCAGTAAGTCACAAAATTGCATACCAGCCAAATATTATAATCAACGGCAGAAATCTTGAAATCAAGTCCTTGCTGAATGAACATTTAAGAATAAAGGGATATTAAAAAACATCGTAGAATGATAATTTATTGTTTATTTAAAAACTTTCTAGTTTCTGATGTCTACTATTTCCAGCATTACTGTTATTATCACAAAAATAAAGGTAATTTTTGTTCTTATTGTACACCTATCCATTTATTTCTTTGATTTAATTTCCACTTTGTTAGTGAAATTTGTTATATAAGTTTCACTGTTTTTTTTTGCTAGTATTTGTACAATTTTCAACACAGCAACTCCGGTTGCTTATTGTGTTGTTTTTACCTACTTTTTTGAAAAAAAGTAAAATGTATACGTGTATTTGATATGCCAAAATTACAAAATATCCCCCTAAAATGCACGAATTATCCGCAGCTAGCGCTAGTATCGCTTTTGCTTCCCTTTCCATGACTTCGCACGGAGCGAATAAAAAAATCGATGCTTCTATACAAACTTTTAACCCCCGTTTCCTCCTTTAAAATCTAAAAAACCAGAAATCCCGAAACACGTCATTATTTATTTATTCTCAGTAGGAGTATTTCAAATTTTCATGTTACACTACCACTATGCAAAAAATTATGTCCTATCCCTTGTTATGTGAAAAACAAAAACAAATCGATCCCACGGGAACCGTACATTTTTTCTGTATAAAAAGTAGCCTATGTGCTATTCCAGACTAAAATCTATTATTGTGCCAAATTTCATCCAAATCTGTTCGGCCGTTTTTGCGTGATTGAGCAACAAACATCCATCCATCCAAACTTTCGCATTTATATATTCATATGATTATATGATATGATTAATTCAAATAATTATTTAGTTGAGTGATTATCCATAGAACACAATGCATGTGAATTGGCTGACACGGAGCTCTGCTACAGTATCAGCTTACTGTACTCCCCGCTCTTGACTGCCGATTCTCTCTACACTACTACAAATAGTTGTACTACAAAAAATTGTTTACCTGCTAACATGCACAGAACATATTTCAAACAGGCACGTTTTGTTTCGCGGCAAGGTATAAGATGAGCGCAGTAGTGACGTAAACTGCCTCACTATGTTTGGTAACACTGTTGGCATTGTAATAAATTCGGCATGGTCTATTTAAATTAAACAAATAATTTCTAACCAACCCACCTCAAAATGTCAGTGACGTACGTCCATTTTAATTTTATTCTCAAAAAAGGTACCTATTTATAAAAAATATTATTTTTATGCATTCGAGGAAAATTCAAATACGAACTAGTTTTAATATGTGCATGTAAACCCAATAAAATGTGTCAAACTTTCTAATTATTTAAAATATAGTTGAAAACCTTATAACTTATATTTTTGTTGTAGCTGACTCAAAGAATAATAGAAGCCCACGCCAATGTAAAAGACTTAAGTCTTGTGGAGGCTAAAATGAACTACATCAAAGCTTGGCAACTTCTTCCCGAATTTGGTGTTTCTCTATTTGTCGTCAAATTCATGAATTCCAAAAAAGAAGAGTTATTGGGTGTAGGTTATAACCGTTTAATGAAAATGGACATTAACACTGGGGACCATCAAAAAACGTGGAGATTTAATACCATGAAAGCCTGGAATGTCAATTGGGAAAATAAGCACATGATGGTACAGTTTGAAGAAGAAAATATTGTTTTTAGTTGCCTTTCAGCCGACTGTAAGGTTGTACATGAGTTTATTGGAGGTTACATATTTTTGTCGACTAGATCAAAAGATGCTAGTCAAACACTTAACGAGGAATTATTCCATAAGTTGACTGGAGGATGGTCATAGATATTTAATGAATGTGACTTTTCATGTGAATTCGTCAGTTAATTATTTCATCAAACATATTTTGCAAGTCTACAGTAGGGTAAAGTGAGGCACAGTGAAACAAAGCAGCAGGCACAGTGAAACATCAGAAATATTCTAATAATGAATAGAAATAAGTTTTTAAATTAAAAACCTTTATTATGGAACATTATTACGAAGAAAAATATATGGGTATATCAACCTATATATCAACGTACATCGAGATTTGCGAATGACATTTCAAAAGTTAGGAAACGATGTGTTTTTTTGGTCCCTTGTTTGTGTTCTGGAGGAGGTAATATCATTTTAACATCATCAATGTTAACGTATGCAATGTCTTCAACTTGGGGATAGCAAAAAGCTCGAGTTACTTTAACACTTTTTCTTAAAAATAAAATTTCTACTTCATTTTCGTCATTTTTTTCTTTAGTGACCTGGCCAACGTAATAAATTTTTTTCTTATCTGTAAACTCAACCAACACCCACTCTATCACCTTTGTACCTTGTACAAGTTTGTACAGATCCTTGGGTGAGTGGGTTCTATACGTTGTTGGATCAACCTGGGGTTGTCCAAAAAGAGCCTGTCTTTTGCGATCTAGAGCTTCGCATTCGCATAGTATGTGTTTGGCCGTTTCTGGTTTCTTGTGACATAGTCGGCACATGAGTTCCCCATTGTACATGCCAATTTTGTTCAAGTGTCCCTTTACTGGGGCATGCCCAGTCATGAACCCTGTTATCATTTTCAACTGGTTCATATTCATTAAGAGTAGTTCTCCAGTTCTTTTGGGACATGGTCTGCCTATGAAGGCTTTTCCATGTGCCTGTTTTGGGGTGCTTCCCCAATAGTTGATCGTCAGTGTTAAATGACCCTCCACTTGATGAAGTAGCAGACCATTCAAGTGGATCATCTTCATCACTAGACTCTTCGACAAATAATTTTTTAGTTGCTTCTTTTCTTTTAGGAATGCTAATTTTTGAATTTTTTGCAGCTGTTTCACGTGCTGCCTCTTCAATCAGATTTTTTTCTGGAGTATCCGTGGCGATCATGCTTCTTCCAGATTTCCTTGTTCCCAGTCGTCTTTCGAGGGCCAGCTTTCGGATACCCTTTGAACTCCGCAGGACTTCTAAAAGCTTTATTATCAGTTGTTTCCATTTCACTAGTGCTTTGCAAAATATTTTCGGAATTATTCAGTGATGGCTCTTTATTTGATTGTGATGAAGGACCAGGCAGTGTTGAGGGATTGATCAACTCATTGTTTAAATGCTCAGAATTCGGTCTGTCAGTTACAAAACTGGCCATATAGTCGGCTTCAGTAAATAAATCGCGATTATACGGAAAAAATTCCGTTTTCCTAAAGCCGTTGATAATTGTTGTTGGAATCATGGTCTTTTGATGTGCTTCATTTACACAACCAGCGATGTTATATATTGAGAAAACCTTTCCTGGATTTTGTTTTTGCCAATAATCTACGGCTGCAGCATAATATGCTTTGAATGGAGCATAATACGAAACATCTAATGGTTGTAGTTTTCCACTGCAGTGAGGTGGAAGTGTGACTATTGTTATGCCATTTTCTTTAGCCAGATTAATGACTTGTGATTATCCATTATTAACAACGTTGGGTTTTCCTTTGTAGACAGTGTATGTTTAATAAAATGCCTAATGACCTGAAGGAAAATATCCACCCACTTTTAGTTGCCAATCCTAAAGATCCTGGTGGGCCGATTATTAACATATGATCTTTGAATTTTACACGAGGAAAAACGAGAGCAGGAGGTATTGTATTCCCAGATGCGCTTATAAAACAACAAGTCGTCACCAGTGTACCCTTTTCTCCAGCCGCTACAGTAGATACCCCCCTAATTACTTTGACAGATTTATTTACTACTGTAGAGGTGGCAGTTTCGTCCAAGTTCCATATCCTTGAACCATCTGCAAAACTGGTGGAACGTTGTAAGGCTACATTAAGATTATCTTAGAAAGTATTAACGGTATGCCGATTAAAAGATGTGCAGCGAGAAAGAGGCTGTCTCTTGGACAATGTTGTATTTCTTTTTAAAAACCCTCTTAGCCATTCTAAACCAACAGCCGATTTAGCATGCCAGCTTGGAGGTACAGTTATATTATTAATAACTGCCATTTCATATGCTAACTCACGTGTATCGCGCGTTGATTTTCCATAACACATTTTGGAACAGGTTAATAAATATTCTGATAGAAGCTGTTCTTAATCAGCAGTGAATACCAATCGGCAATTATAATTCGGAGTGAATCGAATTTTTGTGTCAGGTCCTTCTTCATTTGCGGCTTTTTGTTTTTTTCACATACCTGCATAAGAAAAACATTTAAGGTAATATTTAATACCTATTATTTATTAATATGTATTACTTACCTATACAATGTACAAAAACTGACATTACATTCGTCTGCTGCCCTTCTTAAGGTAAGTCTCTCTTCAATAATAAGTTTAACAGCTCTCTCCATTTGTTCGTCGGAGAACTGTCCGATATTGATTTTTCTTAAACGGTTTCTCATGTTCTTCTATAAAACAAAATCATTTGTTTTATCAATTTTATTCATGTTATTAAATTAATAAGATATTTTTTAGCATTAAACATTTTAATGGGGTACAGTGAAACATGTTTCGGTGTGCCCCAAAAAAGTTTGTTTCACTGTACCCTAGGTCAAAACAACTTGTCAGCATGCCTTTTTATCACACAAACATCAGACTTAATAACAAGAATAATATGGCGATCCATGCCTTATACTTATTCGTGTTATATACCCAAGAAAGAAATTTAAATTATAAAAAACATTAACGTTACAGAAGGGATATTAGTAGTTCAAATATTTACTATACTTACCCAAAGTTCTAAAACGTCCACTCTCAATCACCAAACAACCTCAACTAAACGAATTCGTTACATACATCAACTGACGGTCTCGCACAGGTCAGTGCTACCACACAGTTGTTTACAATTTCAATGATAAACGCCCGCGAAATTTGAAATGTTTCACTGTGCCCCTTGTTTCACTGTACCTCACTTTACCCTACATCTATTTGGCTAATTCTTGTACATGTAACCAATTAATTTTTATAATCTTTATAACAAACTAAAATGATCTAATATGCAGTAATATTTTATTTTAGAAGAAATTTTCAATATCTATCACATGTTTTTTATGTCAATTGTGGCGATTTCATAGCTGACACAGATTTTGGTTTTAAAAATAAAATAAAAAGGTAGGTAGGCAAATTAACTGTATAAAATAAAAACAAAATGTTAAAGTCAAAATATTATTATTCGTCATAGCAATTTCATATTTATTATTTTGTTTTTTTATTAAATACTAAACTAGGTAAATCTGATAAATGGCCTACTGAATTTTTTCTTCTAATAACGTTTTAGAAATCTTGTTTATTTTTGTAAATAATATTTGTCAGTATTTTACTAAATTCGAAAAAGTTAAGTGTTTATTGCCATTATTACCACTAAAAAGTTAATAACATTTTCTTATGATACACAAGATATGAGACCTCGTAATTTATTTTTATGAGAGCTTCCAATGGTTTCAGAAGCATTTGACTAAATTTATATCTTTGAATATATTTATTCTTGTAATTATAGTATAATGTAGGTGCTTACATTTTTGCAATCAACTTGTTGCCTTTCATGTTATATATTAATATGTTACTAAATATTTTAGAAAATTATATTTTTACCACGTTTATATTTTAACTTTACATGCAATATACTATAAAGTAAATAAATATTTTATATAAATTGATTCTATGTAAAAACTTTATTAATAAAGAATAACAGTTTAATTTTTGTATTACTCTTTCTTACCTTAAAAATATTAAAATACTATTATCAGACATAAAAAATCTGATGTGTCCAACACGTGACTTTCCTATCTAGTTGTGTGGGGGGTGGGTTGGCATTAGTTTTAAACTATTTGCCACATACTAGTTTTAGATTTTAGTTTTTTTTTTTTCAATTTTATATTTTTATATCGGTAGACCTAATAAAATTCAGAATTAAATCTAAGATATATTTTTGGTTTGAGGCTAGAAGACAGGTAATATTCAATGGCAAAGGGAAACTGTTTTTAATAAGATCTTTAAGAACGTTTTTGTAAACTGTTTATTATTTTCACAATCAAAAAATAAATGATTCAAATCTGCAATCTTTTCACTATCGACGATAAGGGGAATTAATTACACCGATTTTATAGAGGTGGGCTGGGAACCGACCATGATTTAATTTCAATCTAGAAATTATTGATGTGGTATCTCTGGTAAAGTCGAAGTTTGAAATGTGGGCAATATCATTGGGTAATGTTGGATGTATATGGAAGTAATGATTTTTTAAATTCGGGCTAGCGTTTTTGTAGTGCTCTTCCTAACTTTTTCGAAGACCCTTTTTACACAAAGCTAATAAGTCAAAACTAGGAACAGAGTAATTTAAGATATTTCCATTTTTTACAGCTTCCTTAGCTTTATAATCTGTTCTTTCGTTTCCAGTTACACCGACATGCGCTTTGGTCCAAACTAGAGTTATTTTTTTATTTGTTGAGTACAGTTGAAAGAGTAATTTTTTTATTTTTAAGATTAAATCATTTTTATAGTTTTTAAATGGAGAGGCAATAATTGCCTCTAGGACCGATTTGCTGTCGATCTCAGATTTTGTACACACCAAGTAAGTGCCTTTTCTATGGCAATGGCTTCAGCAGTAAAATCTGAGCATACATCTGGAATACGAAAACGATATACTATATTGATGCTGGGAATAATAAAAGCTAAGCCTGTTCCATGCGCGTTCTTAGAACCATCAGTATAAATGACTGAGTCAATGGTAAGGTTACTCAATGTAGCTTTTAAAATTGCATTATTAAGGCGGCAGTTTAATACGACCTCGGCGATCGGGGACCGTTACATATCTTATATTCGAACCCGTCATAACAGCGATAAACTAAAAACGTTCTCAAAACTATTTTCCCCAATTTGGACGCAAGCTTCTGCTACTTACTCGCAGATGTACGCATTTTGTGGACACGACGGATATATTGCAGTGATGCCGATACATATTATAAATCCCGATATGTCTTATTTTTTTTTTCGTAGGAATAGAAATAATGGCACAAAACTATTTTATTAAAATGCATCTTTGTTTTAAAAATAACGGAATTTAGAAATGGAAGGGGATTGAGGCTTAACTTTAGCACTATATGTCAGGCCAATGTAAAGGACGTGTATTTTTTAATTACGACAAGCATTAGGTTTTACATGATAATATTAATAGGATATTTTGAAGATACTCCAAAAAGAATTACTATATTTTTTATATCTCAATATATTTTTAAAAAGGAGTGACTACCGGGCGTATTGATTATACGATGCTTTTTAACATTATTAGTATACCACGAAAATAATATTTAAAAATAACATGATCTAACTCTGTACGAAATATACATTATTCCACTTATTCATTATCTTTCTCTTCTTTGCTAAGATTAACCGGTATAGACGAGCTGGTCACTTACAACATGTAGAAGCAGAAGAAATTAAGAAGAGCCAGTGGCGTCTTGATGTGTGTTTATTATTTAAATATTGGTTAGTTTGTTTAAATTTTTTTTATTTATAGAATTGTTTGGAAAAAATGACTGACCGATAATTTTTTGTACTTCCAATCAAAGATATAAGAAAATGAATATTTGGCAATAATAGTCAACTTCACACCAATCTGATACTTTTAAAATACCTATTTAAATATTTATCATCACAAACAGTTTTCTTTTGTCATGTCATGTCATGAAACAACCCGCTAAAGGAACAACGCGAATCACACAGAATACTAAATTTAAACAATATTATACTAAAATACAATAATGTATATATACCAGTTGTCCCATATGTTTCTGGATAACTGTTAAAAGGGATAAAATTGTTTTACCTGATGAACCCAAATCAACCTCTTATAAAACTACCCGCTAGAAACCACCATTATCATTTATGTTTCAAACCACACCACCACATTTTTTTTTTAATATACTACATTTTTCGCTTCATGTCAACGATATTATACGATGTATTGGTCAAAATTGTAAATAACAGACTCACTTAACCTGTTTCTAATGGGTGCGTGGTTTGACAAGCGGTTGATTTAAACTACCGCCTACAAAAATAAGAAATTAAATTTGTATTACATAGTAAAATATTTCCATTGTTAAGTCAGCCTTTTTTACCATTTTGACCATATAAATACAGCCTAAAAAAAGCAATATAATATATGACTGAACTGAGGGTGATAAATTTGATCATATTAACAAAAAAACATGAGCTTGAAATTAAAAAATGATTGCTAGGAATGGTTTTATTTTATTTTACACCCATTGGACCCTCCGTAGTATTCCCCTTATCAATTTGTAGCGTGGTGTCACTGCAGCTTGCAGTTTATTGTACCACCATTTAAACGTGCCACTACTTTCTCAATTACTCATTCACCGTTATTAATTTCACATCGTCGATAATTAAACGCTTGTTGACTAAATCACATGGTGGCATGGCCTATGGTAATCGTCCCAGCCGACAACCATCCACGACGTGACTGGAGATATCACGGCCTAACTGTTGCGAGAACGCGGATGTACACTAATCTCACGCTAGCGGCTCGGCTAGGGATGGTTTCTACGGGGTGGTTTGGCGAAGGTTGATTTGATGCTATTAAATCCTTTAGACAATAGCTGGCCAGAATCCTATAGGACACCCGGAATATATCCTAGACCGCACGTGTCGCAAGAAAGTTTTTTATTTCGCTAATATCAAAGTAGGTATAACGCCCTTTGTCGGTATGCCGTAAAGGATTATCATTTTGTATTTATACAAGCCAAAAAGTACTAAAGCTTATTTTCCTCTTTGCTTCTGAAGCTGTAACATTGTATGTTGTATTAGTGTATTTTGGATTGATTTAATATTTTTTTAATTATTAAACATTTTTTGTGAAATACAATAGCCATGTCTAAAACAGGTAAGTTATAGGTACTTATGTTTTTAAATTACTTAAAAGGTTACTAATTGCTTGTATTTTCTTCAGTTTTTACTTTTAAAAATTTGTGCTAGGTATCTGATTTGTTTACGAAATTTTTGGCATGAAAACCAGACGGTTTCCTTCCAAAACAGGTAGTCGATCCAAAAAATCGACACTGTTGAAAAAATCGTTGCTGTTAAAAACAGCCAATAAACAGAACATTGTAAATATAATAGAGTATGTAAATTATTAATTTCCTGGAGCGACAGCAACCAATTCAAATTTTTAAATAAAATGAGTGCTTTGATACCTCATTTTAAAAAGTTTTTAATTCTTTATTCAGTCACATAAGGATTTTTGTTTGTATTTTTCTAATTTTTAACAAGCAGTCTTACATGGTGTATTTTATTATATAAAAAAAAAAAATAAAATGAAATAATTTTTCAGATTCTTATAAAACATGTTCAGCTATTTTTGGGGAGATTTGCTGGATTTACAGTTATGCTTCTTCATAAAGAAAAATATAAAAATTTTAAAAAACTTCTATTACTGATACGAGTAATATCGTCTTTAAAATGAGGTATGACATGATCACTTATTTCATTTAAAAATGAAAAGGCGGTAGTTGTCAGTTCTCAAGAGGTTTGAAGAAGTAGGTACTGTGACAAGTCTCCTGATTCACCTACAGTGCTTCAGCGAGTCTGTGGCGCTATGAATGTAATTCCCGAATAGGGGTTGCTCAGGCGCCAGTTTTGATATCGCAGTTTGCTCTGCGGCCCTGGGGTGCACGTAGAGTACACCCTCAGTAGACTCAGTGGAGTCCAGGTACAAACAAAAAAAAAATAAAACGGATAGACCTTCGCTGTTAAGTTGACCTACACTGGGGTAGTAAAGTAAATAAAGTTTTTCACTGCACTTTTACCTATTAATCACTACGCCCTGAAAACGGAAAAAGCAAAGGCGTAATTCAAAATTAAACTCAGGAATTTCAATCAAAAATATATTTACAAAATAAGTAATAATTAAAAATAAAATAAATGGGGTGAAATCGGTATATCTATATATCTGTTTAATAACGGTAATAAAATAAATGCAGAATCATGTATGTTGATAAAATAAAAGGTCTCGGTATTTACAGACAATGATAAAACGGTAAAATTAACTATGACCTATACTATACCCATAAGAAAATAAAAATAACAATTTTCCCTTTAAAAAAAATTAAAACGGTGGGCACTAACACCCTTAGCACAAATTCCTTGCTATTAATGAAAACGGCCGGTTTTAGCCATAAGAAAAAATCTACAATAGTAAAACTAAATATGATTCAAACTATACGTTTTAAAAATAAAAAAAAAATTAATAAGCTACTCTCAGTAATAAAAAATATCGGAAATCGGCCAACGGTGGTGAACAGTATCACCCTCCACTCATGAGAAAAAAAATGACTGATGCCTTTGTAAGAACGACACCTAATATTCTCCCCGCAATATTATTTTACTAGGCACAATAGACCAAATAACGGGTGTCTTAAAGCGGTATTATTCGACCAATACTTTGAGAATTTTTATTTTATTTATTCGGTTTCAAATTTCTCTTATGTAGACATCTGGGAGTCCATAGCTTCTACAACACAGAAACAACTGCGACTCTCGACAGGGATAGCAAGCGAATACCACTATCATCCCTTGGTTAACACGAAAATGGTTGAAGGGCACTAACGCCCCGGATTTAAATACAATTCGTTACCCTAACAGGTACTAAGAAATCAAAAGTATCGGTCGAATAGCTAATGTAATTAATAGTACGGAAGTGAATGTTACAGGGAGAATTATTAGACGGAATTTTAAATAAAAAGGCATACCTTAATTAACTTTTCCCAAAAATCGCTTTCGGTAAAACGGCACTTCAGTAAGACAACTTTTACTATCGAACTCACGGTAACAGCAGGAAAAAGAGAAGAGAGCTCCTTCATCGCAAACATTTAGTTTTATCAGAATTCGTACTTTTGCCGGAGTGGGGCGGTAGCCCCACCTAGAGGAAATAAATTGTTATTGCAAAAAAAACGTTAATTGATCAACTTACTGATAAGCCTACTACTATTGCAATTTTACGAGACGATTTACATTATTGTGATATTGAAAAGTTTTAAACTACGAGGGCTCTTGTAAAGATTTAAAAACGGTAATTCTATGGAAACATTAGTTACAGGGGGCCTTGAAAATGTTCATAGACGGAAATTAATTTTAAAAATTAATTTATGGAATAAATTAATGGGAATTTTAGTGACTTCGTCACATCACCTCCTTTCTTTCTAAAGAAAATAAAGATAAGACGCAGTATTATCTTTATTTTCTTACACTGGAACACGGACGGGTGACAAAAGTCAGTTATACAGTGATGTATCCGGTGGCATCTGGAGGCAGCTGGCGGCACCTGTACTCGGTATATAAAAAAAAACAAACGGACGGAAGATCAACCAAAAGTCAATCGTAGTGGCGGCGTTTGTACTGCAACGGTACGTTGTGACGGAGGGGTATCGGTCTGAACCGAAACCGTGCGGACGGTGACGGCGGATGGCATTTGCATCACGGAGACGGCGGGGAAATGGTAAGGTCGACGATTGGGATGGACGAGGGAGAAACGGGTGGGGCACGATGGGGACAAGGTCTGGTGCGTCGGGACAAGGGAATCAGACGGGGCAATTCTTCCATCTCTCGGCTAGAACAATACAAGCCATTAATCGAGTCGTTTAAGACGGGTTTCTACGGGAGACGGGAATCAGGAATGGGAATAGAAGCAATAACGGAACCGGGAATGGTTACCTAAACGGATTTCAGGGTTGACGTCTTAATGGACACGGACGGTCGTTCCCTGGCTATGAGGAAAAAAAAAACAAAACAAAACGCTTAATCAACACGTTGTGAAATTACTTTAATGACGGTGTAGGGGCCGGAAAACTTAGGAGCAAGTTTCGCCGCTACATGATCGGCGGCGGAAGACAGGGTATGCTCCCGCTTCATAACTAGGTCACCAATGGTACACCTCCAATCCCTACGACGAAGGTTATAATATTTGCTCTGGGAGGTGAACGCTCGTGACAAACTGAGCCTTGCCAACTCATAACACTCCTGTAACTTAGCCAGCCTCTGGATCTGACCTTCGGGTATGGGCTGTTGATCAAGAGGATCCGGAGGCGGTACGGCAGGGTCGGCGTCTCGACGGAGGGTTTTGGGTACGGATAGTTCACGTCCAAAGTTAAGAAAGGCGGGGGAGTAATTGATCGACTCGTGACGGGACGTATTAATCGCAAAACGGAGATCGGAAAGATGTTGATCCCAATCACGGTGATTTTGTTTACAGAACTGGGCTATCATAGTTTTAATGGTCCTATTGGCCCTTTCCACGGGATTCGCTTGTGGGGTGTAGGCCGGGGTGCTACGGTGACGGATCCCGAGTTCCTTCAGGACATTCTCGAAGAGTCGGCTGGTGTATTGTGTGCCATTATCAGTTATGACCTCCTTCGGGCATCCAAAGGTCGAAATTACGTCGTCATACAAGGCGGCACTCACTGTCTTAGCAGTGGCGGCACGGATGGCTCGGCATTGCACCCATTTAGTAAAACGGTCTTGGAACATGACAATGTAGGCGTTACCCTTCTTACTTCGGGGCAACGGGCCGACTAGGTCGGTACTAACAACTTCCCAGGGTGCGCGATTTGAAGAGGGTTGCATCTTCCCAGGTGTCTGTTGCTGGGAAGGCTTGTATCGTTGGCATTGTAAACAACCCCGGACATATTTAGTTATATCCCGGAACATACCCGGCCAGTAGTAACACTGGGCGATTCGGGCGATCGTCTTAGCGATGCCAGAGTGGCCAGCGGTGGGAGCATCATGGTTCTCTTCCAACACTCATCGAGTACGCTGCGGCGTCGGTACACACAGCTTCCAAGGATCGGATAGCTCGGGTTCCTTGTAGTCATTAATATCCCAAAAGTGGCGGTATAATCGGCCTTCTCGTATGCTGTAATCTGGGTATTCGGCGGGGCTCTTTTCTACATCAGCTTTCTTTTGGTTATACCAATTACAGTTAACAGGGTCTATGACTGCGCATATTTCGGAGTCAGGAGGGGAGTCCTCGGTACGGGGTAACGGGTTTCGTGACAAGGCATCGGCAACTCGGTTCAGGGCCCCACGGCGGTACTTGATGTCGAAATCATATTGTTGCAAGAAGATACTCCATCTTGCAAGACGGCCGGACGGACTCACGATTGAATGCAACCACCTTAAGGATTGGTGATCGGTCAACACGGTGAAGTGATAACCTTCCAGGTAACCCCGCATCTTTTCTATTCCCCATACTATGGCAAGACACTCCTTTTCGGTCACCGAATAGTTTCTTTCGGCCGAGCTCAGCGTTCGGCTGGCATAGGCTACGACAAAATCGATTCCATCCTTTTTCTGTGTAAGAGCCACCCCTAGCCCATGGGCAGAAGCGTCGGTCTGTAAAATAAAGGGCACGGAAAAGTCGGGACAACTAAGGATCGGAGCCTCAGTTAAAATTGTCTTAAGTCTCGAGAATGCGGCCTGTTGTTCTTCTTGCCAGTTCCAACGGTTCGCTTTCTTCAGAAGTTTAGTAAGGGGTGCCACAACTTACGAAAAACAGGGCACGAAGCGGCGGTACCAAGAAGCTACCTCTAAGAATCTTCGGAGCTCCCGAATGTTTTTTGGTGCTTCAAATCGAACGATAGCTTCGATTTTATCAGGATCGGTATGGATTCCGGTGCCTGTGACAACATGGTCTAAGTATTTTAAACTTGAAAGGCAGAAGTGACACTTTTCCTGGCTGATTTGCAACTTAGCGACTCGTAGGCGCCGAAACACCTCCTGGAGGTTTTCTAAATGCTCTTCAAACGTCCTTCCTAGTACTATAATATCGTCTAGATAAGCGAAAGCGTGTGGATCCATTTCTGGTCCAATGACACGGTCTATCAATCGTTGAAATGTTGACGGGGCGGAGTGAAGGCCGAAAGCCATCACACGGAACTGAAATAGTCCTCGACCGGGGACGGTGAAGGTGGTAATCGGTTTACTACGGGGAGACAACGGGACTTGCCAATACCCATTTTTTAAGTCCAGACTGGTAATGTATTTGGCGGTACGGAGCTTGTCCAGAATCGAGTTCATAAACGGTAGGGGGTAAGCATCTTTCATGGTTACCTCGTTTACTTTGCGGAAATCGATACAAAATCGGTATTTCCCGTCCTTTTTCCTAACCATGACCACGGGGGAACTCCAAGGACTTTTAGACGGTTCGATTACCCCTGCTTCGAGCATCTTGTCTACTTCCTCGTTAATAACGGCTTGCATTTTCGGGTTCTGGGGACGGTAACGTTGTTTAATCGGCTCGGGCTTAATTAAACGGATTTCGTGCTGTGTCAGGTCAGTCGGCCCCTGTACAGCTTGAAAAGCAGCGAGTTCTGCATCCAAGAACCGTTCCAGACGCTCGGTTTGGTCAGCGGTTAACGTCCTCTCAGATATAGGAGTTGTGACTGGCGAGCAAGGGTTACTGGTAACAGTTGTTGGGATTTCTCCTCCTTTATTACAGCTTTCACTGGGTTCAGGAGTCATTAGCTCAATCCGGTCCAGCGCAGCTTCGGAACAACTCGGCGAACGACCCTTCGGGGCCGATTGTGTCTTTGGAGTTATTATGCTATGTGGACGGTTGGCTTGGGGCACAACTGGTAATCCGGAGCTCTCAGCGTTTGGTTTGAAGGACAGAGGGTGGTACCTCGCTGATCTCCAAATTGTCTGATATGGTGGGGTGGATGTCGGGAAGCGGTTTTCCCTCGACCTCCATGAAGTCTGGTTCTGTGGGGCGGAGGATGAGGAGCGGTTTCTATTCAATCTCCACTTCTCTTCCTGTGGGTGGAGGGCGGTTTCCCCCCAACACGGTTTAACTCAGGGGCTTTCACCCCTTCTGAGTGTACTATGGCTTCTACCACAATGGTACTGGGAGCTTTAGACGGCAACGGCTGAGCTGACGGTTGCTCTATAATCCCAATCGGATAGCATGGGATTGGTCGGAGTGTGGGAGATACCAACATGTCACCTATAAAGATTTTTCCTGGCCCAAGCTGTAAGCGGATATCAAACTTGGCGAGAATATCCATTCCGAGCACTAAATCAGCGCTTAGATTAGGGAAGTGTTTGATGTCCTCAACAACGGTACGGTGGCCCAGCGTCAATGATATCGAGTATGAATCCTGAACCTGAATGGTACTACCATCAGCTAACCTTGCAGATGAAAGCTCTGTCTTTTTGGGCTGCTTCTGGTTAGCAAGATACCTAGCCAGGCGGTTTCCCAGGTAGGATAGGGACGCTCCAGTATCTAGAAGGGCGGAAAACGGGACTCCTAGTATTTCCACCACGAGATGTGGCCGGGAGTCCGGTTCAGAAATCGGGACGGTGTCTCGGGAAGTTAGTAACGACGGAAGCTGCCAGGACTTCCCTTCCGGACAGCTTCGGGGGAGTTTCCCTGATGGCTACAAGGACAATCCCTTGACATGACTCCTGGTCTCCTACAACGGGAGCAGAATAATTTTCCCGGGTTCGGACAGTCACTTCTCATGTGACCTTGCTCGCCACATTTCCAGCAGACAGCCGGGGACGATGCTGGTTGTGAAGCAAACTTCACAATCCGGGACGGGTAGGCTTCACGCCGTGGTTCCGCAACCCTAACTTCGTTGGGTCTTATTTGTGTCGGGTACGAAGGTCCGCGATATCCAGTACTTGTACTGGGGTGCTCAGTGGAGTCCGAGACCCTGTAGCGGGGTGACGGGGACCGGTTTCCGGTAGTACCTGGTTCCGACTGCAGTTCCTTTAATAACAAGTCGCATTCCTTGACCGCTTGCCAAAAGGAAGGCAAATCGCTGAAATCCGTTTTCCGGATCTGTTGACGATATTTAGGCAGTAGGTTTCGGTACAGCCACTCTAGCTGTTCTTCACCAGTTAATTTCCCATGCCTCCTCATGAGGGTCTGCAAGTCGGTAATGTAGGATGTGACAGCTTCATTCCTACGCTGCATACGGCGGCTAATCTCGGCGTACAAGTCTACATAGTACGACACGGGGAAATAGTAGATGCGGAAGCCTCGCTCGAAGGCTTCCCAATCAGACCAGCTCGCTCGGTTGTTACGGAACCATAATGCGGGTTCCCCGGTTAACAGTTCGGGCATGTACGGCAGTAAACGGTTTCTGACGATGCCTTTGGAGAGACAGATCTCATCGAGGCGTTCCAGAAAACTGGCCGGATCATCACGGTCTCCAAATGATAATTTCCACTCGTGAATCTTAAGGGGTTCGGAGTTGACGTCGATGACGGGAGGTGACATGGTTGACTGCGAGTCTCCCTGTACTTGTAGGGGAAGCTGGCCGGGAACCGGCGTATTATTGCGGAGGGATGAAACGAGTCTTTTTCGTTTCTCGAGTACGGTTCCTTCGGTAGCTAGGCCTTCAGCCCTTAGTCGGGCAGTTAACTCGGGGTTCTTAAGGGTATATACCCAACCTACCCTTGTGGTTGGTGCTTCACCCAACGCCGGTTCTTCCAGTACTATCGGTACTACGGCGAACTCAGTGATCCAACCCGGTTGAATATCGTCTTCCTCGTTGGCTTCGGCAAATATGTCGTCACAACCTTCACTTGACATACACCCCGGATAGAGTCGTCACACTTGATACTTCGGTGCCACGGATAGCCAGAGAGATTAAAAAAAATCACGAGGACCCGGGAGAGAGAAAGAAGAAAAAAAAAGAAAGTCCCCAAAACTTTCAAAAAAAATTTTCAAAAAAAAATATCTAAAAAAAATTTTAAGTCCCCAAAGTTTTCCGAGAAAATTGGGAAAAATTAGTTCGGCACGAAAATTCAAAAAAAATCTTTCTAAAAAAAAAAAAATTAAAAAAATTTTTCGGAAAAAAACAAATTTTCAAAAAAAGAGTTTTCCACATTAAAATTTTAAACTGGTGTCCTAAACGGTTTATCCTAAACAGGGAAAGAGAAAAACTACGGTATCCGGAAGAGAAGAAATAAACAAGGGAAAACTACCCCTTCGGTATACTTCTCGGCAGTGTGGTCTAACAGTGAGGTCTGCAGAAAAGTCCCTGCTCGGGCGCCATTTGTGACAAGTCTCCTGATTCACCTACAGTGCTTCAGCGAGTCTGTGGCGCTATGAATGTAATTCCCGAATAGGGGTTGCTCAGGCGCCAGTTTTGATATCGCAGTTTGCTCTGCGGCCCTGGGGTGCACGTAGAGTACACCCTCAGTAGACTCAGTGGAGTCCAGGTACAAACAAAAAAAAATAAAACGGATAGACCTTCGCTGTTAAGTTGACCTACACTGGGGTAGTAAAGTAAATAAAGTTTTTCACTGCACTTTTACCTATTAATCACTACGCCCTGAAAACGGAAAAAGCAAAGGCGTAATTCAAAATTAAACTCAGGAATTTCAATCAAAAATATATTTACAAAATAAGTAATAATTAAAAATAAAATAAATGGGGTGAAATCGGTATATCTATATATCTGTTTAATAACGGTAATAAAATAAATGCAGAATCATGTATGTTGATAAAATAAAAGGTCTCGGTATTTACAGACAATGATAAAACGGTAAAATTAACTATGACCTATACTATACCCATAAGAAAATAAAAATAACAATTTTCCCTTTAAAAAAAATTAAAACGGTGGGCACTAACACCCTTAGCACAAATTCCTTGCTATTAATGAAAACGGCCGGTTTTAGCCATAAGAAAAAATCTACAATAGTAAAACTAAATATGATTCAAACTATACGTTTTAAAAATAAAAAAAAAAATAATAAGCTACTCTCAGTAATAAAAAATATCGGAAATCGGCCAACGGTGGTGAACAGTATCACCCTCCACTCATGAGAAAAAAAATGACGGATGCCTTTTAAGAAAATTAAACAAAATGATGTCACAGCTCCGTGAAATAAAATGAGAAAATCTAAAAAGAAATCATTTCAAAACACTTACCTACCTTTATGCCGAATTTTAATTATAGAAGGTGCTATGATTTTTGTGTTTCTTTTGAGACATCCAATATGCTTCTACTCTTTTATAAAACGTTCATAACTGATCTGAAAAATACCTAATACGCAAGCCATTTTAGCTATCTATATTTATTTATTTATTTATTTAATTTATTTATTTATTTATTCACGGGTAACCCCATTAAAAAAAAAATACAATATTAATTAGAATAAAAACAGCAAAATAAATACTTAACAAAATACTAAACTAATACTAATATAGGTAATATAAAATACTATACAAAATATAAAATATAACGGCATCAAATAACAATTATAAAATCAGTTAGAAAATGAAGACAAAAATTACCTAAATAATGAAAATAATAAATAAACAGAGTCAACCGCCCGACAAATTAATCAACCATCCATCATACAAATCATTTTCTAACGATTTCGTATAAAAGATAATTTTATGTGGATGTGAATTTACAAATACGAGTACAGTGTGCAAAGAACAAATTGTCAGTGTTGCCAAAATTAATTCCCTGTGTATTTGAAACCCACGTTATTTGGTCGTCTGTTTGCAGTTTAGACATATCAAAACTTTACTCCGAATGGCACGTGTTGAATGAGTGAAAATGGTTGGTAACTTGCTTGTTTTTAGATCTATCGACAAGTGCCTGAACTAAAATGTTGGTAAAACAGGGGTTGGCGCGTATATTATTTGAAATTTCAGCTTGTATCTTATTTCTCAATTTTCTCCGTTATTACATTGATTTGAGAATTGGTTTCAAGGTAATTGTATTTGATTATTAATAGAGTATTTGCTTGACCCCTTGAAAAAATCATATTACATTTTTTTATAATTGTTTAAATTTTTATTTTTATTATTATCAAAGTTACATTATTTATATTGGCGTCAGCAACTGCTCTGATTTATTTCAAAAACGTCTACAAAATCTTAGCTGGCTAATTTGTATAGTTTTCAAATTTATTAGAAAATAAAATTAAACGCAATTAAACTCTCACCTTAAGCGCCGATACACTAGTATAAGCGGGGAATATGACTGATGGTTTAAATATTATTATTTCAAAATTGGTATTATATATGGGGTATTTGTTTGTAACACAAGTTTGAGTAAAATAATGGGTATCAATAAAAGCATCTGTTAAAGGTGGAGATTTTTTTTTCTTCCAATAGTTGGACGTTAGATTTTCTGTGCATAAGTTCGAGATTTTGTTAGATAGTAATGTATTATATGATCTATATTTGATGATTTGTTTGTTAGCTAAATAATTTCTTCTTAGTTTTAGGGGTGGTTCTTGTGCTTCTGCTAGAATTGCATGGCATGGTGACGATTTCATTAAACCTAAGCAAATTCTAATCGCTTTATACTGGACTCTGTCCAGTATCAACAGATTAGTATTTGAAGCAGTTCCGTATCTAAAACTATTCCAAGGTATCTGAACTGTTCCACAATTGGAAATGTCAAGTGACTTAACTTAATTGTGTCCGCCAGATGAAGCCGGTGTATTGTAAAGCACAAAACCGCCGATTTCTCAGATGCAAGAGTGAAATCCAAATCACTTAACCAATTTTTTCCTACAATTTTTTCATTACGGTCCATTTTAGAAAAATCATGTATAAACAAAAATTATAGAGATCGATATCGCAAACAACTTTTATTTCAAAAACTTTCATAAAAATCAGAATTTTGCACATTTTGTCAAATTTCTCGAATACGGACCATTTCAGGAAATTTTTACATAAAACAAAAATTATAGATAATAATATTAGAAGTAACTTTTATTTAAACAATTTTTTTCTCCATAAAATATAAAAGTGGCCTCCCATAAAGTACCCCCCCAGACAACACACCAAATCCCAGAGATATCCACAGAATATATTTTGTGGATATCCAATATATCCACAGGATATCAGAAATATTCCGTGGAACTAATATGGATATCCAAATGTCCGTCTATATCCAGAATATAGAAGATATCCTATGGATATTCAGCAAAATATCTAATGAGTATCTCCAGACAATACAAGAAATCCCAGATATATCCATAGAATATATTTTGTGGATATCCAACCAAATGTCCGTCTATATCTCAGGATATAGAAATTCAGATAAATATTTTATAATTATTTTTAGTAGAGGTTCATAAGTAACCAATAGTTATTGAATAACGTCGAAAGAAAATAGAGGTAAAAAATATTCCCAACAATCTGCCTTTGATTTTGCCTACTAAGGAGAAAATCATCCTTATTAGGAATCTTCAGCAATAAATGGAACTTCTCGACTTCAGTCTCTAATGAAGTCTGTTTGTGAAACAATGTCGATCATACTCAATTACGGCGGGTTAAGCATGAGTAGATACGAAAGTGGTATCGCCATCTATACTTAGGAAGCAAAATCAAAAATTACATCTAGTAGATATCCACGATGGTTTGCGTCCGCGCTTAGACTTTGATATATTTATATTTATAGTGGATGTCCATGGGATATTGAATACACCTTAAAAAAAATTAATTTTAAATATCTCAACGGTACTATTAGCCACAATGGCGAGTACAATGGCGTAATTTTTTAATAATTTGCTATATAATTACAATTATTTATGGACATTTGCATGTCTATAAATTACATTTCATGGATATAAAATAGATATCCACCATGGACTGGACATTCAGTGGATATTGGGATGTTCAGTAGATATCCAAAGGATTTGGTGTGCTGTCTGGGCCCCTATATGTTCCGACTATGTCCAAAATCTAATCATTTCACGTTAGGCCGAAATAAACCTTAAGTTTAAAATTTAATGATTTTTTCTTTATCCGTTTTTGAGTTTTCTTCAAAATTCGAAATTTACACATTTTCTCAAATATCTCAAATACGGTCCATTTTAAAGAAATTATGTATAGAATAAAAATTATAGAGAATTATATTACAAACAACTTTTATTTGAACAATTTTTATAAAAAATTATTTTTTTTTACATTTTGTCAAATTTCTCGAATACGGACCATTTTAGGAAAATTTTGCATAAAACAAAAATTATAGATAATTATATTAGAAGTAACTTTTATTTGAAGAATTTTCTTCTCCAAACGTAAATAACAGATATATTCCATAAAATATAAAAATGACCACCTATAAAGTACCCCCCCCCCCCAGATGTTCCGACTCTGCCCAAAATCTAAACAGTTCATTGGACGCTGAAACAAAGCTTAAGTTTAAAATTTGGTGTTTTTCTGTGTATCGGTTCATGAGTTATGCGTTATACAGACAGACACACACAGACACACTACACAGACACACACACACCACACAGACACACACACACCACACAGACACACACACACACACACACACACACCACACAGACACACACACACACACCACACAGACACACACACACACCACACAGACACACACACACACACCACACAGACACACACACACACACACACCACACAGACACACACACACACCACACAGACACACACACACACACAGACACACACACACACACAGACACACACACACACACCACACACACACACACCACACACACACACCACACACACACCATACACACACACACCACACACACATACCACACACACACACCACATACACACACCACACACACACACCACATACACACACCACACACACACACC
The DNA here is from genome assembly GCA_927349885.1 of Psylliodes chrysocephalus. Classification (NCBI taxonomy): domain Eukaryota; kingdom Metazoa; phylum Arthropoda; class Insecta; order Coleoptera; family Chrysomelidae; genus Psylliodes; species Psylliodes chrysocephalus. The sequence goes on from OV651817.1 coordinate 8,251,089, forward strand.
ACACACACACCACACACACACACACCACACACACACACCACACACACATACCACACACACACACACCACATACACACACCTCACACACACACCACACACACACACCACACACACACACACACCACACACACACACCACACACACACCACACACACCACACACGCACACGTGCACGTGCACACGCAGACGCATACACACACACACACACACACACACACACACACACACACACCACACATACACACACACACACACACACACACACACACACACACACACACACACACACACACAAACACAAACACACACAAACACACACACACACGCACACACACACACACGCATACACACACGCATACACACACGCACACACACGCACACATGCACACACACGCACCATGGGCGAAGTTATGTTATCAGATCTGGGGGGGCTAAAGCCCTAGCCCTAGTCATAATAGTTCTAGAGGTATACCTACTGAAGTTAAGTAAAAAAATTCTGGCGAATCTATGAAAATGGATAAAATATCATATATCGATTCTGAACAAAGTTTTGCAAAATTTCAATATTGTGAATTTGCAGATATCCTTTTATGGTAAAAAACTAAATTTTACGACTTGCACTTGGAAAATAATGAATACTTCAGTTTTGATTTCGACATTAACACCATATAGATTGCAATTTGCTGGGGACTTTTTCGCAGATTTGATTTTTAACATAAACACTATCACATACTAAGTATAAGAAATAAACAAATTTAAAGCTAAAAAGTAAGAAAAACTCGAATTGTAATTGATACAAATTAAAATGTAAACAATGAACTCGTTGCCAAATGATGAACTGATTTTAAAACAAAATTAATAAATGAACTGAAATTAAAAAAAAAAATAATATAATAAATCGGTTTTATAAAAAAGTCCTTAAATAAATATAGAGTATGATTACATATTACTATACACAAATTTTGATTCTTAAATAAAAGGTCTTATCCACTTCTTCAAGAGCTAAAATCCGACGACGTAGCGAAATTTTGCTACTTCTGGCAACACTGAACGATATCCTACTTATAGGAACCTTCTACAAATTTCCTCCAGAGGGCGTATCACTTAGCTTGAATCGCGAATAAAGATCCTTCCAATTATATCTTCTCAAGGAAGTGTAGGATTTGGAGTGGCTTCAAGTTAGGTAAATCTCCCTCTTCTATTTGATATGCTCCTAGGTATAGTGCCCTTGGATTCTGAAGTGCTACACATTTAGTTAGAATGTGAATGAAGATTTTTTCCTCCTCCTCACAAAATCTGCACTACTCTTCTACTACTCTCAGTTTACTAAGGTTTCATTTTAGTTGGCAATGTCCAGTAAGGATCCCAGTTACAAGTGTTCTCACTACTAAAAAAATGTATATTATGATAACAGCTTAAAATACAATCTGGCTAATGTGGAACACCCCGAAAGCCTTGCCAGACTCGTCTAATGACCGTCAGGCGCGCTAAATTCGGCACGTTCGATTACTATTCCTCTCCTCGTTTAACTACCTGGCTTGTCAGGTCCGACCAAAATACGGTTTTATAACCGAAACAGAAACCAAATTTCGGCTCCTTTCTTAGTTTCGGCCGAAACAGAAACAAGAACTTTCTTTTAAGGCAATCTCTTATTGAAATTTGTAATATCTCATTGTAGTCCTTGTTTTAGACTAATTAACTCGTATTATAAATTTTAGCTACATTTACTTATTACCTGTTTATTTATGTGATCAAAAGAAGCCATTAATAAATTTATTGACATGTTCACTTGAAACAAAGCAGAGAAGTTTGTGTGTACGTGCACTGTGTAGGAATGGCACCCGGCACAGTCGCCATTGTGCCGGACACAACCAATTGTGATACGAAAACTTTTAAAAGTAGTTTCGCTGTCGGCTGCAGTTTCGGCCACTTTTCCGCCGAAACCGAAACTGTAGTCGAAACTATTATTTAAAGCCAAAGTTGGCCGAAACCGTAACCGAACCTTCGGTCGGACACTACTTGTGAGTTTGGCAGGCCTCCGTAATTGTAATTGTCAGCCAGACGTGTATTTTCACTTACGAATATTTTGAAATTTATCCTAAGTAGATGGATAATGTTCTTAAAATATGCGTGACTGTGCAAAAATTTACTGATAATAATTTAGGCACGTTTGGTATTGGGTAAGAAAGTTTTACACCAAAATATCCAAATTTCAAAACTTGACAGACATGCATTAAAACGACTAAAATCAAATTTTCAAAGGTAGCCATACCACAGAATATAAAACATATGTTTTATATGCTGTGGCCATACCATGATCATTTGTCATATTTGTCGTTTAGTTGACGCGAAAAACCTATTTATTATTTTACATAAAATAAATGTAGTGTATTTCTACCTAGTTATAATTGGTATTAAATATAGTATATTACATTACGAGTGTGGAAAATCACTTTTCACACAAGTGATGTACAATATTTTTTCTACGACCACAGAATAATGTCTTTAAAAAAATGTAAAACCAAGGTTAGTATTACTACCTATAATAATTAAAATGAATTTAAAAAATAATCAACAATAATCGTATTTATTCAATTTTCACATTTTCTAAACAAAAAAAAACTAAAAAAAAAAATAAAAAAAAAAACAAAAAAATTCTGCCCCGCTAGGATTCGAACGCGGTCGAAAAATGGCAAAGTTGATAAGTTCGACGTCCTAACCACCTGAGCTAATAGCCCTAGTGTCAATTGAATGATCTAATCGGTTATGTATTTAACCAGAATAAAGAGCAAACATTATTTTAAAATTATTTTAATAATAATTGTTCAAGATACATATCTAGGATCTAATTTACAACGATTTCAATAATTTAACAATCATATCGATTTTAGTATTAATATGGACATTACATAGATCAAAATAGAAATTAGGTGTTTGACATTTTGTGACAACTACTGACTGCGGAAAGTAACATATTCTCACTCGGGTGGAAAGTAAATTCTTATTCATACGCGTGTGATATAGGGCACTTTCCATAGGACTATATAGTGTGATATGTGTCACTTTCCTAAGTGGTCGTAGGAAAAAATATTAACCACTGAAATGGAAAATTTTTTATATGCATGAAAGAGCTGCTCAACTGACAAAAAAATGTTCAGTATAATTTCGTTCAGGGTACCCACCAAAAGAAAAATTTCCGGAAATTTTTCTGGTTGTCATGAAAGTGTTTTAAAATAACAGCAGTTGATTGGCTATAAAATGGAGGTGTAAAATTATAATTTAATCTATCACGTGACAAATTTTCAAACCCGGGAAAATAAAAGCAAAAATATTATATTTTTTCCATTTAGAAGATATTACCAGACTTATTAGCCAATTTCGTAAATCAGCCAGACTTATTATTATAAACAGTTCATGATTGTATCAATTTATATGCTCAATTTTCTGCCACACTCACTTTCCACTATCTGATATAATCCAAACTGCTATTTTTATAAGCTTTATGTTCTAGTTTAGTAAATGTAAAATAGTTATGACTGGGAAAATAAGTGTCAGACTCAAAAATTTTGTTTTTTGTCACTAAGAGAACAGTTTATTTTTCATATACGCCGACTGCAAAAATGAATACGAAAAAAATTCACTGCCTCCTGAACTAAATTTAAAATTGCAGAATCAATCAAATGGCACGATTCTTTTTATTTTTTAATTTCTGTTCTGAAATGTTTGGGTGGATGTGCGATAAATGTTCGAATTATTTTTGGGGGGGCTAATTTGGTTTTTGGGGGGGCTTAGCCCCCCCAAGCCCCCCCTTAACTTCGCCCATGACACGCACACATGCACACATGCACACGCGCACACTCAGGGGACCTCAAAACGTAAAAATCCGTCGAAAACTCGAGGTCGAAAATAATCATGATTACTTTCCTTATATCTGTATACAGATAGGAAAGTAAAAAGGATTAGCCAAATAATTAGATTTTGAATGGAAATTAATTATAGGGCTGGTAGAGCATGGAAAAGGCGGGGTAGGTACAAAGGGAGGTGCAATTTTATTTAACATTTCATTGATAATTTTTTGAGGAATGTTTGTTTTTTTGGGATGAAAATGTTTGTTATTTATACATTTAACTTTACTCCAAATTTAAGTAAGAGGGGTGCTTTTGTTTAATTTTGCCAAATATTGTATCCAACTACTTTTTTGTTTTTGTTTAAAAGTTCTTGTCGTGTGTGAGCTGCTATATTTTTATATGCTAAGTAATTTTATAAATTTGCTTGAGATTTATAGTTTTTTAAAGCATCTTTACGTTTAGCTACTAAAATATTACAATCGTCATCCCACCAATAAGGGTTAAAGTTTTTTGGTTGAAATGGTTTTTTAATGGGCATTGAGTTATTGGCTGATTCCAAAATAATATCAAAGAAAAGAGATATTTTGTCATTGTTGGATACAGTTCTTGTATTTAAAAAATGAAATCGAGTTTCAATTTGTGACTGATATATTTTCCAGTCGGCCTTTGTATCATTCCATTTGGATGAGGGGTTAATAAATCGATTAGGTGCTTAGTTTGTTTGTAATTCTATTAAAATAGGAAAGTGGTCGGAACCCATTGTGTCTTTTAAAACATCCCATGTAACTTTATTAGCGATAAAAGGTGATGTAATAGATATATCAACTGCAGATTTGAATTGGTTTGGGGGTGTTATTCTTGTGGGATTGCCGTCATTTAATACTACCATGTCAAGATTATCTATAACATCAGCCAAAATTTTACCCTGTTGAGTGTCAGGGTGCAGGCTCCACAGACTAAAATGAGCATTGAAATCGCCACAAAAAATACTAGACTGGGTAAATTGGTTAAAAAGATTCTTCCAGTCTTCGCTAGAAGCATTAGTGTCAGGTGATTTATATATCGATACAAGGGTAATACCTGCATCATCTAATTCAATGGCACATGTTTCGATATCTGAATTTAGTGGTGTATTATTAATACTTATTATTTTATAATTTAAGCCTGTGGCTATAAAAATTCCTACTCCGCCATATCCATCATCTCTTAGTTTTTTTACAAAATTAAAACCTTTTAAAGAGAAATTACTTTGTGGTGTTAACCATATTTCGGATAAAATAAGTATATCTATTTTATTGTTACTTAAATAATTTTGTAAGTTTCCTTTCCTAGCTGAAAGGGATCGCACATTCCATTGAATAATTTTAATAATATTCTTCATCACTGATTGATATACATTCCATACCTACATCTTCTTTAGAAGTTAAAATTGTAACAAGTTGTTCTTTGATTTTATTTTCATCAATTGTATTTGGTTCTTTTAAAATTTTAAAAATAAATGAAGAAATTTGAGAGATTATTTGATTTTGATGTACTATTATAATATCCTTAACACAATGGGAATATGAGAGGGGTGGGCGACGTTTTGGGTTTTGAGACGCCGGAGGCAGTATTGAAGGCCTGCTAGACGTTAACGGGGAAGTAGGTGGAGTAATATGTTTTCTTTTCCTAATTTGTGACTCATTTTTTTGATAAATAGGACTAGATTTGGGTTTTTTAAGTAAAAATGAGCCTTGAAAATTACTTTGAGAGGGTGGAGCAAGTTCAGGAAAATTTTCTAAATTTTTTAGTACATCGAACCTATTATTAGTAGAAATTTTTGCCTATGAGGAATTTTCTACAACAAATTCTGCTTCTTTAAAGGAAATATTTTCAAAGGCCATAGTTTTCTTAATATTTTGTTGTTTAATATAGATGGAACATTCTTTAGATACTGACGTATGTTCAGTACTATTACAGTGAATACAAAATTTTTCGCATTCTTCATCATTATTATGTTCGTTTCCACACGTTTTACATTGTTCTGTGTTTTACATCGCGGTTTACCTCTGCACTGAACAGAGGTGTGGCCATAGCGCAAACACTTAAAGCATTGTATTACGGGATGAACATAAGGGTCGACCGTAAATCTAACTAAATTAATTTTAAGTGTATCCGGAATTTTATTGCCCAGAAATGTGACATGACAATTACCATTTGTCTATCGACGAAGGATACTTGCTTAGTTTCGGGATCCGTAGCTCTTCTTTTCATACATTTGACTTCAACTATCGGTATTTCAGAAATAATTTCTTTTTTCAAAAACTCTTCACTGAAAAAAGATACCCTTTTTCTGTGTGTAAAACTTTGGAATAAAGGCAACTAAATTGTTTTTTTTTTTTTTTTTTTTTTTCTTAATCTCATGGTCAACTAATGAGTTAGCAATATCAAATGATTTAAATTCTACCTTTACGCGTTTTAAGCCTATAGATTTAATATTTAATATTTAATATATCATTCTTAAAAGAGGGACATTCTTGCAAAAAATACCCCACTTTCATAGGAAAAAGTCTTCCCAAATTCTTATCAATGTGTTCCATATAAACCAAATAAGGGCCTGAATCCGTAGATCTGTATCTATCGGTTAAAACATAAATATTTTGCGTTTGTGATATTTTTTCTTCTTCTACGAGAGTGGTAGTAGCACTTGTGGGCAGCCCCGAAGGGTCGCCCTCTTCGCTAATCATAATAACAGAATAAACTTACCGAAATGTTGTTCTGTTCAGAATGAAATTTAATTTAATATTTATACCTATCACTAATCAAGGAGAACCAAAAACAAAAAGTTCGCACTTTTATTTATCGCACTAGCCGCAAAAAAGATCCGTACCGTACCAGTTATTATAGGCTTTTTCCGGTTATTTTGTACAACCTATTGCAGCACCTCTATAAATGTTTAGAGGATAAACTAAATATATACTTTTTACACATACATCTACCTCGAAACATTTTTCTATAGATATTCATTGAAAACGAAAATACTGAAAAATTAAAATTTAGCACTCTTCCTCCAATTTTTACATTACGGTCCATTTTAGAAAATTCATGTAAAAACAGAAATTATAGAGATCGATATCGCAAACACCTTTTAGTTTAACAATTTTCTTAAAAATCAGAATTTTGCACATTTTGTCAAATTTCACGAATACGGACCATTTCAGGAAAATTTGACATAAAGCCAAAATTATAGATAATAATATTAGAAGTAACTTTTAAAATAATTTATGAATTTTACTAATTTTTAAATTAAAATAAATATGAAAAAAAAAAAAAAGTCGCAAGCTGAGAATCGAGCCCCAACTTTTTGCGTGGAATTAATGGACTCTGTCCATGCCTCTACGGCAACTTTTACAATTTTGGTTTTAATACTCGTAATTAAAATAGTTTCAAAATATGGTTCAAATAGAAATACTATTATTTACGATTATTTATTGATTCTACACAAAAATAACTCATTTTAATGTATATTTATTCTTAATAATTAAAAAATATACTGCAATTCATTTGACAGGATTCTCACTTATTTAAAATTTTAAAAATAATATTAGTATATATATATATATATATATATATATATATATATATATATATATATATATAAAATTCAAACTAATTTATTGGGGGCAGCAGCAATATGTAATAAAGAAAACTCTTTAAAGATGATCCAAGCTTTCGGAAATTTAATTACTTATTTCCATCTTCAGGGAATCTATAAAAGGTGTGGTGTGTCTTCATAAGAACTTAATATTATTAAGAGAGTGAGTTACTTACATCTTTGTGACTGTTGAACAGTTTAGACCACAGAATGGACTATGATGCATCTAAGATTCTTGACACAGAATCCAATTATACCAAAAGACTCTTCTTAGAAATGGCTTGGATATACCAAAATCAAAATTGTATTAATAAAAGGACTGACATAAAACATCTAAGTGCTATTTACTCATACTTACTCAACACCAATACAACCCTTCATCACAATAATAGTGACAGTATTATTACAGATGAAATCTAACTTTTAAATGACCACCTTTTATGATACAAGTCTGATTAAGACTTTTATTATTCAACCTTTCATCATAACAATGGTGACAGTATTGTTTTTGATGAAATAATTATACAACATCCTTTCATTCATCACAACAATTAGTGACAGTTTTGTTGATGATGAAATAATTAATCAAACTACATTCTCAGATAAAACATTTATTAAATAATAATTTAGGTACATAGCAATCTTCCTAACTAAGTTCCTTATTAGTAATTTCTATATTTAATCTAACACACTTGTATACATAAACAACTAATGACATAAATTTTGACATAACAGTTAAATTTCAAACTTGGCATAATTCTATGTAACTGAATTTTAAACACAATAATTTAAACTTATATTGTAAAACTGTGTCATAGAAGTTCTATATGTGCATCACAATCGTAAATTTTAAAATATTTAACATCATTAGTAATTCATCCTCACAAAGATGTAAGTAACTCACTCTCTTAATAATATTAAGTTCTTATGAAGACACACCACACCTTTTATAGATTCCCTGAAGATGGAAATAAGTAATTAAATTTCCGAAAGCTTGGATCATCTTTAAAGAGTTTTCTTTATTACATATTGCTGCTGCCCCCAATAAATTAGTTTGAATTTTATATATATATATATATATATATATATACTCGACCAGCGTATCATGTGACATCCAGCAAAAATTTTGACTTTGTGACATCCACCCTTTACAAAGACTTTAGGAAAAAAATAAAAATATGACTTCTTTTAATTTAAAAAATATTATCACTGAGCGAAAAATATCACAACCATACACATTTTAAAAAAATAAAACGTCCTATCGTTGTGAGATCCAAAGTATACACGGTATATATTTTTATTAACAACACTTTGTGACATCCAGAAAAACCTTGCATCTTGTGACATCCAGTTGTTACGTCACAGTATACCATTTCTACAGAAAAACTGCCATTCTTATAACATCCAGCAAGTATATAGATACATTTTTAAATTAAGTATCTTATTACATCCTAAAAACTTAACACGTTTAACGCCAAAGCACACCCTCAAATTCTATGATTTTTATTGTTTTTTATTCCAATGTGATTTCTTTAATGGTTTTGATAAAATAATTTATTTCATTTTTAAATAATTACTGAGGCCCTTCCTATGGGGCCTCAGTATTGCATATGTGCAGACGAAAACATTTTCTTACCCCCATTTTTAAAACTTTTTTTTATGTTTCCGATCATTCTGACTCCGAAAATGTTTCGTCTGGTCGTCTGTGTGTATGTATGCCGGCACAATAACTCTAGAACGAAAGTCCTAATTGACTTGCGGTTTTTATCTTCTTGAATAATTCCTTCTAACTTCGAACCCTATTGATTTTCAGAATTTTCGGTTCATTCTAACTACTTTAATATCAATTTTCTTAAAATCCGCTTATGCATTTCTTATGTGACAATTTTAGGAATTCCAATTATTTCTAACGTCAACATCCCTAACATTCTTTACATTCCATAAATTGCAAACATTCTCTAACGACCTGTCAAACAACAGCTGTTGATAGTAAAAGTGAAATTTCTAAGGCGGGTTGCGACCTTCATATTTGCAACTATAGCCATTTTGGAGGCTAATTTTATTCAAAATTAGTCGCCAAGCCTGCCAATTATGAAAAATAATAATAATAATAATAATAATAATCTCCCTAATTCACCCCCTTACGAGTGAATTTCAACCCCTGAAGTCGACTGAACGACTTGTGTATCAAATTTATTGGCAACCCCAAGAATTAACCGGCCATTTTATTTGGCAAAAATCAGAATAATGCTTGGCTGTACCTGTCAGGTATCAAGATGTCAACTGTTATGTGGGAATGGCTCTTAAATGTAAAATTATTTAAAAATGTATGCTTATTTTGATATTTACTGCAAATAATTTGTAGTGTATCTCAATTAAGGCTTTTCATAAATAAATGTGCAGCAAGACAGATATTATAATGTTCTTATACAAAGCACTTTTTTATTATATGAAAGAGATGTAGGATAGAATAAAGGTTTGCATATTCAACCAGCGAATTGTAAATAATAATTAGTAAACTTCTTGAGGTTACTTTTGAATTCATTTATTATTGTTTTTTTTTTAATTTCTGTAGGCAGTCAATTACATTTTTTAAACCTTTAATAAAAATTATATTTTGGGAACTTTTAATGATGGCTTGCCGTACATGAAAGTCAGATTGGCTTCTTGTATTATAGTTGTGATATTGCGAATTATATTGAATTTTTTCTAAAAGATCTGATGCGACGGTACTATGTCCTTTTTATTTTATAAATAAATATCAGTCATGTACTGAACATAATTTTGAACTGAAAGCCGATTTATTTCTTTTAACATAGTTGCACTACTCATCCTTCTGTCCTTTATGTCCTTTATTAGAATATAAATAGGCAAAATAAGGAGCCCAAATATTTTACATAAGCAGGCTTAAGACGTAAAAGGGCCAATTATTATTGGAAAAATTGCTCGAGTAAGTTTTTAAACGCTAATCAAAAGGCGATATAAATTGGTTTTAAAAATCCAGGCTTGTGAAAATCATCACATGGATAAACCTAAGTAATGCCAATGTTTCACAAAACAAAAAATTCAACGTCCTAATACTACTAAAGGCTTTCGGTCTTTCGTTCCAAGTTAAATCATTTCTCGTTTTTGTTACGCTACGAGTTTACCCTTGTGGGCCTCAGTGTCGATAAGGTGGGTACCACCATTTTAGCGTCTCTCGAATTTTCTTTTCAGTGTTTGATTGTGTATATTTTTAGATACACTGGCCCAAAATAGTATATTATTAAACAAGCAATTTATGGTAGCCATTATTCACGCAGGGTGACGTTTGCTTCCTGAGCCGTAGGCGAGTCTAATACTATACTTTGTATCATTATACCATTATGGTTTCTTTATTAAATAAACGTTAAGTGTAGAATGGAAAGTTTTTATTAAACATAGGTAACTAACTGTTGTTTTTTCAACTTTTCAATTTTAAAATTTTTGGAATATCTGATTTTTCGATTTTTCAATTTTTCGGTTTTTCGATTTTTCGATTTTTTAACTTTTCAATTTTCCAATTTTTCGAATTTCTGATTTTTCGATCTAGAAAATATCGTTATGAATAGTATCGCCCATCTTTAGTTATCTATCGGAAATTGCCAGAATTAGAAAAGAGTGAATTATCATAATTCACTCTAGTGATATATGGGTACCATATGCTTTTAGTTAGGAGGTAGAATATTTATTTATTATTAAGTGGTCGTGGACAAATTAGTTTCCATTTGAAGTAACTTTTTAATCTTTTTTTTTTTGGTATGTGGATATCTCTTATAGAGATTGGGTACAGGTTCTCCCTTTTCCAATAGTTTGGGACTCCCGGATCATTAGTGCAAGTCAGGCTTATCATTTACCCACTAAACGCACCCCTGAGCAGGTAATATTTTTTACTTGTCCATTGGGACTACTTTATTAATTTTTTTGAGTATCTATCGACCTCGTATTGTTGATTCTCCGGTCTCAAGTGCATTAACACGGCCAGTTGGCGAACCTAAAGATAAATCCAGCGGTGTTTATTATTTTTGCGCACAGACTATTTTACTACAAACATTTTTAACTTTAAATTATTTTTGAGTTACACAAAAAACTACATTTCTTAATTAGTTAAGTTAGTTTCCATATTTAAAGAGACCAGAAAAAACTAATATTAGTCATGTGCAAAAACATAAATTGTGCAGATGATTTTCCTGCTAAAACATAACGTCTAAATTGTTTTGTTTTAGTATTTTGGAGATAAAAAATGAAACTAAAGGGGTTTTTAATAACTTTAACACGTTATATTGACGATAATTTATTCCCATGTGAATTTTTAAAAGCTACATATTATGTTGGTACTTCTATATATCTGTGCCTACCAGTACTAAAAGCAATTCTGTGAATTAATTTTTCCTAGAGTCTAGCGGTTATGATGTTGGTACGACATGCAGACATGCAGTGAATAATTAAAAAGTAATAATTATAATATTTGGTTCTAAATACGAACTTTTAAGTACATTTTATTATAGTGTACACGCATATAAGTACCAACAAAATATGTAACTTCTAAAAATGTGCTTAGTTTTAAAATAATATAAAAAATATTTAATTTTAGTAATTAAATCATCTACTCAAAAATTAAAAGCATATGATTAAATTTTTTTGTGTGCTTTTTTCAAATATGGATACAAATTTAACGACTTGTAGTGTGTTCTTATAAGGATGGACAAATTTATAATTTTTTTTTTCTTATTAATGCCTTAATAGATTATGGTAAGTTATAGAGAATACATGTGCCAAATTTCAATAACATAATAGCGGTTGGTAAGTTATGAAACAAGAAAGAAATTGGCAAAGGTAATAAAACTACCTGTATCTCGGTTATAAATGGCGAAAGAACCATTAAGTAAGATTATTTGGAATCATATCAGAAGCATAAAAAACTAAGTATTAAAAAAAGGGTAAAACTTCTTAGATTAATTCACTCTAAAATAAAAAAGAAATAAAATCCGCGTACATCAATATTTATCGCACAGCAACTTAAATATACTATTAACTCTATACGGCAAGGCACCGACGATGCACGAACGACGATCGTTTGAAGTCGTTTTTATGAATTAACTCATCATATTTTTTATGTATTAACTTTGATTTATTTAAATTTATTTAAATTTATTTAAATTTATTTAAATTTATTTAAATTTATTTAAATTTATTTAAATTTATTTAAATTTATTTAAATTTATTTAAATTTATTTAAATTTATTTAAATTTATTTAAATTTATTTAAATTTATTTAAATTTATTTAAATTTATTTAAATTTATTTAAATTTATTTAAATTTATTTAAATTTATTTAAATTTATTTAAATTTATTTAAATTTATTTAAATTTATTTAAATTTATTTAAATTTATTTAAATTTATTTAAATTTATTTAAATTTATTTAAATTTATTTAAATTTATTTAAATTTATTTAAATTTATTTAAATTTAATTTATTTAAATTTATTTAAATTTATTTAAATTTATTTAAATTTATTTTAATTTATTTTAATTTATTTTAATTTATTTTAATTTATTTTAATTTATTTTAATTTATTTTAATTTATTTTAATTTATTTTAATTTATTTTAATTTATTTTAATTTATTTTAATTTATTTTAATTTATTTTAATTTATTTTAATTTATTTTAATTTATTTTAATTTATTTTAATTTATTTTAATTTATTTTAATTTATTTTAATTTATTTTAATTTATTTTAATTTATTTTAATTTATTTTAATTTATTTTAATTTATTTTAATTTATTTTAATTTATTTTAATTTATTTTAATTTATTTTAATTTATTTTAATTTATTTTAATTTATTTTAATTTATTTTAATTTATTTTAATTTATTTTAATTTATTTTAATTTATTTTAATTTATTTTAATTTATTTTAATTTATTTTAATTTATTTTAATTTATTTTAATTTATTTTAATTTATTTTAATTTATTTTAATTTATTTTAATTTATTTTAATTTATTTTAATTTATTTTAATTTATTTTAATTTATTTTAATTTATTTTAATTTATTTTAATTTATTTTAATTTATTTCAATTTATTTTAATTTATTTTAATTTATTTTAATTTATTTTAATTTATTTTATTTTATTTTAATTTATTTTAATTTATTTTAATTTATTTTAATTTATTTTAATTTATTTTAATTTATTTTAATTTATTTTAATTTATTTTAATTTATTTTAATTTATTTTAATTTATTTTAATTTATTTTAATTTATTTTAATTTATTTTAATTTATTTTAATTTATTTTAATTTATTTTAATTTATTTTAATTTATTTTAATTTATTTTAATTTATTTTAATTTATTTTAATTTATTTTAATTTATTTTAATTTATTTTAATTTATTTTAATTTATTTTAATTTATTTTAATTTATTTTAATTTATTTTAATTTATTTTAATTTATTTTAATTTATTTTAATTTATTTTAATTTATTTTAATTTATTTTAATTTATTTTAATTTATTTTAATTTATTTTAATTTATTTTAATTTATTTTAATTTATTTTAATTTATTTTAATTTATTTTAATTTATTTTAATTTATTTTAATTTATTTTAATTTATTTTAATTTATTTTAATTTATTTTAATTTATTTTAATTTATTTTAATTTATTTTAATTTATTTTAATTTATTTTAATTTATTTTAATTTATTTTAATTTATTTTAATTTATTTTAATTTATTTTAATTTATTTTAATTTATTTTAATTTATTTTAGTTTATTTCATTTTAATTTACTTTAATTTTAAATTATTTTAATCTATTATAACTTATTATAATTTATTTTAATTTATTATAATTTATTTCAATTTATTTAAATTTTTTTAATTAATTTATTTTATTTTTTTTAATTATTTTATTTTAATTTAATTTATTTTAATATAAATTACAGTCATCGTCCACTCACCCATTGTTGATACACCTTGTAATAATATAGCTGCATATATATTTATTAGTCACAGAGAGTAAATGCATTTAAAAAACTTATTGGCTCTATGCGAAACCCAACAAAAATTTTTGGCAGTTAATGTGTTAACATAAAATAGATCTTAAAATGAGAATCCAAATATATCTAAAATAAATTTTTTGGATGTCACATAACCTAGTGTGTAAAGTTCTAATATACTCTATGGTGGATGTCATATAGTCGGGTGAGTAAGTTTTAATATACTGAATGTTGGATGTCAGAGAGTCGAGTGAGTAAATTCTAATATACTTAATGGTGGATGCCAGACAGTCGAGGGACTGAAATATTTAATATACAAAATATACAAAACCAACTGACGCGAGCGCCACCTTCGCATCTATACACTGGAACTAAATATATACATAAAATTGAAAATTAAGCATTATGACATCCAGCTGAAATTTTTTTGGCTCCCTTTTAAACCTCTTTTATGATGTTTGAACCCCAAAAACGTTGTGACATCCGAATTTGGATGTCACATCGCAGACGGATGTTAGAAAGATAGCAACATTTTTGCGACATGATGTCACAAAGTCGGCAGGACGAATCTATATATATATATATATATATATATATATATAATATATAATATATATATAATATATATATATATATATATATATATATATACATCCCGCAGCAATATTGCGTCCTTTCATAACCCATACATTTTGCGTCTCTGGAAACAGTGTGTTTAGAATAGATTTCATCGAGTATATTGAAACTACTAAAAATTAATTGTCTCAAAATATGTTTTTTATGACCATATCGTTAAAAAATTATATACGTTTTTTTTTTATTTTCCGACCACTTTGACTCCTTTTATATTAATATCTATCTTGCATCCGTATATTACTATTTTACGTCCAAAAGAATATTTTTGTTTCATTTAACATATTAATTTACGTCCAACAGTGTTGCCAATATTTTTTATAATTCAGGAAGGCTTTGTATTAAAGTCCAATTTATTTCGAAACCAACCATAAGAATAGTCTAAATATATAAAATTATTTGTTCTGATTGACTGACTGACCCATCAATCTTACCGCCAAAACTTCTAAGTCTAGGAAGCTAAAATTTATAAGATAGGTTTTTTTTATAACGTATGCAAAAAAGAATTTTCAAAAATTTTAATTCTAATGCTTTGTATCTCTTTGTTGTTTGAAGTTAGACACATAAAAATTTGAAATACAGCTACAGCGTAAATAAATAATAACATGTTTTAGGGTTTTAGGATGTTCAAATTTAAAGGGGAGGAAACGGGGAAGTGAACGCTTGTATAGAAAAATAATTTTTTTTAGGTTATCGTTTTTGAATTTTCATATTTTAGGGCGGGAAACAAGTGGGGACAGGGGATAAAAGTTTGTATGCGAGTATCGATTTTTTAAAGGTAGGAATTTAAAAATTGGAAATATAGCTACACATCATAAATAAATAGGTAATGAATTGTTTAAGTGTTTAGGATTTTCACATTTTAAGGAGGGGAAATGGAAGTTTAAAGTTTTTATTAAATATTGGTTTTTTAAAGATAGCAACTTAAAAATTGGAATTGTAGCTACTCATCATACATAAATAATGACTTGCTTCCGGGT
>OV651817.1:8267704-8330204 GCA_927349885.1 Psylliodes chrysocephalus
TTTTGGGCATTAACATACTCATATGATCGAGTAGCAGTGTGAGCCCGAGCGTTATCTTGATGCGAGATGATCCTTCCTCTTGGGCGTTTTTCGCGAACCTTTTGGAGAACCTGACGCAAACAAACTGAATTAATAGTACGTCTATCCTCATCTATCCTTCACTGTTACAGTGGAAACACGCCCAGTAATTCAAAAAAAAAACTGTTTCGGCTTTTTTCAGGAACAACTTTTGAATCGACTCATTTTTAAAGACCCAAATTAACGATAGCAATATACAGGGTACTTGTACAAACTTTAAATAGTGAATCTTTGACTAATTTTAAGGCAAAAAGTTCATATGAACACGTGTCCTAAACCTCTTAACTTTTGTGCTACAGGGTGGTAAAGTTTTCAAAAAAAAAATCTATTTTTTCCAATAACTGTGAGACTATTGTAGATATCTTTACGAAATTTGGTACACGTAAACTATGCATTTAAGATGCATTTTTTGATGTACAAATTTATGTTTTCTACCAGTGGCGTCCATACCTACGGGGTTTGTATTGAATATGTTTGCAGCAAAAAATAGTATGCCACTGCTTCATCTTAAAACAATAGTTATTTATGCAACAAGTGTGTAAAGTTACCCTTTTTTGACGAATGTGAATGTTGTCGCACGAGCCGTAGGCGAGTGCGACAATCACATGAGTAAAAAAAGGGACTTTACACACAAGTGGCATACAATATTTTTTCTACTACCGTACACATAATCCACTAATATTAGAAATATTTTACTTTACGCACTAGTGAAAAAAAGTAAAATGTGCCAAAAATTGTACACAGCAACAAAAATAAATTTATTGGAATTTTAGAAATTTATAATTCTTACAGAACAAAATGACTAACAAATGAAGAAATATTTTAAAAAATAGGTTTTTAACTCTTATGAATATTAATATTGAATGTGCAATTATTGCAATTACCAAAACTTAAGGTTTTGGCCTTTTCCAGCACAGAGTTTGAAAAATGTTGTGATATTACTTCTGTAACCCTATTTTGAGCTTCGAGTGGTATGGATTTGGCCTTTTCAAGTAAAGAGGTTGAAATATTTTGTGTAACTCTAGTTTCACTGTCGAGTGGTTCCACTAATTCTTCATTAGAGTTGTCAACGATAAAATTGTAGCTTTGTTTGGAAGTGGATGGCATACTGTCATCCATCAAAATTTTATTAGAAATTTTGTTTTTTTGTGTTATTGTGCTGTCTACGTAGCCTTCTGCAACAGCAGATGATTTCCATCCTCCATGTTTTTTGACCGTTAGAAGGTCTCCTCCAGAATTTGCCAGCATAGTGGCTGAAGACCTCCTGAAGCAGTGTCCTGTAAAAGCCGTTGGATTAGGCAAGTTTAGATACGTTGCTATAACACTTGGCATTTTAACCAAAAGTATTTATCCCTACAGGCTGTTTAGAATATTTTCCATTTGCGAATTTTAAAAAAATCTGTTACAATTTATATTTGATGGTCTTAATGAGGTATATTTTTTTAGGAAAGATAAATAATCAACTGCAGAATTATTTGGATTTAAAATCCTAAAAATGCGTTCTATTCCATTTTTGGTTTCTGATACTTTGACAATATACACTGTTTGTTTATCTTCCACATCGTTAATTGTCATTTTACATAATTCTTCCCGGCGACAAGCTCCCGCAATTCCAATTATAAAAGCTACCTAAAAAATAACGTATTGTAATGTTACAAATAATTCATTAAACATTAGGAAATATCTTGACGTTGCGCATGTAAAACTCCAAATAAATGCTATTGTAAAAAATATAAAAGTTTTAGGTATAATGTGCTGCCTAACAACCCCGGTGGCCTGTTAGGACAGCAACTGATTTTGTTAGGCAACACACCATACGAACACACATCTCGTTGCAAAACTTTACAGAATATTTTAATTTTATACTGAGCATTCAAGCATTTACTGAGGCATTTACTTACTTTGATCATTAAAAAACTTGGAATCTGGAGCTTTCAACAGAAAATTAATTAATCTTCTCGTTCAAAAATTTTTGGATTTTTTTTGGTTTATAACCTTTATTTTTTTGTTTGAGAAACGCTATTAACTTGTTGAATTTCAAAATATCAACGTTTTTTTTTTTATATTTTAAGGTGCTTTTAAGCATAGAATAAATCGACCATAGGGTAGAAGCTTTGCAATTCTTCAATTCATCAGAGAAATATGCTAAAATAACGTTTTCCGAATATTTTGTCACCTTATTCTTCCTACACCATTCTATAAATGCATTGTATTTTTGCTGATAAATATATGCAGATTTTTCTGGCAATAAATTTTCAGTGGCCTTTTGTGCACTGCATAAGATATCTGGGGGAGTATTATCAAATTCTCTATCGCTAGATAAATTTGAATCCATATCGATTATGACAGATATAATAAACTGCAAATAAAATTTGAATTTAAGTAAACAAACATTAAAAAGTAAAACTTTTTACCTTCTCAAACTTGATTGAGTTTAAAAAAATGCTAAATTGGCTTTAGAATCTAATCTTGAACTTAAGTATACTTTTGTCGTGTTCTGTTATAAGGTAGGTACTAATTAAAAGTTTAGAGATTGACAGTTCTTCTAATCCACACAGCCACGGCCAACTTACTTTTACCAAAATCGACATCCACTGTATGTTTACTTTTAATTAAATCGATGACATTTAGAGAAAATTATAATTAAAATAAACTGTTGATAATTTGTTGGACACTAAATAGATATAAGTAAAAATTATTTATTTATTTGTCTTAGAAGGAGATAGCAAAAAAATGTTAATATAAAATAAAACGTTATATTTTGTTATGTACAAATTTTGTCAAATTTTACTTTTTTTAACTAGTGCGTAGAGTTTTACTTTACGCACTAGTGACAAAAATTTCAACTTTACACACTTCGTGAAGTGCGTAAAGTACGTACTTTACGCACGGTAGTAAAAAAAATTATTTTTGAAATCCTCATTTATTTTTAAACAAATTTAATCTCTTGAGTTTTTTCGTTCGATGCATAGTTTACGCTTTAAAAAATAAAATCCGTTTTATTTCAGAGTCAAATTGCTGAAATGTACAAAATTGTACATATATGCATAGCGGAATCAGTCATGACAGTTTATTTAAAAAATAGATCATGTTTTTTGTCATTTAAAAATGTATGTATGTATGTAATAATTTATTGTCTATTATTGTGTTCAAAATGTACGAATATACCAATGCAGAAATGGCAGACATTCATTTCGTCTACGGAATGGCTCACGGTAATGCACAAGCTGCAAAAAGAATGTATCAAGCCCGATTTCCTCAACGGGTGGTTCCACATGTCCAAACTTTCATTAATATTCACGCAAGACTGTGAAACTGGCAGCTTTAAAAGAACAATTGATATCCCAGGAAGGCCTGCGACAGTTCGAACAGTTGAAATTGAAGAAGCTGTGTTAAATAGAATTGAAGAAGACCCCCAAACTAGTACAAGGAAAATTGCTCATGAATTGAATATTACGCATACAATTGTGTGGCAAATTTTATAATCTCAACAACTTTATCCTTATCATATTCAACGTGTACAGGCATTACTACCTAGAGATTTTCCTCTCAGAGTAGATTTCTGCGTTTGGCTGCGAAATAAATTATTAACAACCCCGGATTTCTTAGGCCATGTACTTGTTACATACGAAGCTTCTTTTTCTCGAAACGCCATCATGAACTTCCACAACAACCATATCTGGTCTGAGGATAATCCCAATGCTATCATAGAAAATAATTTCCAAGGTCGGAATTATCGGGGATCACCTTATTGGACCTTGCATTCTTCCACAAAGGCTAAACGGCGAAGAGTACAGAATATTTTTGGAGCACGAGCTTCCTGAACATTTAGAAGAAATTGATTTGGCTACCAGAAACAGGATGTGGTTCATGCACGATGGCGCACCGGCACACTTTTGTTTGACTGCACGTCAATTTCTGAACGAGAATTATCCTAATCGTTGGATAGGAAGAGCAGGACCGCAAGCCTGGCCTCCCAGATCACCAGATTTAAATACTCTGGATTTTTTCTGTGGGATCACTTAAAGACACTAGTTTACAAAACATCCGTTCAAAATGAGCAAGATCTAAGAAACAGGATATTTGAATCGTGTGCCATTATTAATCAGACACCAGGTATATTCGAAAGAGTACGTCAATCAATGTTAAGGCGAATTGACGCATGCGTTGCAGTAGGCGGCGGGCATTTTCAGCAATTGTTGTAAATGTTATTAACTTATTTGTAAAAGTAGTTTAGTCTTAGTCTGTAAATAATCTAAGTTTATCACATAACAATATTGATCAATAAAAGACACATTTTTCACTTGTTCCATGCAGAATACTATGCGTCGGACGAAAACTATGCGTCGGAGAAAAAAACTCATCAGACCACATTTGCTCAAAACTAAATGAGGATTGCAAAAATATTTGTTATTTTAAGATGAAGCAGTGGCGTACTATTTTTTTCGGCAAAAATATTTAATACGAAACCCGTACGGGCGCCACTGGTAGAAATAATAAAATTATTTGTACATTAAAAAATGTATCATAATCGTAGGAGACGTGTACCAAATTTCGTAAAAATATCTGCAATATTCTTATAGTTATTAGAAAAAAAAAATTTTTTTCTGAAAACTTTACCAACCTGTAGCTCAAAAGTTAAGAGGTTTAGGACATGTGTTCATATGAACGTTTTGCCTTAAAATAAGTCAAAGATTCACCATTTATAGTTTGTACAAGTACTTAATAAACACCCCGTATAATCATGATTCATCACCTGTGATGGTGTTGTATATCAAATTAGACGATCCACGGTTAAAGCGATGAAGTGTAGATCTGCACCATCTCACACGGTTTTCTTTTTGAGCTGAAGTCAAGTTGTAGAGAATTCACCGTGATCAGGGCCGACTAGAGGGGGGGGGGTAGCCGGGACCAATTCCCGGGGCCCGGACTCAAATGGGGGCCCGACAGCCGTATAAGGGGGGTCCCGCAACTGTTTTTGTTTTGTTTTGTTTTGTATGAGAAATTCGACACAAGACGAGAGGGGGAAGTTTTAGGTTGGGGACTTTTTTTTTGAAAAAGCAATTCAAACAGAGGAGGAAAAGTTTTTGCTTGAGGACCTTTTTTGTTTTAGATAATTCAATTCAAGCAAAAGAGGAAAAGTTTTTGTTTGAAGATCTTTTTTTTTGTCACGGGGCCCGATCTAGAGAATTGTCCTGGGGCCCGGCCTGGCTCTCGGCGGCCCTGACCGTGATCAAACGGACGTTCAAATGTTTGTGTAAAATAGTGTTAAGGCTTGCGTCTGACACACAAGGAATCGCTTTTCGTGCAAGAAAAAGATGGGTATAACTTTCCGCAAAGTAGGAGTCCCGGGACGTGGCGGTCCCCGGCAGTGAGTAGGGGAACTTAAAAATTTCTAACCATCGACGAATAGTTTTCTACTTCTGCTTTCAAGCCTTCGACCGTTAAGAAATTTACATAAGCAGACCCGGAATTAGTATCGTTTTAGGAAGAAATTTGAAAAGTTTATTTCTAGTTTATAAATTACCTTTCTTGTCATAAAAAGTTTAAATTATAGTATGCTAAAATACAAATAAACCATTTTAACTTTCTTAGCAAAAATCAAAAAATCTAAACAAGCGCGTAAAGAACAGAAACTTTGGAATGAACCAACTTATATAAATCAAATTGTGTATGTATATGCATATTACATATGAAAATAAGAGGTCAATTTTTATTTAGATAATTTTACTAAGTTTATGTAACAGCTAACTATTTTGGAATCAATGATACCAGGTACAAAAAACTATTGGAATTCCATGCAAAAAACAATCAATGGACTCAAATAGTTTTATATAATATACTTACATATATAAAATTCAAGAACTATAAGCAGTGCCACAACAAATACCATAAAATATACCTCCCATATCCCTTTCTTACTTGATTGACATCTCTGTTTACCATATAGGGGTGGGTATACGATTTGTCATATAAAATATTGAATTTGTGTTAGATTAACGCGCATAAACTATTTTAGTCGGCTTCAACAAATTCGTGTCTATCCCTTTTTAATCCCTTATTTGAGCTGTCGTCTGATACATATTTACCTATTATTGAAATATTAGAGGACAATAGATGATACTGGAAATTCCTAATATGACGCAATTCCGGGAATTGAATATTTTATTGTTCGTTATTAAATAACTATTTTTTAATTGGCATAGTTAATTTTTCAATTCAGCCAATAAAACTACTATCTTTGTAAATGTTCTGAATTTAACAAGTATTGTAATGATTTAGGTTTTTTTAATTTATTCTTATATAGGTACAATAGTAGTTTGTTCATGGCACGAAGACGAAATTTGAGCACGACGCCGTTAGTGGAGTGCTCCTCAATCGTCTGAGTGTGATATGGACAATCTACTCGAGTTGTACAGCACATTTTTTCTACGACCCACTAATAAAAATCTGCAAATAGTATTAAAAATTATGTTAGGTTATTAAGATAAAATAACTAATTTAAACTTTCACTAATTTATAAAATATAATAAACAAGAAAAAAGGCAAGTGCTCTGAACTCACTACCATCTCGAGGTGCTTAAATTTTTTTTTATATATAGTTTTATTAAAATTAACGAAATATTTATAAAATTATAGACCAAACAAAAATAGAAATGCTATTATTATTTATCGAGTCTACACGAGAATAACTCATTTTAATGTATATTTAATCTCAATAACTAAACATTTTTTTACTGACAATTAGTTTGACAGAAATGTTACTTATTTAAAATTTTATAAATAATAGTAGTTGGTTGATCAAAATAGGGACTGTGATTGGTGGATTTTATTTTTTGTAGTGTTCTTGCTACCTAGAATCGATATGAAATACATTTGTTTAACTAAACGCAATACCATTCTTTTTCGTTTTGTACTCTATGCGTAGATAATCTAATAACCTTGTGAGTATCCAAAAATTTATTTTCGTTTACTAGATGTTTTGTAATTTCATGTTTTCTTTCACTATTATACTAACTTATATTATTAGCTTACACTATATAGTAGTTTGTGCAACAAGAGTGGATATGAGGCCATATCGCACGAAGACGAAATTTGAGCACGGTAGAGGAGTGCTCAATCATCTGAGTGCGATGTGGACAATCCACTCGAGTTGTACATATGTTACAAATAAAATATTTTAGGTTATAAAGACAAAATATCTAATTTTAAAATAATTTATAAATTTTACGGATTTTTAAAATCAAATAAATATGAAAAAAAAAATCGCCAGCCGAGAATCGTTCCCCGGCTTTTCGCGTGAAAGTCAAGCACACTGCCACGCGTCCACGTCCATTTTTACGATTTTGGTAAATTTATTTATTTTTTTAAAAATATGGTCCAAATAAAAATAAAAGTGCTGTTATTTACGATTATTTATCTATTCTACACAAAAATAACTAATTTTAATGTATATTTATTCTCAATAACTAAAAATATACTGACAATTAGTTTGACGGGATTGTCACTTATTTAAAATTTTAAAAATAATAGTAGTTGGGTGGATTTAATTTTTTTGCAGTATTCTCACTACCTAGAATGGATATGAAATATACTCGTTCGGTTGAACACAATGACATACTTTTTCGTTTTGTAGTCTGTGCGTAGATAAGCTAATATTCATGTGGGTGTAGAAAAAATTAATATTGATAACGTAATAGCCGATACTTTTTTGGATTTGCATCCGAATTGTGCAAATAAATTAAAGGTACAGCCATTATTTTAAATATAGATTCAAGATACTAAAAGTTGCATGGTGTGGCTATTTAATTTAAATGCGACATAGGAATGTATATGGTCCGTTTACGTTGGCGTTTTAGTGGTGCAATAGCGAAAGTTATTTAAATATTTACGGACTGTTTTCAAAACTACTGCAGGGGCTCAATTCTCGAGTTCATTGGAAAATTTTCCCATGGGAAAAGATTCCACTACTTATATTCCCATGGTAATAGGTTATGCAATTCTCGAACTTGTTGGAATAGACATTCCCATGGAAATAGTAGTTTCACGTATGTCTGATATTAAATCCACGAATATTTCGAAACAACCAATAACATTAAAGATATTTTAAAATTTACTGTTGGCATTATTTGTATTTGTTGTGGTTTTTGGGTAACCGATTACCTGTCGAGCCTCCGTGCTGGAGCATGTGCCGTGCCGAGCAATCGCTAGCATGACCGAGGAACAAGTGAAAATATTCGATTATGTAGGTATAATTAAAACTTGTCGAGTTATTCTTAGTTTTCCTTTTCACATGTTGAAAAAAGAAAAAGTAGCTTTTGTATAAAAGAACAACGAAAGTTTCGAGAATCTATGAAATTCTTTCGTTAACGGAAATAATAAAATTTTCGAAAAGGTCTTATTAAATTTACTACAAATTTCTCAATTTGTGTTATTTGCCAGTCCCTTAGCAGCTCCCACAATTTCTAACTGATTTAAGAAAATCAGTTCATACAGTTTCTTAGTGAAAGAGAAGTAATTTTTTTTTTAACTACGTTAGTGGCACTGGATATAAACCAACAGGCCAGTCAATTGTCAGGTGAACAAATAAAAATATCATATAACAAACTTTATTATTTTACAAATTATATTAAAGTTGCTCTACCTTAATAACTAAAAATAACCTGAACTTAATAAGGTTTAAATGTTTTGTTTATTTTTGTTTTTTTTATATACCTACATAAATAAAATAATATCAATTTCACCAAAAATCCAAGATATCCAATAATCTTTGGTTATGTCTTCGTTTTTCGTCAAATTTTCGACTTTAATGCGCAAACTCTAGTACAATTCCCATTGAAAAACACAATTTCCAATGCTCATATTGTCACGAAGTCGTGTTTTTTGTACCAGTTTCGTTTTTGAAAGAAAATACAAAATATAAGAAAATATAA
The DNA here is from genome assembly GCA_927349885.1 of Psylliodes chrysocephalus. Lineage (NCBI taxonomy): Eukaryota > Metazoa > Arthropoda > Insecta > Coleoptera > Chrysomelidae > Psylliodes > Psylliodes chrysocephalus. The sequence continues at coordinate 8,276,716 of OV651817.1, forward strand.
AGTTTATTCAATATCAACCACACCTCATTTATTTTAACAATATTTTTAAATGTCTTGATACACTTTCCACATTTCTCAAGTTTGGGGTACGTAACTATTTACATAAACACAACTCATTCACAATACCTAATATCCGTAAACGCACTAACGCACAATAACAAACAGATAGAAAATAGTCCAAATAATAAATCACGAGAGAATGAAATTTCATCCAAGAGCTAAAAATAGAAATCCATCGGTCTCCGTCATTCCTAAAATTTCAGGTGGACCCTCAACTCCGCCCACTGCAAACCAATATCGACTTATCCATATTCACTAGCGCCATCTATTGGCAGTATCCATTTCGCTCCAATGAAACTTCCATAAGGTGAGACTACTATTAGTTCTTTATACAATGATAATTGTTACACATAAATGGCCGTTTGTAATATTTCCAAAATTTACTTCAATGCGCTTTTAAGGAAATTGATGCAATTGATTTAGATCTTTTAAGTGGCATTTGTTGCTGTAATATATAACCTATTGAAAGAAGAATTATTTTCATCATCGGGTAATTATTACTGGTATAATAGTATCTTTATTTCATCGTAAAAATTACCATATTTTGGAAATTATTTTTAAAAGATCCCTTACAGTTAGAGATACGAAAAACCTTTATTGAACAGTAGTATACAGGGTGTTAAAAAAAAAGTGTAACAAAATAAAACGGAGGTAGTATGGGCCAAAATATGCAGAAAAGTCTTAATAAACATATGTCCGCAAATGAATGGTTTCAGAGATACGGAGTGTTTTGTGTTTTGTATCATTTTTTGATTATCTTTTTTCATTCTCAAAAACTTGCTTTTCTTATCGGAGTCTACCGATGTTTTTTCATAGATACTATTTGCAGTTATTATTTTGTTGTGGGTGAATAATTTTATAAATTTTCGTTATGCCTGTTTACACTAATATTGAATTAGCTGACATGCCTTTTATGTACGGTCGTGCAAATGGCAATGCATTGAAATGGAGGGAGAGCACTTTGAACATCTCATTTAACTCTATGTTGTTATTGATTGTTTATAAATATCATTGTTTTTTTATAATAATAAAAAATTGTTATACACACAAAATGGTCCGTATCTCCGAAACCGTTAATTTGCGGTCATATATTTATTAAGACTTTTCTGCTTATTTTGGGTCATACTATTCACCATTTCATTTTGTGACACTTTTTTTTTAACACCCTGTATAGTTATTATCGGCAGGATTTTTTTCAGTTTTCTCCTTATTGTAGTTTCGGCTGAAAAGTCACTGAAAGAACACGTTGTGTATGTCTATGTTAAATATATTACCCACGCCTGGCTATAAGTAAACATTTTATCTGTCCAACTTTTTAAAAGTTCGCTAACGGTTAGTGAATTTTTTTTCCGTATATATAGCTAACAAACTTGTAATACAACTAGATTAAAATGACAACAAAGTCAGACAAAGTTTGTTACAAAAATATCGCCTACAAGATAGGCTCAGCGGAAAGAAAACAGCCCTCGTATATTATTGTGCATTTTATAATTGGGTTTCTTCAATAATTACAATTATTGCACTCATTATTTACTACAAGCAGTGATTTGCTTTTAGTTCAGCTCTGCTTTAGAGGCCTAGTTCGTTAATTTCAATCTCATGAATAATAAGCATCAGTATAAGCTCGTTGAATAATAGTTATCCGCGAAAAATCTAAAGTAGACCATAACCGAAAAAGGGGTCTATTCTGTAACAATTCCTTTATATTTAACGGCCTTTAAAAATATTTTCTTCTTTACTTCTGTCATTATTTAAACGGATCTTTAAAATACATCAGAGGACTATCTTAGAGAAATCTATTTAAATAATGACAGAAGAAATTAACGAATACGAACATATTTTTATAGGCCGCCAATATTTTTAAAGGCCGTTAAATATAAAGGAATTGTTACAGAATAGACCCCAAAGACAGAGATACGAGTCAGACCCGTAAAAACTAGGCGCAACTCTGAATTAAATCCATACTGACACTTAAAAACAAAAGGAAATGTATGCTCTACATACGTGAATTTTTCCAAGGCCTACTTTAGAAATATTTGTGGATCACTCCTTATAATTTACTATTGAACTTGTCTATAAGTAGCTTTGTTGGCTTTAGTTGACGGTACATGAAAATAGTATATTAAATAGTATATTAATCAAAGAGCATAATGATGTATATTATTAATGAGAATTAAATTGTTATACTATTCGCTTCCATACGTATGTTTACACAATGCAAAGGACCACGCACTTTTCTTATGCAAACGGGAGTACCGTCAAAATGTCTGAATTTTTGATATGTTAAATAACTTGATGTCCCCATCAAAAGTGTCCATGGGCCCAATCGTATCCTATGACTAGATTTTGAGATACAGGGTGTTGAAGTTAGAAATCCCTAGTTCTTTAAAATGGACACCATAAATCACCCTTAAATATTTTTGGAAGTTTTTTGCTCATTCTGTGTAGTCAAAATACATACTTAACTACTGTAATTAAAATATTGTACCTTACAGGGTGATTAATGATTCGGCAAATCTTTTTTGGTCAAAGTAGGTATTCCCACCGAACAAAAAAAGCTCAAATACCGAAAAAAAAAATATCACCGTCAAAGTCTCTCAATATTTGATATCGTATAGTACTCGATGTACTCGTTCAAAATTTTTATTGGTAAAATTAGATCCTATGACTAGTTTTCCAAATATAACTTAATATATACCAAATATATGAATTTTAAACAATAAATATATACTGACATAAGTAGATATTTTCAAGAGAAATATCTTATATTAAATATTTTGACATACTGTTTTAGATTAAGAATATACTCCTTGTACTATTTGCAAAGGGAAAAAAATTCGTACTTACAGGGTGATCGCGGTTGAATATGTAAGTTAAATCAACAAAATGTTGAAATTTTTGACAAAAAATAGAAAATAATTGTTGTTCATCAAAAAAATACAGTCCATATACAGGGTCATACTTTATTTCGGTACAAAAAGTTGATTATATGGTAGGTCTCAGTAGGATGTGCAGAAATGATTTATGATCGGATTACAGATTTATTTGGCTCGAGTATTGTCATAAGTGCCTCTTTGTATTGTATATTTAAATAAGATTATGAGCTCCATTCACGCCACCAATGAGGTAAAGCCCCCAATACATTTTGTTTTAAGTAGCATCCCTTGAAGGATGGTTACAGTTGAACTTGCAAGGTGGAAAAATCAACAATATATAAAATTATTGCCAAATATTAGAAAATAAATTGCTTGTGAGTTCATTATTGAAAAAGATTATAAATATACATACATTAATATTTTAAATAGCCAATACCAAACTTTGTCAAACTGACATAGTTTTTGGAATAACTAGAAATTAAAAACATTTAATGGAGCCTCAGAATGAAGTAGTCAATGAGCAGAAAAATCTGGGAAATTATCCATTTCCTAACTACTGTTTCATTGCGAGTTTTCTTCTAGGAAATCCATTGAGTAATAGTTATGCACACAATGAAGTATAAATGTCATATCTACTTATTGGTACTCATTCATATAAGAAATAGTATTTTCATGTTATTGGTTTCAAATATTTAACATAAGTCGAGCAGACATATTATTGTAATTTAATTTTCACGAAACATTTGTTGATATTTGTATAGTTTACAGCTTACCTGTTCCTCTCTTGATTTTTCAAGGGCTTCTCAAAACAATATGATATGAATATAGGGTAATAAAATATTCGTAATTTTCTAATAACCTGCCTGTTTTTATATTTTCATTATGCAAAGACATGCAAGTCGTTTTGTTAAGTATTTAATGATTTAAACTTGGAAATATAGATAATCTTTAACATCCTGTAACTCCGTAATTTTTCACTTCAGACGTTAAGCTTGTTGTAATCGACACAACCAAGGCATTTTAAATCGACTTGGGTTTGATACCGTGTTAAGAATCACTCGTAATTATAAAATATAAAGCTAAAGACTGTCTGCATGCCTGAAGTTTTGCTTTTTTATATCTACTATGATAATACATAATTTTTCCGAAGATTTTCACAAAAATTGATTACCCTGTATATTTTGTAACCTATGAATTTTAGACGATTGATAGATTTTATTAGTAAATTCTAAATAGTGGTGAATATGCCAACAACCTTATAGGATATATAAACATGTTTACACTTGATTTATATATATTGATCTAGAAGGCTATGATTAAATATTTTCCGAATAATTGAACATATTGTTGACTTTTATAATAAATGACGTTCTGTATTAGTGTTTTAAATAAATATTGTTGCAAATATGGCGTTTGCAAATAGGATTTAGCTGTTATGTTTGCAATAGACACTTTCAACTTCGACTCACTATTCGTTTAGACGAGGACAATAATATAGATGTGCTTAACATTGCTAATTTTAGAAGACAAGCTGCCGGACACCCTGCAGTCGATAATCTACAAGAAGTAAGATTATGTTTAAACTGTTATCACGCAATTACACAGGAACTTAGAAATATTGAAAATGATCCAAATTGCCTAAGACTTAATGTTTTAACACCCTACTCAGTTCGTGGTCGTATAATTTGTAACGCACAAGTAAATGTAAAAAAACTATCGGCAGTATGCACAGCAAATATTTTTTTAGTCTCAAATATTTATGTACCCGAATATCTGAAGATTTGTGACATTCATCTAAATCATTCGGGTTTACTAATGATTAATTTACATGCTGGTTTGCGTTTTGTTTATAGACCATTCCTCCGCGTTAATATTCAGTAATTTTTGTCTAGTTTAAGAGCGGATGCTAATGCTAATAGTAATTTAAAAAATTGGGAAGACATAAATACTTTTAGTTTAGAAGAATTTAAATATTTAACTTCAATTTCTAAAGAGAATTTTCAAGAATTATATGAATTTTGTGAACCAATAGAACAATATGGTAAATTAAGAAGCATTGCTCAAAAAGATTTACTTGCTTTCCTTGTTAAACTAAGACATGGATTGTCAGATAAGTTCATAAAATTACTTTTTAATTATTCATCCCGACAAGTCACTAGTATAGTCGTATCTAATGTCCGTATGTCCCTGCTTCAAAGATTTGTACCTAGTAATATTGGATTTAGATCAATAACCAGAGAAAACTATATCATAAATCATATCCCTGAGTTCGTAAACGCGCTTTACAACCCTATAGCAAATATTTCAAACGCCATATTTTATGTCGATTGTACATATAACTCAATTGAAAAAAGTAGTAATTTTAGAATATTACGTCAGTCCTATTGCTATTTTAAGAAGGAACATTTAGTTAAGCCAGAAATTACAGTAGCTCCTGACGGATATATTTTATCAATCAATGGTCCCTATTTTTCTGATGCATCTAATAATGATGCAGCAATCTTACGGCAGCAATTGGTTAATGATAATAATGAATTTAGAAACTGGATTACAGAAGGAGATATAGTAATAGTAGATAGAGGCTACAGAGATGTTATTCCTAGATTAGAAGAACTTGGGTTAATTACTTATATGCCACCTTTGCTTCATCAAAACCAACGGCAATTATCAACAAGTGAAGCTAATAGAGCGAGACTAATAACTAAAACTCGTTGGGTTGTAGAAGCCAGAAATGGACATTTTAAATCCATTTTTAAATTTTTTAAAGGCCGTATATCCACGCATCATGCAGTTAATTTGAGTGGTTTTTATCAGATTGCAGGTGCGTTGTTAAATAAGTTTCATCCTCTTATAAACCTACCAGGTACAATGGACATAGCAGTTGAAATTTTAAACAAACTAGATGACGTTAATATTATACAAGCACGCGTCGAAGCCCAAAATCTGACTACCAGAAATGGTCGGTGGCGAAGATTGAACCACATGCATATTCCTGAATTTCCTCGCGTAGAGATCAATTTCCTAAAAGACTTGGTAGGTTCTTACCATATTTATTTAAGTCCATCATATATTCAAGATAAACTGCAAAAAGAGGAAAATAATGTTTTAGAAATAGACGAGTTTAGAGAAGAGAATAATTTTTTACGTTTTAGAATTTATTCTAGGTTCAGAAACGCAACTAAATATATGCTGTGGTTGGCATACGAAGAGGAACTTAATGAAAATATTGATCCAATTTTCTACTATTATTGTACATGTCCATGCGGTTCGAGAACTTTAAGTACTTGCGCACATGTTGCATCAGTGTTTCTTGGTTATGCAAGGCACCAGAATAATATAAGATTTCCAACAACACGTTTACTAAATAGCATCGATGATGCAGCAGACCGATTATTTCCAGAAAATATCGATCTCGGTCCCATAATAGAAGAAAATTAATTGTGGAACTCGAAGTGCGGCCACCTCCTCGTGGTGAGTTCTGGGTTGATTTGACATTCAAAACCGGTTTTATTATCTTGTAGCTGCCTTAAATCCCTTGAGTTTTAAATCAAGCGAATAGCTGCACAAAGCTGAATTTTTTTTAGTTTTTTAATTTCTCACCCCTAAGGTCCCAGCTAAATATTTTATTTTTTCGCTAATTTTTATATAGGATGTAAACCACATAAAACACAATTTTTTCACACTAGCCTAAATTAATGTTTTTTTGGTAATTTTTGACCTGCCCTATTATACAAGCAGTGCACTATTCCTACAGGGGCTAACACTTTACGCGGAAAGAAGATCCCAATCTGATATAAATATACAATATAAGGAGGCAATGCTCCAGTCAAAATAAACATTTAATCCGATCATTATTCATTTCTCTAGATCCTACTTATACCTACCGTATAATGAACTTTTTTTGTAATGCAATAATGTATGACCCTGTATGTAAACTAATAAGATTTTTTTAATAAACAACTCGCAAGTTAAAAGGCAATTATTTTCTATTTTTTGCCAACAATTTCAGCATTTTGTTGATTTTTTCCTTTTACATATTCAACCGCAATCACCCTGTAAGTACGATTTTTGTGTCTCTTTGAAAATAGTACAAGGGGTATATTCTTAATCTAAAACAGTATATCAAAATATTTAATATAAGATATTTCTCTTGAAAATATCTATTTTGTCAGTATATATTTATTGTTTAAAATTCATATATATTTGGTACATATTAAGTTATATTTGGAAAACTAGTCATAGGATCTAATTTTACCAATAAGAATTTTGAACGAGTACATCGAGTACTATACGATATCAAATATTGAGAGACTTTGACGGTGATATTTTTTTTTTCGGTATTTTAGCTATTTTTGTTCGGTGGGAATACCTACTTTGACCAAAAAAGATTTGCCGAATCATTATTCACCCTGTAAGGTACAATATTTTAACTATATTTATTTATTTATTTATTTATTTACGGATTTCCAGTACATATTGAAAATACAAAATTGAAATACATATTAAAAATACAAAATTATTAAAATTAAAATTAAATTAAATTAACACAGGTTACATATACAGACATACCTATTTTTAAAACCGCAGAAAAATTAACTATTAAAAGTAGACATAAAACTATAAGAAATAATGAACATAGAAGGTTAAGTATTAATAGATTAGATATAGTTATTTTACGGGTGTGAAGTTATCCACATCCACAAATGTACACTGAGAAAAATATAACTCTATCGTAATAGTCATATAACTTGGTTCAAATTACCTGTAGAGGCTTTTCATTTGTAGATTTCAATTGGGGAGGTTTCAATACACAGCAACCATACCCGCAATTAACTTTTGCTTTGTCTCAGGGGGTGCAATTGCGGGTGAAATTTAAAAAAAAATCATAGAAGCCACAAATGACTTTGTACACCTTTCTTCTTGAGATATGTTATGTAGTTTACTCTTTTCTTCATCCCTGATACCATGCTGGAGTTTGTCGAGCCGTCTGAGGGGGTGCAATTGGGGATGAAATTAAAAAAAAAACAAAAGCCACAAATAGCTTTGTACACCTTTCTGCTTGGGATATGTTATGTAATTTTCTCTTTTTTTCATCCATGATAGCATGCTGGAGTTTGTTGAGCCGTCTGAGGGGGTGCAATTGGGGTGAAATAAAAAAAATCATAGTAGCCACAAATGGCTTTGTACACCTTTCTGCAAGCGATATGTTATGTAGTTTGCTCTTTTCTTTATCCCAGATACCATGCTGGAGTTTGTCGAGTCGTCTGAGGGAGTGCAATTGGGGATGAAATTAAAAAAAAAATCATACACGCCACAAATGGATTTGTACACCTTTCTGCTTGCGACATGTTATGTAATTTGCTCTTTTCTTTCTCCCAGATACAATGCTGTAGTTTGTCGAGCCGTCTGAGGGGGTGCAATTGGGGATTAAAATAAAAAAAATCACAGAAGCCACAAATGGCTTTGTACACCTTTTTACTTGAGATATGTTATGAAGATAGCTATTTTCTTTATGCCTGATACCATGCTGGAGTGTCGAGCCGTCTGAGGGGGTGCAATTGGGGGTGAAATTAAACAAAAAATCATAGAAGCCACAACTGGCTTTGAACACCTTTCTGCTTGGGATATGTTATGTAGTTTGCTCTTTTCTTCATCCCTGATAGCATGCTGGAGTTTGTCGAGCCGTCTGAGGGGGTGCAATTGGGCATGAAATTAAAAAAAAATCACAGAAACCACAAATGGCTTTGTACACCTTTTTACTTGAAATATGTTATGAAGATAGCTATTTTCTTTATGCCTGATACCATGCTGGAGTTTGTCGGGCCGTCTGAGGGGGTGCAATTGGGGGTGAAATTAAACAAAAAATCATAGAAGCCACAAATGGCTTTGTACACCGTTCTGCTTGGGATATGTTATGTAGTTTGCTCTTTTCTTCATCCCTGATAGCATGCTGGAGTTTGTCGAGCCGTCTGAGGGGGTGCAATTGGGGATGAAATTACAAAAAAATCACAGAAGCTACAAATGGCTTTGTACACCTTTTTACTTGAGATATGTTATGAAGATAGCTATTTTCTTTATGCCTAATACCATGCTGGAGTTTGTCGAGCCGTCTGAGGGGGTGCAATTGGGGGTCAAATTAAACAAAAAATCATAGAAGCCACAAATGGCTTTGTACACCTTTCTGCTTGGGATATGTTATGTGATATATTTTAAATTTCGGAAAACTTATATAAGAACATATTGTCCATATTTCTATTATTTCAGCTCAGAATCACTTCTTTTTTCCGGATGTGATATTTTTTATTTCCACAGCTTAATGATTTGGAATTTTAAAAATAAAAAACATAAAATCGAGAAGGGCCCTCTTAATTTTGACAAAAAGGAAAAACATAAAATTATCAAAAAAGATCTTTATGAAGAAAAGAGCCAACTAGATAATATATCACAAGCAGAAAGGTGTACAAAGCCATTTGTGGCTTCTATGGTTTTTTTTATTTCACCCCCAATTGCACCCCCTCAGACGGCTCGACAAACTCCAGCATGGTATCTGGAATGAAGAAAGGGGCAAACTACATATCATATCGCATGCAGAAAGGTGTACAAAGCCATTTGTGGCTTCTTTAATTTTTTTTATTTCACCCCCAATTGCACCCCCTCAGACGGCTCGAAAAACTCCAGCATGGTATCAGGCATAAAGAAAATAGCTATCTTCATAACATATCTCAAGTAAAAAGTGTACAAAGCCATTTGTGGCTTCTGTGATTTTTTTTTAATGTCATCCCCAATTGCACCCCCTCAGACGGCTCGACAAACTCAAGTATGCTATCAGGGATGAAGAAAAGGGCAAACTACATAACATATCCCAAGCAGAAATGTGTACAAAGCCATTTGTGGCTTCTATGATTTTTTGTTTAATTTCACCCCCAATTGCACCCCCTCAGACGGCTCGACAAACTCAAGCATGGTATCAGGCATAAAGAAAATAGCTATCTTCATAACATATCTCAAGTAAAAAGGTGTTCAAAGCCATTTGTGGCTTCTGTGATTTTTTTTTAATTTCATCCCCAATTGCACCCCCTCAGACGGCTCGACAAACTCCAGCATGCCATCAGGGATGAAGAAAAGAGCAAACTACATAACATATCCCAAGCAGAAAGGTGTACAAAGCCAGTAGTGGCTTCTATGATTTTTTGTTTAATTTCACCCCCAATTGCACCCCCTCAGACGGCTCGACAAACTCCAGCATGGTATTAGGCATAAAGAAAATAGCTATCTTCATAACATATCTCAAGTAAAAAGGTGTACAAAGCCATTTGTGGCTTCTTTAATTTTTTTATTTCACCCATCAATTGCACCCCCTCAGACGGCTCGACAAACTCCAACACGGTATCTGGGATGAAGAAAAGAGCCAACTAGATAACATATCGCAAGCAGAAATGTGTACAAAGCTATTTGTGGCTTCTGTGATTTTTTTTAATTTCATCCTCAATTGCACCCCCTCAGACGGCTCGACAAACTCCAGCATGGTATCAGGCATAAAGAACATAGCTATCTTCATAACATATCTCAAGTAAAAAAGTGTACAAAGCCATTTGTGGCTTCTGTGATTTTTTTTTAATTTCATCCCCAATTGCACCCCCTCAGACGGCTCGACAAACTCCAGCATGGTATCTGGAACGAAGAAAGGGGCAAACTACATATCATAGCGCATGCAGAAAGGTGTACAAAGCCATTTGTGGCTTCTTTAATTTTTTTATTTCACCCATCAATTGCACCCCCTCAGACGGCTCGACAAACTCCAACACGGTATCTGGGATGAAGAAAAGAGCCAACTAGATAACATATCGCAAGCAGAAATGTGTACAAAGCTATTTGTGGCTTCTGTGATTTTTTTTAATTTCATCCTCAATTGCACCCCCTCAGACGGCTCGACAAACTCCAGCATGCTATCAGGGATAAAGAAAAGAGCAAACTACATAACATATCCCAAGCAGAAAGGTGTACAAAGCCATTTGTGGCTTCTATGATTTTTTGTTTAATTTCACCCCCAATTGCACCCCCTCAGACGGCCCAACAAACTCCAGCATGGTATCAGGCATAAAGAAAATAGCTATCTTCATAACATATCTCAAGTAAAAAGGTGTACAAAGCCATTTGTGGCTTCTGTGATTTTTTTTTAAATTTCATCCCCAATTGCACCCCCTCAGACGGCTCGACAAACTCCAGCATGGTATCTGGGATGAAGAAAAGAGCAAACTACATAACATATCCCAAGCAGAAAGGTGTACAAAGCCAGTTGTGGCTTCTATGATTTTTTGTTTAATTTCACCCCAATTGCACCCCCTCAGACGGCTCGACAAACTCCAGCATGCTATCAGGGATGAAGAAAAGAGCAAACTACATAACATACCCCAAGCAGAAAGGTGTACAAAGCCATTTGTGGCTTCTGTGATTTCTTTTTAATTTCATCCCCAATTGCACCCCCTTAGACGGCTCGACAAACTCCAGAATGGTATCTGGGAGAAAGAAAAGAGCAAATTACATAACATACCCCAAGCAGAAAGGTGTACAAATCTATTTGTGGCGTCTATGATTTTTTTTTTAAATTTCATCCCCAATTGCACTCCCTCAGACGACTCGACAAACTCCAGCATGGTATCTGGGATGAAGAAAAGAGCAAACTACATAACATATCGCTTGCAGAAAGGTGTACAAAGCCATTTGTGGCTTCTATGATTTTTTTATTTCCCCCCCAATTGCACCCCCTCAGACGGCTCGACAAACTCCAGCATGCTATCATGGATGAAAAAAAGAGAAAATTACATAACATATCCCAAGCAGAAAGGTGTACAAAGCTATTTGTGGCTTTTATGTTTTTTTTTTTAATTTCATCCCCAATTGTACCCCCTCAAGACGGCTCGACAAACTCCAGCATGGTATCAGGGATAAAGAAAAGAGTATACTACATAACATGTCCCAAGCAAAAAGGTGTACAAAGCCATTTGTGGCTTCTATGATTTTTTTTTAAATTCACCCCCAATTGCACCCCCTGAGACAAAGCAAAAGTTAATTGCGGGTATGGTTGCTGTGTATTGAAACCTCCCCAATTGAAATCTACAAATGAAAAGCCTCTACAGGTAATTTGAACCAAGTTATATGACTATTACGATAGAGTTATATTTTTCTCAGTGTACATTTGTGGATGTGGATAACTTCACACCCGTGTTATTTTAATGTTATTTACAGCGATTTTAAAGCATTTTTGAACGTAGTTAGTGATTTGTAGAAGATATCTAACGAACAATGATTATATTCACGGGGCAAACGAGACAACGGACTATGATAACCATAATTGGTTGAGTGTGAATGTATATAAAAGGTAGGTCTATTTCTGTTCGTTCTTGGCCCAGCATTAAAACAAAATTGTGACAATAAATCAGGACAGTTGATATAACCATTGATCAATTTATAAACAAACAATAGATCTGCATCAAGTCTACGTTTCTCCAGTGATATTAAGTTACAAATACTACCTATTGATTGATAGTTTGTTTCACTCCACCTATAACCCAGCCTATAAGCATAGTGTCTAAGAAATTTCTTCTTCACTCTTTTTAACATATTTATATCACATTGATAAAAAGGACACCACACAACAGATCCATACTCAAGACTTGACCTAACAAGTGATGAATAAATAAGTCTTAAATTGCTCAGAGATAGGTCTTTACTATTTCTAATTATAAAACCGATATTCCTAAACCCTGTAGATTTTAGTTTTTCGATATGATTCTTGAAGTTTAATTCTTTATCCATAATAACGCCGAGATCTTTGATCTCATTCACCCTTTTTAGAATGTTGCCGTTAACCTTGTAATCATGAATAAAAGTTGCTATTTTCCTAGAGAAGGTCATGGCATAACATTTAGAAGTGTTGAGGTCAAGAGCATTAAGTGTGGTCCAGTTGTAAAATCTATCTATATCAGCTTGCAACAAATCACAGTCTTTATCGTTTGTTATTGACTTAAATATTTTCAAATCGTCGGCAAATAGGAGATATTTTGAGTGATCAAATACGTCACCAATATCGTTAGTAAAAAGATTAAATAAAATTGGTCCACAATGGGACCCCTGTGGTACTCCAGAAGGAACGTTTAGTGCGTTTGATACAAAATTATTTATTTTGACGCACTGCACCCGATTTGATATGAAACTTTTGATCCAATTCAAAATTCTTCTATGTATCCCAAAAGACTCAAGTTTACTTATTAATAAATTGTGATTAACTCTATCAAATGCTTTTGAAAAATCTGTATATATACTATCAAATTGCAACTTGTTCTCAAAGGCATTCAAAATGTGATTTTGGTAACATAAGAGATTTGTTGAGGTCGATTTGCCCAATGAGAAACCATGCTGTTCCTGAACAATTATATGTTTTGCTGACCAGGCCAATTGTACCGAAATTAATTTTTCCTACGACCACTTAGGAAAGTGACACATATCACACTATATAGTCCTATGGAAAGTGTCCTATATCACACGCGTATGACTAAGAATTTACTTTCCACCCAAGTGAGAATATGTTACTTTCCGCAGTAGTTGTCAAAAAATGTCAAACGCCTAATTTCTATTTTGATCTATGTAATGTCCATATGAAAACTAAAATCGATATGATTGTTAAATTATTGAAATTGTTTTAAATTAGATCCTAGATATTTATCTTTAACAATTATTATTAAAATAATTTTAAAATAACTAAGATTATGTTTGCTCTTTAATTTGGGTAAATACATAACCGATTAGATCATTCAATTGACGTAAGGCCCATTAGCTCAGTTGGTTTAGACGTCGAACTTATCAACTTTGCCATTTTTTGACCGCGTTCAATCTATGGTTCAAATCCTGGCGGAGCCGAATTTTTTTTTTGTTTTTTTTTTATTTTTTATTAGTTTTTTTTGTTTAGAAAATATGAAAATTGAATAAATACGATTATTGTTGATTATTTTTTTAAATACATTTTAATTAATATAGTAATAATAACCTTGGTTTTACATTTTTTTGATATTATTTTGTAAGCTAATTTCTATTTTGATCTATGTAATATCCATATTAATACTAAAATCGATATGATTGTTAAATTATTGAAATTGTTGTAAATTAGATCCTAGATATTTATCTTTAACAATTATTATTAAAATAATTTTAAAATAATGTTTGCTCTTTATTTTGGTTAAATACATAACCGATTAGATCATTCAATTGACACAAGGGTTGTTAGCTCAGCTGGTTAGGACGTCGAACTTATCAATTTTGCCATTTTTCGACCGCATTCAATCTATGGTTCAAATCCTGTCGGGGCAGAATTTTTTTTTTGTTTTTTTTATTTTTTTTTTATTTTTTTAGTTTTTTTTGTTTAGAAAATATGAAAATTGAATAAATACGATTATTGTTGATTATTTTTTTAAATACATTTTAATTATTATAGTAATAATAACCTTGGTTTTACATTTTTTTGATGACATTATTTTGTGGTCGTAGGAAAAATATTGTACATCACTTGTGTGAAAAGTGATTTTCCACACTCGTAATGTAATATACTATATCAAATAACTTTGGAATTTCAGACTGAATTGAAACTCCTCGGTAATTTGATATATTTTCTCTGTCCCCAGACTTATAAATAGGAGTTATAAAACCGTTCTTCCAGAAGCTTGGAAATACTGAGGTTTTTAAAGATAAATTGTATAACAGATGCAAGGGTTGTGTGTAGTTAAGTATGTATTTTGACTACACAGAATGAGCAAAAAACTTCCAAAAATATTTAAGGGTGATTTATGGTGTCTATTTTAAAGAATTAGGGATTTCTAACTTCAACACCCTGTATCTCAAAATCTAGTCATAGGATACGATTGGGCCCATGGACACTTTTGATGGGGACATCAAGTTATTTAACATATCAAAAATTCAGACATTTTGACGGTACTCCCGTTTGCATAAGAAAAGTGCGTGGTCCTGTCAGGATATAATGCATATTTAAACAATTTGAAAATTGTGAATGTATTATATCGTAGATCGCAAATCGAAAGGTCAGAATTATCTTAAATAAGTTCTTTACACAACTGCCCTTACCGCTAGACCATTGACTGTCAATATTCCTAGACAGCAATTTGATTTACTAGTTCGGGCCAAACGCCGTTTCAGGCTCGTTCTCAAATATTGAAATACCTGACGTTTGTTGGTAAAACCTAACCTATTATATTTGGTTTTCTTTCGAGTTTTGCGTTGCAAACATTAAGTACAACGTAAGCGCTAATATGATATGCAAAAAATGTTTAATTATAAATACTGCAGTGATTTTGAATGTTATTATAATTGAAGAAACATAATTATTGTAATTCAATTGTAATTATAATAATGAGACATCGAGAAAATCATGATTGGAGTTAACTGTGAAATTTAAATGTTTTGGGTTGGTACTTTAGCCACTTTCACACAATGCCAATAGGTCTTTTCCTTTGCATCGAAAGTGTAGCACTGAGCTACGTTATTTCTGAAAATATTGTTCCATCCATACAATTTGTGTAAATGGAACGATTTTTTCAGAAGTGGTGTAGCTCGGTCCTACACTTTCGATGCAAAGGAAAAGACCTATTTTAACCTTAAAATTGAAACTGAACATTTGTGTCAAATTTGTCCAAACTTTTATAAAGAAACTTGAATTTAAAAAAATGGTACTTATTCAACACATAGCAAAGATAAAAAAATCATCGAATGTTAATTGCATACATAAGTGAAAATAAATAGCGAGTGATAGTATTCAATGGGCCTGTTTAGTGTAAACGAATTTAACGAATCTAATGCTATTAACTGTTTAAGCACAAAATTACTTTTTTCATGCAATAAATACTTTAAATAGATAATAAATAATAAAGTTACAGTACTTTAAAAAGTTCACTTTTAAATCAATTATTTAAAACACACTATTTTTGCGCCATTTACAGCGACATAATGAAGCGCCTATTTCTATTGGTCACTAAAGAATCTGTGATACCATAACACATACAGTTGATCGTTATCTTTTTCTAATAGTAACATTTATAGTCCAGTAATTGAAGGGACCAACCTGTCATTAAGTCGGTCCAGATTTCCGTTGTGGCTCAACTCTTAGGTCTTGGCGGTCGCTTCCAAGGTCGAAAACTTTTACCAACTCTGCTGCGTCGGAAAGGGCCCAAAATGGACCCTAAAACTGGTTTCCCGCCAATATCTTCCACAATATGCAAATTAGAGAATTTTTGTTTACATAAAAAAGAAAGATCTTATAATTATCTACAAAAATGGTCCCACTCATTTTTGTCGGGAATTCGACAGGTTTCGAGATAACCGCAATCAAAAGTCCCCTCGCACCTGCTTTATCTCTATAGCAATGCTGATTAGCTTGTAAACGGGTGAACAAATTGTTTCAGAACTCGGTTAAAAATTGATATTTTTCGATGATTCAAAGTTCATTACAATG
Organism: Psylliodes chrysocephalus; assembly: GCA_927349885.1. Taxonomy (NCBI): domain Eukaryota; kingdom Metazoa; phylum Arthropoda; class Insecta; order Coleoptera; family Chrysomelidae; genus Psylliodes; species Psylliodes chrysocephalus. The sequence goes on from OV651817.1 coordinate 8,293,168, forward strand.
GGAAAACCCACAGGTATCGATCCATGTGCTTGAAGCCCGTTATTTCCTGTCAAGAACATTGAAAAAGGGGTCAAAGTTATTTGTGGCAATTTTTTTTTTTTTTTTTAGTTGAACCAATATATAATTTTAAGAGTAAAATAAAACTCAGTTAACAGATTTTTTATTGTTGTAATACAAGTATAAAGGGAGATTTGGGAATATACATGGTTTTACCTCATCCTTTAGTTTCAGCTTTCCCCTTTTTATTTTGCTAACAGTACCATCAGTAAAAATAGTCGCATAATATTTGATAATATCTTCTGAAAAGTATAGAACAATTAAGATCAAAAAAAAAATAAGTAGCAACTCTTTATCTAACATTTTCTTTTCTAGTAAGTTAAATGTGATGCATAATTATTGTTGTTTGTAAGTCAGCATCTATGACTGTACAATTTTATATTATACTAAGTGACATAGAAAACAGAACACCCAGTATTAATGAATTTATTACAATAATTTTTAGTATACATGTGTCTTTGGGTTAGTTAAGTAATTGATCAAAATGTAAGAAAAATCCAACCGTTGAAAAAAAGTAAAAAATTAATAGTGTGTTGGTCCTCCACGATGTACTCAGAAACACGTCGAAACACTCCTAATAAGATGGTCGATTTCCTCTTGAGGTATCTCATCCTAGGCAACTTGTACCTCATGCTGAAGTGCCGCTAGAGTCTGAGGAGGATGGGGTAAATGGAGTAATCTTCTTCCCATAATGTCCCAGACGTGTTCTATGGGTGAAAGATCGGGAGATCTAGGGGGCCAAGGCAACAAATCGACTTGATTTTCTTCAAAATGGGCCAACGTAATTCTGGCTACATGTGGTCGTGCATTATCTTGTTGGAAAAGTGGGTTGGGGAGCGTCCGAAAATAAGGCAGAACATGTGGTTCCACCACCTCCTGGATGTAACGCACGGCGGTCATGTTGCCTCTGATGAATACCAAAGGTGACGACCTACTTCCATAAGTAATGGCCCCCCATACCATAATACCGACAGTGTGGTGCACATGCCTTTCCACGAAAAATTGAGGATCTCGTCTTTCACCACGCCGCCTTCTCACCCTTGCACGTCCATCATGCATGCCCAAACAGAATCTGGATTCATCACTAAAGGCAATGGTATTCCATTCATGGTCCCAGTTCAGCCGTTCTCTGCACCAAGCCAGTCGATCACTTCGGTGCCTAGGAGTGAGAGGTAGGACAAACTGAGGACGGTATGACGTAAGTCCGAAACTTCTGATACGGCGATAAACAGTTCGCATTGTTATTGGCCTGCCATGTTCTGCAAACCATTGGTCAGCAATTGACCTTGTGGACGTGAAGCGGTCCCGTAGAGCCAAAAGCCTAAGGCGGCGATCTTGGAGTGGGGCCGTTCTTCTGATACGTGTACCTCTAGCTCTTCGTGTACGGCCTTCTTGATTCCATACCCGACAACAAACCACCACCGTATTTACACTTTTGTGCATTCTCGTGGCTATTTCTCTGAAGGACAAACCAGCCTCGCGTAAGCCCACTATTCGCCCCCTATCAAACTCGCTAAGCTGTAGAAATTTTTCTCGTCTTCTCACTCTAGGCATGATAAACAAATCAAAAAAGCTCTTCACAAAGTATTGTACGACGATCAAATGCGAATTGTAGCTATAAAACACAATTATCGCGTCTTACTTTTTTGTGAGAACAGGACGATAACACAAAAACCACTCTATCGATATGGCTGAAAAACTGATCGTTTTTTATTCTAACTTAAACAAACATATTCCTAGAAATTCTTTGTAATAAATTCATTAATACTGGGTGTTCTGTTTTCTATGTCACTTAGTATATATTATAGAAGCTTTAAAAAGACATTGAATTGATTTCTTCTTGTGTTTTCTTTAGTTTTACATTTGATTTTTAACCTGTTTTACAATCTGGAACGACGTAAATCTTGCTTTGATGTTTTTTGTCACTCATGTTACTTGTACTTAGGTACTTATTTTCACATTATTTTGATTCTTTTCACCAATTTTTTAAAAAATCACTTCATTTTACATTGACTTACATAGAAAATTTACACCGCTGTCATTCGACATGCCAACTACAGTCAATTTCGTTTATAAAAAGAAGGACGGAAATTTGAAATTTGACCATTGCGGATTCGCCTCCTTATCTCTAGTCTTCATACTTTAAACTAACAGGAATAAATAATATTGCAAAATTATTGGAGTTATAAATAAAATACAATTATACGAGTATTTGTTCGTAAATACATGTCATGCTCCATGAAGATTAGTATAATAACCTGTCAAATGATTGACCAACCATCTAATGCCAGATCGTGAAGTTGGATACATGTTGATGTTAAAATATACTTTATCTAGCTCTTATAATGGTCAAATGGGTACCTCACCTTCTAACGACCTCTAGTGGATTTTTTGGTGCCATATCGTCTTTTGTTTTTATATGGGTGTTCAGTTCCGTTATACAAGCTTCACCGTTATTGGTCACCTCTAAGACATTTAATTTGTAAATGCCGTTGCACCCTCAAGGAATACGAATATAATCTTAATCAAGATATTAATTTTAGATTGTTATATTGTTTTTGTTTTTGGAATTTGACTTTTGTACTTGTTTGAGAGATGAGTTGTCAATCTTATGAAAAGAATAAACGTCTTTTTAATTCAGCTAAATTCGAATATCAATCAATTCTAAACACAATTGGTCCTTCGAGCCGGATAGTTGGTTAATCACATCGAAATATTAATCGAAAAGCAAAAAATAAGTACCTATATCATTGGACTGGAAATCATTTGAAGGATATTGTATTTTGGGGCATATTATCATTTAAACTAATTGGAGTTAATGTGAGTCATAATAATTCTTTGTCTCTGATATTTGTGCATTTATAGTTAGTCGGTCCTTTATTTTTTGCTAAAAAATAAACCATGAACGAGGAAACAAAGCAAAGGTTAGCGGCCCTCAAAGCCGTTGAAAACGCAATTAAACGACTTCAGTCGATGGAGCGAAAATTTCAAAGAAACTTTACTTTTAAGCAGCATTACCTAGAATTTATGCATGAGTATGAAACTCTGGGGCATATGGAAAAAATTGATATAAATCGTGAAAACAGGTTGTCGCAAAATACGTTTTATTTGCCTCACCACGGTGTGTTGAATGAGAAAAGCACTACAACTAAACTTCGTGTCGTGTTTGACGGCTCTTGTAAATCCACCAGTGGCATTTCCTTAAATGATACACTAATGGTTGGCCCGGTAATTCAAAATGATTTGTTTTCAATCCTAGTTCGATTTCGTAAGCATATTTACGCCATTAATGCCGATATCGCCAAAATGTATCGACAAGTTGTTATTAACAAGGATCAACAAGATCTACAGTGAATAGTATGGCGTACGGATGTCGACAAACCCATTGATCATTATAGATTAAAAACTGTTACTTACGGAACCTCATCGGCACCATGGCTAGCGATTCGTAGCTTAATGCAAGTAGCAATAAATGAAAAACAAAATTTTTCTGTAGAAAGCGAAATAATAACGTCCGATTTCTATGTTGATGATTTTCTCACAGGGGCAAACACCATAGAAGAAGCGTGTTCTCTTAAAAATAATTTATCATGTTTGTTAAATAAATATGGGTTTGAGCTAAGAAAATGGGCAGCTAGCGACAAGCGAATACTGCAAAACACAGACATTAATTCTAAAAACAAATAGTATATATCAGATAGTGAAACTAAATGTACTCTCGGACTTTGGTGGCAAGCAAATAATGATTTGTTTGAGTTTAACATCGATGTTTCCGATTCCCCAACTGATTTATTAACAAAACGTAGAATCTTATCATCGATAGCAAACATTTTCGATCCCTTAGGGTTATTAGCACCTATTATAGTTAGAGCAAAAATGTTACTTCAAAAGATGTGGCAATTGAAGGTAGGTTGGGATGAACCTGCCCCACCTGATCTTTTTAAATCGTGGTTACATTTTAAATCACAATTACCGATGGTCCTTAACATAAATATTCCTAGATGTGTAGTAACACCTAGATTTGAAAGGATAGAAATGCATGGATTTTGTGATGCTTCGGTGTCAGCTTATGGCGCCTGCATTTATTTAAAATCGATTGGTGTTGATAAAACAATAACTGTTCGATTATTGTGTTCCAAATCGCGTGTAGCGCCATTAAAATTTATAACTTTACCTCGTCTTGAACTATGTGGTGCTGTATTACTATGTAACTTGTATTCAAGGGTAGTAGATGCATTGAAAATAAAAATAGATTCATCATTTTTCTGGACAGATAGTAGTATCGTTCTTTCTTGGATAGCATCACCGCCTAGTACATGGAAACTTTTTGTAGCGAACCGTGTTGCCCAAATTCAATCTCAGACGATTGTGACTCAATGGTTTCATGTACAATCACTTGAAAACCCTGCAGATTTAGTTTCTAGAGGAACTGAGGCAGAACGTTTAAAATCGGATTCAATTTGGTGGATTGGTCCTAGTTGGCTTTCTTTAGATCAAGTTTTAAGGCCTAAAACCCATTTTAGTGTTAAAGAAGTTCCAGAAAAGCGTAAAATCAAAACGATAACTTTAAACGCCGTATCAAATAAGTTAGATATTTTTGAAAGATTTTCTTCATTTTATCGATTACAGCTAATTACTGCTTTATGTTTTAGATTTTGTAACAATTGAAAAGTCATTAAAGAAAATCGCAAAGTTGACGAACTCTCTACAAATAAGTTAGACATTATTACGAATGGCTCAACATGAAAATTTTTCTTCCGAAATTGATTCGTTAACGAGAAAGAAAGCATTATCCAAAAAATCTAGATTGTCATCTCTTAATCCATTCCTTGATGAAGATGGATTATTACGCATAGGTGGGCCAATAACAAAATCTCATTTAAATTATGATACAAAACATCAATATATTTTACCTATAAAACATAAAATCACAAACTTAATAACATTGAGTAAGCATTATCGACAATTGCAGAGTACAAGCTATTTTAGCTTCTTTGCGTCAACAATTTTGGCTTATTGATGGGCGAACAGCAATCCGTAGTGTTCTACGTAATAGTATTGTATGTTTTCGAGCTCAACCGAACACTATCATGTGCCAAATGGGTAACTTCCCAAAAGATCGGGTCACTCCAAGTAGACCATTTTTTAATTTCAGGTGTCGATTATGCTGGTCCATTTTACATCAAGGATGGAAAGTTGCGTAATCGTGCTATCGTAAAGACATATCTCTGTATATTTGTGTGTTTTAGCACTAAAGCGGTCCACCTAGAGGCAGTTAGCGATCTAACTAGTGCTTCATTTTTGAATTCTTTAAAACGCTTTGTATCCCGCCGTGGGCTTTGTAAAACTCTGTATAGTTGTACAATCAATCAATACATTTATCAAGGAACGAAAAATTTCGGATTTTTTCTTAATAAATAATATTGAATGGAAATTCATTCCTGCCCACTCACCTCATCATGGTGGTTTGTGGGAGGCGGCCGTTAAAAGTGCCAAATATCACGTTACACGGGTAGTTATCTTACTTTCGAGGACTTGGCTACTGTATTAGCACAGATAGAAGCGATAATGAATTCTCGTCCCATTACTCCTATGTCAAATGATCATCAAGACCTCTCCGCCCTAACACCGGGACATTTTCTTATTGAAGAGCCCCTTTCTTCAATTCCTCAGGCAGACTATACCACTATCCCAACCAATAGACTCAAACATTATGAACATTTGCAACAAATTTCACAACACTTTTGGTAACGCTGGACCCGAGAATATTTATCCAACATGCAGCAACGCACCAAGTGGAAAGACAGATCCGTACCAACTCTTAATACCGACGATTTGGTAGTGCTTGTAGAAGAAAATACTCCATCCCAGTCCTGGCGATTAGGCCGCATAACAGAACTTCATACAGGACCAGACGGTTTAACGAGATTGGCTACAGTACGAACTTCAACAGGTTTAGTGAAGCGTGCGGTCCAAAAACTATGCCTATTACCTCTAGAAGATAGTTCAACAAGCGAGTAAATACTGTTATATTGAAACTTATGGTTTCAAGGCCGGCGGCATGTTCAGTTCCGTTATACAAGCTTCACCGTTATTGGTCACCTCTAAGACATTTAATTTGTAAATGCCGTTGCACCCTCAAGGAATACGAATATAATCTTAATCAAGATATTAATTTTAGATTGTTATATTGTTTTTGGAATTTGACTTTTGTACTTGTTTGAGAGATGAGTTGTCAATCTTATGAAAAGAATAAACGTCTTTTTAATTCAGCTAAATTCGAATATCAATCAATTCTAAACAATGGGATTTTAGGGAAGTCGAAACACCAGTAATAATTTATTGAAATAGTAAGTGTCAAGTTGCTTCATAAAAACTGAATTTAAACAAATATTGTTTTAGTTTTAATGTTAAATTATACCATCTAAATCTTTAAATTGTTAGTTATCCGGAATTGCAATAATTCTTTATAAGAAGCGGCAACAGGGTAAAAACATATCGACCACTGTCTGAACGGTTATAAATTAGCCAATCATATTTTAGGCTTCATTACGACATTGTTTAAATATCAATGTGGCGCGCGTTTTAAATTTGCTTGAATTTTTTTTGGAATTTCAATTTCAAAAAAGAAAAATTTGAAAAGAAACAAATTTCAAAAAAATATTTTTAGATTAGATTTTGTGCTAGTTTTTAGAAAAAATAATTTTGAGTTTCACTAAACACGCCCATTCCAGAAAGCATGGCTGATTTTCTTGAAGCACATCTTGAATAAATACCAACCCAAAACATTTAAAATTCACAGCCACTTCCAATTATGATTTTCCTTGATGGCTTGTTATAAGATAAATTTTGGATATTAATAATGGTAATTGTTTTAGATTGAAAACAAAAAATTTAGAGGATTCGGAAAAGCAAAAATACAAAGATTTAATAGTGCCCAGGTATCCCAAGGTGTTAAAAATTGAGAAATTTAACTATTTCATTATGTCTATCTATTGTAATAATACATCTAAAAAGCTGAAAATTATATTAAAATTTTCGAGTATAACAAATAAGTGCCCCAAAATTTAACCAGTTTTTAAACATAAAAATAAATCAATATAAGGGCACTTTACTTGAAAAAATGTATCCCAAACAACAGAAGGATTTGTAGATAAACCTTAATTTTTAATTTGGCATTTTTTATAAAAAGGTGTACAGGATTTTAGTGTTTCAGCCAAGTAATAAAAAAGTATCTGGGTCCCTATCCTCGGCTATCGTTTTCTAAAAAACGTATACGCTTTAGCAACATGCGAGCGCTTCGCTATTCTCGACATTCATTTTAAAAACGGTACGTTTTAAAAACGGGTGATTTACACCGAGTTTTAGGATGATCACGGAATTTTAGGTGAATAATAATATTGATTGATTTTAATCATTAAGATAGAATAAAAAGGAAATGCTATAACGATGCTAAAGTGTCTGCGCCTTTGCATTACACTCTTAAGTCATATTTCAAACTCGTCAGTTTTAGTGAAAATAAATGCCATTTTTGTTAGTTTCATTTAAATCAGTGGTCGCCAACCTGTCGATCGCGAGCTACCGGTAGCTCGCGGAGGCAATTCTGGTAGCTCTCACAACGATTTTAATTTAAAAAATACAAACTGCAAAAATCAGAGAAGCTTCCGAAAATTCCACAAAAAAATCTAATTGTCATAATATTAAACATAAACAGCGGCAACGTTGCGGTGAGCGATTTGCCGCTGACGCCATCAAGCTAGAACCGACCAGCCGGACCAGCGCGTTAGTGTTCGAGAACGATCAGAATCGCTTTGAATGGGATAAATACGCACGGCGCGGCGACATTGCGCTTAGTTTAAAACTGAACGCGTAACCAACGTCCAGCGGTTGGGTTAGTAGAGAACAACAAAAAATAATATTATGGCAAGCAGTTGTAAGAAGGAATGGGAAGAACAATACTTTTTTACAGAAGTTAAAGATAAAAATGTGTGTTTGTTATGTAATACTTCGGTCTCCGTTGCTAAAAAAGGAAATATTGAAAGACATCATAAAACTGTACATTCTAATTTTGAAAAATCATTCCCACTACATTCTGCCGCCAGAAAGGAGAAACTGAAACAGTTAAAACAGTTAATTGGACAACAATCAATATTTTTAAGAACAGTCGACAAAAATAAGGCTGCAACTAAAGCATCGTACCGTGTGTCCCAGATAATTGCACAAAAAAGAAACCTTATGAAGACGGGGAAATGATAAAACAGGCGTTTTTAGAAGCTGCTGATTCGTTATTTGCCAACTTTAGAAATAAAGACGAGATAGTTTCAGCTATAAAATCTATGCAACTTTCTGCTAATACAGTGATGAGACGTGTAGAAGTAATGAGCAATGATATTTTTTTACAGTTAAGAACTGACTTAGATAACTGTGTTTATTTTTCACTTCAACTGGATAAATCAACAGATGTCCTTGACACTGCCCAGATGGCCGTGTTCGTTAGGATGGTTTTTAGTGATTTTACGATTAAAGAAGATCTTTTGAAGTTTATTCTACTGAAAGGATACACTACTGGACAGGAGTTGTTTTCTCATTTAAAAAATATTTCTTCCGAGAAAATTCCAATATCGAAAATGGTAGGCTTGACAACCGATGGCGCTCCAGCTATGGTGGTTTGTGATAAGGGTCTGGTGGCGTTATGTCGTAAAGATGAAACTTTTCCGCAATTTCTCTGTTACCACTGCATTATCCATCAGCAAGCATTATGTAGAAATTTCCTGAAACTAAACAACGTTATGAAACTGGTGGTAAAAATTGTGAACAAGATTAGAGCTCAAGCGTTACAAAGAAGATTATTCAAAACCTTGGCCGATGAAGTTGACTGTCAATACGGGGACCTACTCCTTCATTCTGAAGTCCGATGGTTAAGTAGACGACGGGTGCTGAAACGTTTTAATGATGTCCTATCTGGCATAGTTCAATTTTTCAAACTACGCGATGAACCGACTTCGGAACTAGAAAATTCAATCTGGCTTAGAGATTTTGGTTTTCTCGTGAACATTACAGAGAAATTAAACGAACTTAATTTGCAGCTTCAGGGGAGAAACAAAGAACTAGCGGAAATGATTTCTGATATAAAAGCATTTATCAAAAAGCTGGAGTTTTGGGAACAAAACCTAATTAACAGCGATGCCAAGCATTTTCCTATTCTTTCAGAAAAAAATATCTCAAAATCCATTAGAACCCTATGACAGCAAATATCATGTAGAAATAGTTTCTACCCTGAAGAATAACTTCAAAAATCGTTTTAAGGATTTCAACGAAATGGCTTTAGTAGCGCAGTTTGTTGTTTCACCCTTTATGGAAATTGATATCCAACCGTTTGCAACTTGTGTTATGCAGAACTTTGGCGAAGACATCGCTGCAACAGAAATGGAAGTAATTGAGTTTCAAAATGATTTAGCCTTAAAATCGTTAGTCTCAAGTACCAAATGTATCTGGCCTATTGTAAGTAAAGACAAATATTCAGTTCTATGCCGTGTTGCCTTGAAAGTTCAGTTCAACCTATTTGTGTGAATCTTCTTTTTCCAATATGAAGTTTATTAAGAACAAATATCGCAATCGACTTACATATGAACATTTGGATAATTGTATTCGAATGGCTGTATCAAATTATACTGCAAACATTAAAAAAATTATCGATGAGTCTGAGTGTCAGCCTTCTCACTGAACGTTCTTTTTTATTTTTCAATGTTTATGTTCATGATAGTGCGTTACTTTTTTGTTGTTATTATTAAATATTTTTATTAAATCTTACGTGACATGCCGTTGTGGCTGGATAAAAGTTTGTGTTTATTTTTCAAACACCTTCATTTGGTAGGTAGGAATGTAACTATGAACAAGTACGTACTAGTAATATTAGTTATTTTGTTATTAGTTTATTATTAGTACCTATGTATTATGTATTGCCAGTTAAATAGTAAAATAAATACATATAATGATAAATTAACTGTGGATTATTTCATTTACGTTGCGTTACGTTGCTTCCATATGGGTAGCTCGCTGTTTATTCCAAAATTAACAAAGTAACTCAACACATTGAGAGGTTGGCGACCACTGCTCTAAACTTTAATCAAGCCAATATAAACATACTTTTTTTTAGTAAAAGTAACATGTTTGAAACAGTTGCGTCTCAAATGATTAAACCCATCTGCCATTATTGTCAAAAAAATGTATTAGGCATTCCAACGACTTGTCAAAATGCTGCTCGTGTGTAATGACAGGCCCATGACACTCCCTGGGCGGGAAAAAGACGCGCAGCTTTTACTGCGCTGACGTTTTCGGGATATAACCTATCACTTGTCATAAATCCGGTTAAAAACTCGCTACCATGCGCAGGCAACCCATATTTCCTACACAAATATAAACTTTTGTTTACATTTTATCGAAGTAGTTGTTGTAATACATTCCCAGCTTAAAAACGGAAAATTTGTTATTTTGATAGTGGATTTAGATCAAAAATACCCCAAATACACTTCAGTGTGTGTTTTATCCTTATTATTGCTCGTTTTATTTGAGGACATTGGAATAAATAGAGTACTAAAAGTAATCAAGCTAAAAAGGTGTGTTATAAAAAGAAAATACATTGCCTTCGACTGATTTATATTTAATATGTTTTCGTGAAGTATTTCCAACATGCTAGTTACTTGAATGGTTGTAAATTGTACGTGTATAAGTGATAAAAACATCTAGTGATTTGTGCTTCCTTTTTTTCTGTTGGTGTCCCAGCCCAGCATTTCTAGCCAGCAGTAGTAGCAAAAACATTAACATTATCTACATTCAACCCATTTACATGTACATGATTTATCAGCTAAAAGCAGAATACAATATTTCTCTGCAAAATGTAAACAACGCTACAAGGAAAATTGCTCATGTATAAATTCAACAATTAAATCAAAATATATTATTTTTAAAGGACTTATATCAACTATTATGTTAATTATAAATATTATAAGTATTTGTAACAAAATAATAGTTGTGTATTAATAAACCTGTTGCTACTCCAAAAAATATATTATTTATTGATTATCAGGTATCAAAAATATGTGTACCTATAGAAATTTGTTGAAATGTTCTATTGCTCTTAATCTTTTTAATGGGTTCTTATTATAGTTGTAAATAAAAATCAACACTTTTTATCCGTCTATTTAACACTTACAAACGTATGCATATTTTAAGTTGTAAGGATCCATAGCCTCTTAATGTTTTACATTAGAAATAAGACCTGTGATGTCACATTAAATCGTTAATATGAGGTAAAGGATTTGGGAGTTGTCTTTCAGTCTAATTTGAAGTTCAATAACCATTTTTTACACATAACTAAAAAATCAATAAAAGCATTAGGTTTTTAAATCAGAAATACAAAAAAATTTAGGATTACCACCAAAATCAGATTATATAATGCCTTAGTAAGACTCCATCTTGAGTATGTTTCACAAATATGGATGCCCTTGGAAGCCACACAAATTGATCATATTGAAAAAGTACAAAAAATATTTTTACGGTACCTTTATGTCATAAAAAATACTTGTACCCTTATACCTAAGATCTCGTATAAAACTATGCTCAATAGTTTTAAGATTAAATCTCTTTTACAAAGAAGAAAGCAACAGGCTGTGATATATTTTGTACTCTATTTTAAGTACAAAGATTGTGAATTGATTGACTATATAAATGTTAATGCGGCAAAGATTAATATAAGAAACCCAAGTAACAATAAATTATTTGATTTAGATCCAAGTAGTATATCTCTTTTTAACAAGATGATGGCTGTTACCAATGAGTTTCTTAGCGAGATCCAAATAGATATCTTTAATGTTAGCCTAAGAAAGTTGAGGACTGTACTAAATTAAGTTCACTAGATATAAAGGTTTGTTTTGTTTTTGGTCTTAAATTTCTTGTTACTTAACTCTACATGTAACTACTATTAATTTTTTTATAGTATCCAATACATAAATTATACCTTATGGCTACTTTCAAACAATTCTGTGTGTAGTCACTTAGTTTAAAGTCAATTATTTTAAATTAGTGGTTTTACAAGAATGTCAAATAGTAATATGTATTGTGTCTATGAATTTGCTGTGTATAGTAAATGGCCAATATACATAACTTTGATATTTTTATCACAAGTGTAAAAACTACGAAAACCATATACATATAGTTCCCATTTTAAAATAAATTCAAATTAATTCATAATAAAAAATAACGATTTTAGTCTGCCATACTTGAACTCATTCACAAAAACAATTCACTGAGTATATATTTGTAAAAAACTACACTAAATATGTCTCCGTTACAAATTTTTAAATTTAAAACTACATACTTTCCTATAGATTTTGCAGTACCTAAATAACGTATAGAATAAATTTTTACAATATACTAGAAAAGTTTTAGATTAGAGTAATTCTTAAGAAATAAATCAATACCTCCATTTTGTTACTCTAACCTTGTGTGTTATATATTTCTCTTGACAAACTAACGTTATATTTTGAACTAAAAGTAATTAAACTTTTCACCAAAAAGTAATATTTCACATATATAAAAAAATTTAAAACGGTTCTGTCCTTCTTACATTTGCGAAGACTGCCCTGATATCTAATCTATTTTCTTCTTCAAAGTAATTAAGTTGTTCAACCGTTGTCTATTAAGGTATCTCACATCTCCCTCATACACACGAATTTGAAAAGCAGCAGAACAAAAATTCAACTAACCATGTATACCAAGTCCGTGTAAAGAAAACTTTTCATATCCCGAAAACGTCAAGTGTCAACGAAAATTTCTACTTTTAAAGATCAAACGTGCCGCCTCAGAGTGCCAATACTGATTGGTATATATACTGGGGTAATGACCACGGTTCGTAGACAACACGGTGGCCTCATCACGGTTGCTAAGGACGCAGTGACGTCACGGAATGAAAAAGTGAGATGATAGATAATATTCTACAAGGAAAAATAATGTAATGATTTCCATCAAATTTCAAATGAATTACTTTTTATTTGAAATATAAAGAGAAATATTATTGTGTGAATGGTTCATTTTAAACATTTTGAGTCAGGGTGCAGTCTCCGAGCTGAATTCGGACCACATTTTGTTTATATCCCGAAATATTTTGAAATTTTGGCCAGCCTGGAGCGAGCCGTAGGTGTTGACAGTTTCTGTAGCCAAACAATTTTTAATTTTTATACACAAAAAATCGTTAGAAAAAATAAAGGTACTGAGCTTAAACCGAAATTAAAGGCTAATGGTAAGATTTTATTAGAGTATTATTCTTAGCATATTATTCACTATTATTAAATTAATTGCAGCTTTATCTACCCTACATTTAAAAGCAGACGAAATGGTCTGGCGCCCGTATTTTTGATTTTTTTGAAAAAATCATGATTTTTCTAACCCTGATATTAGTCACAACTAATATAATTTAAAAGGAATAAAAACAAACAATAACACAGATGCAATATCTAAATATGCTTTACTGGTTGTCTGCGTGCAACTATGTATTTTAGTGGCACCTGGATGCTATGCAATGAACCAAAACACCTCGTGGACGCTCAGATGCATTAAGTTTACCTGTCATGCGCAGTGCATGTCGTCACATAAAATGAATGAATATACTTGAATATTCTCACTAAGTTTATTGCTATTCCAAACAGCATTCGTTTAATAATTGTTCAACGCTATTTAGATTGTTTTCTTTTTTTATTGTCGGAATCGTATGCAAGTCGTTAAAACGTGATATTTCAACAAGGCTCTTACGAAAAAAAAAAAAAAAAAAAAATAGCATACGTTTGTTAAATGTCTGAAGTGTACCGATTATTTTGCGACCTTTTTTTAGCGTATGCAAATATTTGAAACACTTCCGAAATGTACTTTTTTTCGCACATATTTATCAAATACTTTTAACATAGTCAAATTGCATACATTAAATAAATTGCTCCAAGTAATTACAAAAAAATGGCATGTTTAAAAAATACCACAATGCATGTTGTAATCAGCCTCTCCTACCTAAATTTGTGAACCCGTCTGTACCGACTGAGTGTTTTGTGGAGTGCGTACCGGGAATGTACCCAGCCAGACGGGTAAGGTGGATAATGAGACATTGATGAGCGAACCGAAATTAAGTCAGTCTGTCTGGCGTATGTGGTACAGGCAAGGTGATCTAATCTGTTTTGCTTTGCGAAGCTCCGTTGAGCTAGAGCAAAATAGTTTTATTTTATACCAATTTGAAAGTACAGTTTAAATAAAGGTAGTTTAATTGTGAAGGAAATAGTGTTTCATAATTGGTTTCTCCTACAAGAACCCCACTAAAAAGAGAGAATTCTACAATATGCGATTGTATGCAACGAAGCTTTTCGTGGTCTATTTATTAACAAAAATGTATCTGTGAAAAAACACACGTTTAATATTTGTTCTTCAATACCTCCTCTATTTTACATGTTTAAATAATAATTTCGTGGCCTTAATACACGAAGGAGGCGCATGCAGAATATTTTCCGCATGATAGTTTTTTTAAACTTTAACAAAAAAACAATTTGCATGCATTTACTAATCGTTCGCAATCATCCATTTTCAATGCAAATTAAAATTTTCTTGGTGTCGCCGTTGCATGCGAGCACTCTTAGATAATTGGCTAGGACATGTTAAAATCTATAATTATAACTTAAAAGATGCATACATTGCACCATATCTGTCATTACCGTGTCAAAGCCAATGAGGTTGAATACTATGGAGATGACATGCAAAAAAAAAGACACCTCTTCCCCCTCTCTTAATGGTCATGTCATAGTTGTCAAAGAGCTGTCATTTAAAAGTTGTAATTCTGCATACGGACTTTAATTATATTTGAATACGACTCTGCTTAGTCAACCATTTAAGCCACGCCCAGTGGGGTCATTTTTAATAAAACGTATCATATGCAAAACAATTGCCTCACGGCATTTCCATTAGTATTATACCTCCATGGTCAAAGCGCACATGAAGCAAGTTTGACAGGTCGATCGTTGTAATGCCTAATAATAACGATTTTATTGACGTGGAAAGTAGGTTACTTGCACGGTTCGTAGACAATACGGTGGCCTCGTCGGGTTGCGAGGGTGCGTCACGTCATAGAATGAAATCTCGAGGTGACAGAAAATATTCTGCTGGGATTCGTACATTAATTTTTTTTATCTAATATTTTATTAATATTTGGGGATGATCATATTTTTATTCTTAGACTATTTTCAAAGCTTTAGGTATTCTGATTTTTTCCGAATTTACATCCTTATATTAAACAAAGTTTTATTTTTTATAGATAAACCCCCAAAATCCTCACTTAGTTCAAAAACAAAGTCAGCGGGTTCTCCTAATATACCACGCATTCTTCCAGAACTACCCATTCACCCTCTATTACAAGAAAGTGTCGAAGAAAATGAAAGTATTTACTGTAGAGGCAACAATGTTTTAGTTAATCTTAACTTAGCTTGTAAGTCCAGGAATGGAGTGCTGGCATCTAGAGCGGGACAGAGAAGCACTGCGCATAGCACCTAAAGTGATAGAAATACCCCCAAGTCCTCTGACAAAAGAGTATCGCATTTTTAGATACAGTTTGCACGTGTCTTAGTAGCTTAGTAGCGTAAACTTTATTAAGGTGCGTTTACACGAATACAAGAAGTAACTTTGATTACATTTATAAATAAATTTCCCAGTTGAACATTGGTTTTTAGCGTTTTTAAAGATATTCCAAAACAGGTGCAAATTCGTGAAACAGATTCTTTGTTAAAAATCGGTAAAGTATTTTACCCAGAACTCGATATAGAAATTGTAAAAACAGGAAACTCCTAAGCACTTAGATTTTAATAATTTAAAATTAAAACAACCAAACCGAAAACCCTTTTTTACATCCATTGATCTTTCTTTTGATCCCACCCAGTGGCGGCTCGTGGGGTGGTTCACAGTGACAGAATATAGGTATCAGTACAAATGTATGAAAAAACTTTCAGTGTTTTAGCAAGTTTATAATATACCTTTCTAAAACACTGACAGTTTTTTACTTATATCTGTATCGGGATCTATATTCTGCTACTGTGAACCCCCAAATTTTTGGTCATGAGCCGCCTCTGATCCCACCTGAATTCTCACTTAGTATTCTTCGTCAAGTTCACCGTTAAAGTCGTTAATAAACCCTTCTTCATTGCCACCATGGACAATTATGTATTGAATTCCATCTTGTTTTTTACTTGCAGTAGCCATCGTTTCATCTTGCCAACTTTCTCTGTCACTTCCCTTGCTATGTACCCACGTCTCATCCATAAATACAGGTTTAAAGTTACCCAGCTCTATCTACTTGTTAAAGTTTTCAAAAATGACATTTTTTAACTGAATCGATATTCGTTCCAATAAAAACCAGCTATTGTTACTTATTTTAAAGCTAAAGCCAATTTTTCGAATCCATGTATTAATTGACCGTGCAGAACATTTCATTTTCAAATATTCTGTTTAGTTTTCTGCGAAATATTGAATTCCTCTGCAGCCATTTGAATGCATCCTGCATCTTTCCAAGAGCCTCGCAAATAGATTTGTGTCTCTTAAAATAGGAGAATACGTTTAGGATTAAAATTTTTGATTAATCACTAAATTTTTTAACCATTTTGTTGAATACTTATAAAAACGTTTGAAATATCAAAATATACAAATTTGTAACAAATTGACAAATTCAAAATGATTTTGATAACTGCCACCTGACATAATAACATGATGTAATAGACTACTGTGTGTGAAAAGTAGAATAATAATATAATCAAGGCTAAAACAATAGCATAACAGCCTAAAAAATAGGTACACTAAAAGAATGATAAAGTCAAAGAGTCGAAAATTATTTAATAGCGTTGTATGAAGATTATATAGTAGGATAATGCAACAGTAAAAAGTGTTGGACGCAATCTCGAGCGGCATCTAGTGACGATTTAATGAAGTAGTCAATTTTTAATCCTATGCAGATACGCCATCTACGTCTTCTTTTCGTTCAGGATATGGCCTCTATCACCTACCTATTATAGTTAAAAACGTCTTTATTTATTTAAAAATAACAATTCATAATAAAAGATATGAAAAATTAAACATAATAATGAAAATTTATTCCAGTTGACAAAACCGTACAAATATAATTTTTGGATTAAGGTGATAAAAAGTGGTTAAGGACTTTGGTCAATATTTTGGTTATGTGCGGTTATGTCAAAATATATAAACAATAACAACTGATAACAATGTCCAATGTTTTAAATAAATTGAAAAGTTCCAAGTAGAATACAAAAAAGGAATAAGCTTCTGAAAATGTTGCATGTAATCTAAGTACCTCTAATTGGACTAAGTGTTGGAAAAGTTTATAACCATAAAAATAGCTGAATATTTTTATAGTTTTCAAAATTTGAACAAGCTTTGCTACAAAATTTTACTAAAGCTATCAACAGTTTGCAAGGTATTGAGTTAAGGAACAAGAAAATCACTAATCAGGGAAAAATCAATCAACAATCAACACTGGAAAACAAATTAAAAAAAAATAGTCACAGGGATATATTAGCGACTTCCAAATGTATCTTGGCTGTTGACCATGAATATAAGAAAAAATGTTCTCTCGGCTGGCTCTGAGTGTTGAAATAAATCACGTTGAAAGGAAGTTTTCAATAGCTCCGCTCTTTAGGAATAGCTCAAGACGAAATCGATAGACCTACAAGTGGTCTATCTGTGGCAGACATATTCAGTTAGTCTTTATATTTCATTATGCAATGTTACAAGGTTCAACAACTTGCCAAAATGGTGAAAATTTATTTCCAAAATCAGTGCTCTTATTTAGTACAGAATTCTACGAACAACACAATAATTATAAAGTCCTAACTTTGAACATAAAAGAAAATCTTATAAAAAACATTTTTTTTATAAATTATCACTGTTTGGAAAAGTATATTTGTTTGTAAATATTTGTATTTATAGTTATATTTAATCCAGGTTAAGTGTCAGTGCGGAGTGTAATGTTAAGTATGAACAAAATCCGCCCATTCTGTTTATACATTTGGTTACCGACCCTAGTAGATAGGCAATTTATTATTAGGTACTTTTAATTTAGATTTTGGATTAATGTTTTTGTATATGACTGGGCTGTTTAGTAATAAAGTCAAAACTGTAACACGTGGTTTTATTCTGGAAAGTATTTTTAAATTGAATCACGCACGCAGTTTGAGTGAAAATGTTTTAAGTAGTTCAAAAAACAATCACTATTTTTCATTGTTTATAGAATACAGCCTTTTAGTTAGCTCAGACCGGGGCTCAGACAAAACTGATTAAATAATATGTCTTATTATTTTTTGAATTTTTTTTATTTCGACTGGTTGACTATCTAAAAAATTAAAGCCAATCAAGCAAAACGTGAGTAACATTTCGCTTTTTTAGAAGAACCAGAACGCAAATGAAAATTAATGATTCCACAGAAATAGCAAATAAAAAAAAATGTAATATGAAACTTATAACTAAGGCGTTAAGGAAAAGTTTGGAAATAATCGAGATAGCAAATTTATTTTAGTTTTAGAAAGAACTACTTTATTTTATTCTTTTTAAATTGAAGATTTATAGGCTGGAGAAGCGATTTGAAATCGGTAAAACGATCGCCCAAAAACGCTCTTAAACCCCCGTCCACAAAATCACTGGTGACCAGTGTAATTTATAAATATATTCACACATAAATTTACAAGTAAATTAAACATCAAAATATTTAAGAATAGTAATATAAATAATTGTCATTTATTGAACTGAATATTCTGTCCAATAGGCTCTCGACCGAAGTCCTTTCCCTTTTTAGAATATCTTTCAAATTCAACAATTTTACATGTTTTGTTCCAACGCGGATTTTAATAATAGATTTATAAATTGTTTTTGTTTATTTGAATGTTAAAAGTTCTTAAAACTAACTTTAACATATATTTTCCATGCTGGCGTTTAGTGTTCAAATAATGAGACGATTAAACGAAAAAGGCTTATGAGAGCCAGTTGCCCATTTTTGGTACACATTTGTGCAAGACAACTTTACAAATGTTTCCTTCTTTTTCTCTTGTAGAAGATGGACACACCAGCAGTGGAGCGCACAATGATGGTATTTTTAAAAGCCACGTCATATATTTGATTAGATAATTAACTTGATATAAGTGCCTTCAAGACTTAAGTCGTTAAGCGTTCAAGTTTGGATTTCCCAACCCGGATTCAATTACAGATAAAAACATTCTTTTTTATTTTGGAAAAAATATAAAAAATACAATTAATGCAATGTTTCTGCTAAATTTTATAGTATTTTGATAACAGTTCAGAAAAAATAGTAGTAGTTGGTAACTGAACTTTATGAAATCCAAAGTTGAGCACTTAACGTCCTGAGCAATGAAGGTTTATGTCAATGTTAATTATCTAATCAAATATGTAACATTCGCATTTTCTATAATTTATTTTTTAAGACGCCTTCGTTGAGCGCTTCATCACTGTAGGGCATGCAGGAAGGTATTTCCATGTACAAAAAATAAATGAAAAATTTGTAATTTTGCCTTTCGAAAATAATACTCCTAAATGTGCTACTGTGCTATCATAAATTGGTACTCGATTCGTTTTCAAATGGTGATAAAAGTTGAAAACTGAAAATTAGTGGCTTAAATGTTTTTATTACTTAGTATAATTTCACTAAAAGTGTTTGGTATTATAAGTTTACCTAACAGCAAAAAAAACTGTTAGTTAAATTTTGTCAGTGCCGATTTTAGTAAAATTATATTGAATAAAAAAATTATAACTACACCTTTATATTTACCCATTATTTTTTAATTTTCAACTTAACATCCTGTATTTCAGAATATTTTATCCAAGCATTTTTTATTTTTGTCTATTCGACTCATTTTGAACAATAATCTTCAGTTGTTCATGTCCTATTCTTAATTTGATACCATTATATAAAAGTGAATAAAAATAAACAGCGTAAAATTCAAGTTTTAATTAACCATCAGCGATCAATCCAAAATCAAACCACAATATAGAAAAAAAATGTTCCCCTATTATAGTAAAATTCCATCCAATCTTAAATCATTCAATCTTTTTCAAACAAAAACTGGTTTATTTTATTAGAGAGTTTTAGCGAATGTACGTAAGATTTCCGCTAACGTTACGTTAAACTTAGATTGTGACCTTTTTCATAAACATTGATCAGAGTAGATTACAGTCTATCCCTAAGGTAACGTTAGCGGATGGTTAGCGGCTGTTTGCTAAAACTCCCTATTATATTGATTTTTTTGGTATTTTATGTGACCTTCAAATACCCTTTTGTAATAATTTGCAATAGTAAATATTAACTATACAAATACATTACCGAAGACAAGTATAAATGAAAAAGAAGATTTTAAATTATAATTCATACTCAAGCACAGACATGACCTAAAGACCTGACTTGGACATAAGTACAGTATCGCCATCTACATTCTATGTCCATCGTCCTCCAATGATAAGTCCATAAGGTTACCCTACTATATTTCTTCATACAACGTTAATAGGTATATCAGTACTTCGAAAATAAATTCTAGTCAGCTTTATAGTAGAGCAGAGTGAATGTTGGTTGAACACTTTTCGTGTTTCATATTTACATATAATTATATTTCGACAAGAAATTCAGTTGGCCCCAATTATTGTCACAATATGTATTGTTTTCTAACAATCTATTAAAACTTTTTTTAACATACATGAATTGTTGGTTTTTGTAAAATATTTCTATGTTCTGATAACAAATTTTTTATGACATACCTAGTGTCTTTTACCTCCAACATGCCTCTATAAATAGTACGACTAACGTGAGAGTTAAATAGTGTTGTTTAACATTTAAGTTGTAAGTTTATGAAACATTGAACATAGCATTCTTTTTTTTAAATCAACTTATATTGGGACATTACTATACAAGGTATAGAATACCACTGAAAATGTCTCGATGAGCCGATTTTAAAAATATAACCTTTACAACACTGCACTACGTCTACATAGTTTACCTCCCAGACAGATATCGGTAAATATTTAATTTAATCTTCATGATATCGGTACGTACCTAACATAGACACAACTATTAAGTTTCTTGAATTAATTTAGGCCAGTGCAATATTTATATTTTATATGGTCTTTAAAAAAACTGTAATGTTAAGTCTGAGTGTTTATCAGTACCTCTGACATTTCTAGATAGGGCATTTTTCTATAACTTCAAGGAACAACCTACAAAATAAACAATTATTTATACAAAATTGTACTACAATCAAGAAATTATCATTGTTTAAGGGTCGATCTTTTTACCTCTGAGTAAAGTTACATGTAATACTTGACATATTAACAAACAATAGCCCTATAGTTTAATCAGCAAGAAGTAACTTTCAACTTGGTGAAAAAAATGGCCCTTATTATATAATAAAATTGTCATACTTTTTAAAACTTCCTTTGTCTTTTGTTGGAAACAAAAAAATTTGCTCAATGCATAATTGGGTATATTCTGTATATATTCTTGATTCTTGGGTATTTTCTGTAGATTCTGAAACAAAAACAAAACAAAATAAAATATAATTTGGAAGTACACATAACCTCAAAAATAATAGTAATTTTTTTACCTCTGACGTTTTTCGGTGACAATCGTTGAATTGACACACATACTTCCGATTTTTAATACAATTCACAATTATAATTGTCTCATGTTGATTTTTAGAATTTGACAGCTTGATTTTAAACGTAGAGAAGATAGAATATGAAGTAGGTAGATAACGAAATAAAGACTATTTTGTGATATGACAAGTGGAAGCACTTTGCGTCATATTTTGATTAATTTTAAGTTAACAATTTTATATTTATATATTGACGGAATGAAAATGTTTTTATATAATTTAAATCATGCTATTTTAAAAAAAGGGCATTTATTACCACCAAAACTAGCTCGAGTTTGACATATGTCGTAAAAGAGTAATACAAAAGTGAGACGTTTAGTACCGTCATTGCTTCTCTATATCTATGATTTGAAAGATTGGTATGGCCCCGCCTACTTTGTGACGTCACGGTGTGCGTTGCGCAAATTAGGCTGATTTAAGTTATTTTATCATTGTTTCACTACGTTTCATCTATTATCGTGTGACATCTCTTTTTATCTAAAGATTTTCAAGAACGCTTCTCACTTTCGCGGGATCACTTATAAAAGCGCGCCACGAAAACACGATTAGCCAGAGCGCAGTGGCGTACCCAAAAATAGATATTAACACGTATAAAAACAATAAAATTATTAAAATTGAATTAATATTTTTATGTTACTATTTTAAAATAATGTGTTTTTATGAAATGTAACTGGGTGTTCACTGCACAAATGAACCAATGGATAAACCGCCCCTGCTAAACACTCAACTGACTCTTTGGTTAAGAGAACATATTTACACTTAACGCCCTTTATTTATGAAATAATACCTTTAAATCGCAATTCTTAAATATTTCATCTTCTAAATCAAGTATTTTAAAATTTTTCTCGGTGAATAAAAATCACTTTTAATTTGATTATAATAAATTACACGAAAAGGTTAGAAACAGCGTAGCACGTTTACAAACACAGAATATATAGGTACTGAAAAACGGATTCTCATTAACAGATTTGTCTTTTTCTAATATACGGATAAATGAGCATTCGTGCTCTCTTTTAGTTGACAACTGCCTCAAGCACCAGCTGCTATTATGCATACTTCTCTTTCGTATAGAATAGTACTCGCAGTGCTTCTCTGTCGCGCTCCACTCTCTTACTCAATTAACCAAACTTAAAATCGTCCCATCCCTAAGATCGGTAAACTTTTTCGAAGACAATCCTATACCAGCGTGTTCGTAATAAAATCTGTTTTTTAACAGAATTGTATTAAGAAAAAATTAAGGGGAAATTATATCACCTCATCTATTTATACCTGCCAACTCGGCATTACGGATAGGAAAAAGGTAGCAAATTGTATTTTGGCATTTTATTTTATGTCTTTTACTTTTAATTGGTATTACATTTTTCGAGCAAAAGCATTATCATAACCAGTGGCGGCTCGTGGGCACTAGCGACACACTGGAAAGGAATCCCGGGATTCGTGTTTCCCTTAGGAAAACAAGTTCTCCGCTTAATGAAAATTAAATATATTTCAAAACAATCAGTTGGGGCAATAACGATTTCTGAATGTGACTACAGGGAGCTAAATGTGACCACTCAAAATGCATTTAAATATGTGGCTATTTAATCAAAAAATCATTAAATATCCACTCTTGCGAAATTTGCGTAAATTTCTCAGAAGAATGCAATTTACTTAACAATTCTAACTTTAAATTTAAAATCTCCCAGCGAAAAATTTCTCTTTTATATATTCAAATTAGAAAAAATATTTATATCTCTATTTGATAGTTTGTCAAGTAAGCTTGGAATTTCCAACGCATATCTTTTTGAGATGAGCAAAATAGAATTTGGTCATCCTTGCCAACAATTTGCGAAAATGTACACCATTAAATTATTTATAAGACTCAGAATTTTTTATACTCTTAAATATGCAAACAGAGATTTGAAATCCTCGAAAAAGTCAGACAAAACCAAAAGAAAAATAAAAATTTTGTCCCATTTATAAATATTATTGATTCTTTTTCATCATATTTTTGACTTCTTTATATAAAAAAAGTTATTTTTCTTTGTAGTTTTATTATTATTATTATTATTATTTTATTCCAATAAATAAATTATTATCATGGTCCAACAAACGCCCTTCAGCCTTTGTGAGAGAGCCAGCCGGATAGAAGTTGCCTCTGAGTACATTCATATCTGGTCTAGGACAGCGCCCTGCTTGTGACGTATAATCCATCGCATGTGTTCATCTCTTGCTAAGCGATATTGTCGTTGTCCTTGTTTTTCGCATCATAATGAGAGAGAAAATAACAGAGGCACACATTTACTGTGCCCTGTGCCCATCTTCTTTTGGAATTCTCGGAACGTCGCTCAACGCCTGGTCGTCCAGTGTCGTGCCAACGCGGTTTGCGCTGAATATTAGATAAAATAATAATAGGTATTGGAGAAAATATAAAATATGTAAGTTATTTTTTTTTGTTATACTAGGGCACGTGCCCAAGTGCCCTTACGGGCAAACCGCCACTGATCATAACTATCAATAAAAATGTAAAAAATAGCTTGGTCCGGGTATAGGGCGCCAAAAAAAAATGCTGATATTTGCAGATTTCTGCTGTCCAGGACATGCCGGTGACCTGGGTGGAAATCGTCGTAAGAGGCAAGATCGCAGGTACAATATCGGAGTGCACACAAACCGCTCTAAGAGAGTAGAGAGAAGTTAACCCTCACAAAACCACAATAGTCAATTTCACAAAACGAAATGTATTGACATGACTAAAGTCACCAGTACTGAAAGGAGTGGAGATTCCGTTTGTCCAAGAGGCCAAATATTTGGATGTCATCTTTGACTACAGGTTAACATGGAATCAACACTTGGAAAAGTCAGCCAAAAAAGCACAACATCCTGTATCTTATGTCGAAGGTTGTGCGGAAAAAATTGGGGACTACAAACCAAAAATGTCCCTTTGGCTGTATACCAAAGTCATAAGGCCTATGATAACCTACGGGTCGATGGTAAAATGCCAAGCTGCAGCCATTCAACAACTCAATGGTATTCAAAAGCAAAGCATGCTTGAATGCCACGGGAGCCCTGAGAACAACTCGAACAGCAGCCCTAGAAGTCATTCTAAATAAAACACTACTACACATAATATTAATTCACATACAGACTGCCCAACGGTCCATCACTCATAAGGAATCTGCATGGACGTAACTACAGCGAGCTATACAAAGAGTTGGAAAAAGACCAAATAATGGGAATCTCCGTATCTCAAAATAGGCTTTGTACAATTCGGACTACTCATTTATGATACAAAAGAAGGCAGCATAGCACCTAGGGAATTTTGAGTTCAACCTATGCCATATTTTAATACTATTTTTATACCCTACTCCAAAATTTTGTGCTCCTAGTTTTTTACAAAAATCAAGGTGCTCTGCTATAGTCTAGAGAAGAAAGGAGTGCAGTGTATTTTAATTTGAAAAACGTAGTACAGGTTAAAGAGGTAGACATTTAATTTATTTCATTTATGGAATATATCCGTTATTTACGTTTATAGAAGAAAATTCTTTAAATAAAATTTACTTCTAATATTATTTTTTATAATTTTTATTGTATACAAAATTTTCCTAAAATGGTCCGTATTCGAGAAATTTGACAAAATGTAAAAAATTCAAATTTTTACGAAAATTGTTTCAATAAAAGTTGTTTATAATATAATTTTCTATAATTCTTATTCCATACAAAATTTTCCTAAAATGTCCGTAATCGAGAAATTTAACAAAATATGCAAAATTCTGATTTTGAAAATTGTTAAACAAAAGTTGTTTGCAATATCGAAGTCGTATAAGTTTTGTTTTATACATGATTTCTCTAAAATGGACCGTGATGAAAAAATTGGAGGAAGAGAGTAAAATATTAATTTTTCAGTATTTTCGTTGAATATATATATATATATATATATATATATATATATATATATATATATATATATATATATATATCATCTTTATATCCTTTCTGAGCCAATTGTAGTTTCATACAAAACTGCTCCACTAGGAAAACAATGAGTTTTCGTCTATTTGTCCGCATATATATGTTAGTTCTTATAAAACTTTCCTAATTTTGCAAAATATACAACAAAAAAACAATTTTTAGCAAAAAAGTTTATACAAAATAAATAACACAATCTTGAACCAAACGTCTTGTACCATCTTGAGCCATTTATATAATTTAGACAAAATAAATAACACATTCCTGAACCAAACGTCTTTTGCTATCTTGAACCATTTATATAATTAAGACAAAATAAAAAACACTTTTCTGAACCAAACGTCTTGTACTATCTTGAACCATTTATGTTTACAACTAAAAAGCAATTATGGTCCACAGGATATTTTAACACGTTGACTGCCAACATTTCATATTCAGATAATACTTCTTCATGTAAAACTCATTTTAACGTATTTTATATTTCTAATTTCAATTTATAGTTCACTGTAAGAAGTATTTTAATTTATTTTCGTAAAGATTTCAGAGGCATTTAAAATTATTTTATAATTTTCAAAATTAAACAATCCAATCTTGAACATTTTTCTGTTTCATGGTTTTTCTAGATTAGCTTTTGAGGTGATGTTTATTAAAAAACGAATATATAATTTAAGGGTCTGTTTTAACATGAATAGAAAATAGTAGGGTGAAAGGGGTAAATGTAATCTAATTTATAATAAGTTAATTTATCATAAGTTAAATTTTTATTCAAAATAAGTTACGAAGAACATATTTTGTATTCAATTTAAATTTATTTTAAATTATTTTAATTTATTTTATTTTTTAATTTAAATTTATATGAATTTATTCCAATGTATTTGAATTTATTTAAATTTATTTAAATTTATTTAAATTTATTTAAATTTATTTAAATTTATTTAAATTTATTTAAATTTATTTAAATTTATTTAAATTTATTTAAATTTATTAAATTTATTTAAATTTATTTAAATTTATTTAAATTTATTTAAATTTATTTAAATTTATTTAAATTTATTTAAATTTATTTAAATTTATTTAAATTTATTTAAATTTATTTAAATTTATTTAAATTTATTTAAATTTATTTAAATTTATTTAAATTTATTTAAATTTATTTAAATTTATTTAAATTTATTTAAATTTATTTAATTTATTTAAATTTATTTAAATTTATTTAAATTTATTTAAATTTATTTAAATTTATTTAAATTTATTTAAATCTATTTAAATTTATTTAAATTTATTTAAATTTATTTAAATTTATTTAAATTTATTTAAATTTATTTAAATTTATTTAGATTTATTTAAATTTATTTAAATTTAGTTAAATTTATTTAAATTTATTTAAATTTATTTAAATTTATTTAAATTTATTTAAATTTATTTAAATTTATTTAAATTTATTTAAATTTATTTAAATTTATTTAAATTTATTTAAATTTATTTAAATTTATTTAAATTTATTTAAATTTATTTAAATTTATTTAAATTTATTTAAATTTATTTAAATTTATTTAAATTTATTTAAATTTATTTAAATTTATTTAAATTTATTTAAATTTATTTAAATTTATTTAAATTTATTTAAATTTATTTAATTTATTTAAATTTATTTAAATTATTTAAATTTATTTAAATTTATTTAAATTTATTTAAATTTATTTAAATTTATTTAAATTTATTTAAATTTATTTAAATTTATTTAAAATTATTTAAATTTATTTAAATTTATTTAAATTTATTTAAATTTATTTAAATTTATTTAAATTTATTTAAATTTATTTAAATTTATTTAAATTTATTTAAATTTATTTAAATTTATTTAAATTTATTTAAATTTATTTAAATTTATTTAAATTTATTTAAATTATTTAAATTTATTTAAATTTATTTAAATTTATTTAATTTATTTAAATTTATTTAAATTTATTTAAATTTATTTAAATTTATTTAAATTTATTTAAATTTATTTAAATTTATTTAAATTTATTTAAATTTATTTAAATTTATTTAAATTTATTTAAATTTATTTAAATTTATTTAAATTTATTTATTGTTGTATTTTTATTTATTTTTATTAATTTTTATTTATTTTTATTTTTTTTTATTTATTTTTATTTATTAATATTTATTTATATTTATTTATTTTTATTTATTTTTATTTATTTTATTTATTTTTATTTATTTTTATTTATTTTTATTTATTTTTATTTATTTTTATTTATTTTTATTTATTTTTATTTATTTTTATTTATTTTTATTTATTTTTATTTATTTTTATTTATTTTTATTTATTTTTATTTATTTTTATTTATTTTTATTTATTTTTATTTATTTTTTATTTATTTTTATTTATTTTTATTTATTTTTATTTATTTTTATTTATTTTATTTATTTTTATTTATTTTTATTTATTTTTATTTATT
Organism: Psylliodes chrysocephalus; assembly: GCA_927349885.1. Lineage (NCBI taxonomy): Eukaryota > Metazoa > Arthropoda > Insecta > Coleoptera > Chrysomelidae > Psylliodes > Psylliodes chrysocephalus. The sequence continues at coordinate 8,321,375 of OV651817.1, forward strand.
TTTATTTATTTTTATTTATTTTTATTTATTTTTATTTATTTTTATTTATTTTTATTTATTTTTATTTATTTTTATTTATTTTTATTTATTTTTATTTATTTTTATTTATTTTTATTTATTTTTATTTATTTTTATTTATTTGTATTTCTTTTTATTTATTTTTATTTCAATTAATTTCATTTATTTATTTATTTATTTTTAATTATTTTTGTGTATTTTAATTTATTTTTATTATTATTTTTACGATATTCCCATACAAACTTTCACCCCACACTTTCCCCTTAAAATACAAAAACCCCTATGCACGTCATTATTTATTTATGATGAGTGGTACCAATTTCAATTTTTAAGTTCCTACCTAAAAAATCGATACTTCTATTCAAACTTTCCTTTTCTTCCGTTTCGCTCTTAAAATGTGAAAACCCAAAACCGTGAAATACGTCGCTATTAATTAAATTGTAATTCAAATTTTATTGTTTTTAACTTTAAAGAACCAGTTACCTACTTTTATAAAAAGTTTTCCCTTCTTAAATTTGAAGTCTCCAAAAATATTTTCTTAGGGGATATTTACGTTATTAAATAAATCTATGTTTTAAATTTCAGCTTTCTAGACTTGGCAGTTTTGGCTCTGCGTTGATAGATCAGCTAGTCCGTCAGGACTATTTTATATATTTAGATGACAGATTTCGTCTTTGAAATAAGCAATAAGCGGTAAAAATAGTGGGTATATGTATAAGTACTACACAATGTATTATTTTCTATTGTATTAAATTCCGCTACGGGTTTCAACACATTCACGCAGAAGCATTTTACTTGAAATATTGTACACTTTTTTGGCAGATTATAATAATTTCGGTTAGTTTTGGTATTTTATATTTTTTTAATAACAATCTAATAGACAAAGCAGTCTATTTTTTATGACAAAATCTACAGGATAAGCGGTCCATTTTCTATGAAAATATCTACTAATAAGCGGCACGAACTATTTTACGAAAAGTTCATAACTTTTTAAGGCGATCCCTAAGGACCGCCATGGTCTTGTACTTGTACAATGTTTTCACAGCGGTCCACATGGACCGATTTGGTCATTAACGTGTTCAAATATTGTAAGCCGCTAAAAGAATCTAATAATATTCCGCTACGGCTGCATACAAGCAATGGTTCAGGATTGTTGTTATACAGATATACAAATCGAGGCGACTAGAGCGCCACCATCCCAGAATGCGGAAAATGTTGGAACTAAAGATTGGAGTTTCGTCCAAATCTGAGCCATTTTCAAATTTATTCCAGGCAGTCTACAGGGTATTTTAAAGTGTTTTATAAGGGTCTCCCATCCTGAACCACATATACGGCTCAGGTTTGTTCGGATGGTTCAGGATATTACTGTCGAATATAGACGATTGGTTCAAGAAGATACTAAGGCGCTATATATATATATATATATATATATATATATATATATATATATATATATATATATATATATATATATATATATATATAATTCTTAAAATTCAAACTAATTTATTGGGGGCAGCAGCAATATGTAGTAAAGAAAACTCTTTAAAGATGATCCAAGCTTTCGGAAATTTAATAACTTATTTCCATCTTCAGGGAATCTACAAAAGGTGTCTTCATAGGAACATAATATTATTAAGAGAGTGAGTTACTTACATCTTTGTGAGGATGAATTATTAATGATGTTAAATATGTTAAATTTTATGATTTTGATGCACATATAGAATTATAATTACACAGTTTTACAATATAACTTAAAATTATTGTGGTTAAAATTCAGTTTGAAATTTAACTGTTATGTCAAATTTTGTGTCATTAGTTGTTTATGTATACAAGTGTGTTAGATTAAATATAGAAATTACTAATAAGGAACCTAGTTAGGAAGATTACTTTGTACCTAAATTATTATTTAATAATGTTTTATCTGAGAATGCAGTTTGATTAAATATTTCATCATCAACAAAACTGTCACTAATTGTTGTGATGAATGAAAGGATGTTGTAAATTATTTCATCAAAAACAATACTGTCACCATTGTTATGATGAAAGGTTGAATATTAAAAGTTATTTAATCAGACTTGTATCATAAAAGGTGGACATTTAAAAAATTAGATTTCATCTGCAATAATACTGTCACTATTATTATGATGAAGGGTTGTATTGGTGTTGAGTAAGTATGAGTAAATAGCACTTAGATGTTTTATGTCCTTATTAATACAATTTTGATTTTGGTATATCCAAGCCATTTCTAAGAAGTCTTTTGGTATAATTGGATTATGTGTAAAGAATCTTAGATGCATCATAGTCCATTCTGTGGTCTAAACTGTTAACATGTTCAGCTAAAGAGCACCTTTCAGGGTGTAACCGTGCGTCACTTCTGTGAGAGATTATTCTGTTACCTAGTGATCTAGATGTTTCACCAATGTATACTTTATCACAATCTTTGCAAGGAATCTGATAAACAACATTACATAAGTTTTTTAATGGTGTTTTGTCCTAATGGACTATGATGCATCTAAGATTCTTGACACAGAATCCAATTATACCAAAAGACTCTTCTTAGAAATGGCTTGGATATACCAAAATCAAAATTGTATTAATAAAAGGACGGACATAAAACATCTAAGTGCTATTTACTCATACTTACTCAACACCAATACAACCCTTCATCATAATAATAGTGACAGTATTATTGCAGATGAAATCTAATTTTTTAAATGTCCACCTTTTATGATACAAGTCTGATTAAATAACTTTTAATATTCAACCTTTCATCATAACAATGGTGACAGTATTGTTTTTGATGAAATAATTTACAACATCCTTTCATTCATCACAACAATTAGTGACAGTTTTGTTGATGATGAAATATTTAATCAAACTGCATTCTCAGATAAAACATTATTAAATAATAATTTAGGTACAAAGTAATCTTCCTAACTAGGTTCCTTATTAGTAATTTCTATATTTAATCTAACACACTTGTATACATAAACGACTAATGACACAAAATTTGACATAACAGTTAAATTTCAAACTGAATTTTAACCACAATAATTTTAAGTTATATTGTAAAACTGTGTAATTATAATTCTATATGTGCATCAAAATCATAAAATTTAACATATTTAACATCATTAATAATTCATCCTCACAAAGATGTAAGTAACTCACTCTCTTAATAATATTATATTCCTATGAAGACACACCACACCTTTTGTAGATTCCCTGAAGATGGAAATAAGTTATTAAATTTCCGAAAGCTTGGATCATCTTTAAAGAGTTTTCTTTACTACATATTGCTGCTGCCCCCAATAAATTAGTTGGAATTTTACATTACTATTCAGCAAAGACTACCCTTCCACTATATATATATATATATATATATATATATATATATATATATATATATATATATATATATATATATATATATATATATATATGTTTCGAGTTAGAAGTATGTGAAAAATGTCGTCTAAACATTTACAGAAGTGCTGCAATATAGGTTGCACAAAATAACCGGAAAAAGCCTGTAATGACTAGATAGGAAAGTCATGTGTGGACACATCAGATTTTTATTCATATCACCCAATAAGAGGATTCAAACAACTCGAGAAAATGCTGTTCAAGCAACAATTTTGTTTTGATTTATGATATTCAACGTAATATTTAGATACGTGTAACACCAAGTTTTGTTGTCAAGGACTGTTCCTATCCATTTGCGAAACCTCTTTGCTTCTTGTTTAATCTAATCTTAAAAACGGAAACTTATCCTGACGTATGGAAAACTGCAAAAATTTGTCCAATTCATAAATCCGGTGATCGCTCTGCTATAGATAATTACAGACTCATAGCCATACTCTGTAACTTTGGAAAAGTGTTTGAGATGATAATTTACGAAAACGTCTATAATAAAGTGAAACCATTAATTTCTAACTTTCAGCACGGTTTTATGTCAAAAAGATCGACTGTATCTAATTTGGCATGTATAACACAGTATATATCAAACACACTTGACTCTGTCGGTCAAGTAGATGTTATTTATACTGATATAAAGAAAGCTTTTGACCGAATCGATCACTATCATTTATTATCAAAGCTCAAATCTGTTTGTAGAGTATGGTGGTTGAGGTCTAATAAATATATTTCATTATCAGGTGTTCCTCAAGGGTCCAATCTGGGACCCTTACTATTCCTTGTTTTTATAAACGATATATCAAGTCAACTGTTGATACCACATTTACTTTTTGCCGACGATTTAAAAATTTATATTAAAATCAAATCCGATGAAGACTGTTTCTTACTGCAAAATGCATTGAATACAATTTATAACTGGTGCCTTGATAATTATCTACAGCTGAACTTAACTAAATGCAAAGTAATCTCATTTCATAGAAAACAAAATCCCATAATTTTCAATTACTCTTTTAACAATACCTCTTTGAATAGATGTGTAACATTCAATGATTTAGGAATAGTCTTTGATAGCGAACTTAAATTTAATAATCATATTGCAGAAATTGTTTATTCTGCATACAGGCTTCTGGGATATTTTATAAGAAACTGGGGTAGCTTTTCAGATGTAAATACACTACGACTTTTATACAGGGTGTTAAAAAAAAGTGTCACAAAATAAAACGTAGTATGGGCCAAAATATGAAGAAAAGTCTTAATAAACATATGTCCGCAAATGAATGGTTTCAGAGATACGGAGTGTTTTGTGTTTTGTATCATTTTTTGATTATCTTTTTTCATTCTCAAAAACTTGCTTTTCTTATCGGAGTCTACCGATGTTTTTTCATAGATACTATTTGCAGTTGTTATTTTGTTGTGGGTGAATAATTTTATAAATTTTCGTTATGCCTGTTTACACTAATATTGAATTAGCTGACATGCATTTTATGTACGGTCGTGCAAATGGCAATGCGAGGGAAGCGCTACGTCAGTATTTGAACATCTCATTTAACTCTATGTTGTTATTGATTGTTTATAAATATCATTGTTTTTTTATAATAATAAAAAATTGTTATAAACACAAAATGGTCCGTATCTCCGAAACTGTTAATTTGCGGTCATATATTTATTAAGACTTTTCTGCTTATTTTGGGTCATACTATTCACCATTTCATTTTGTGACACTTTTTTTTAACACCCTGTATATCACATTTATTAGAACTAAGATCGAATATGCGTCATTGATATGGTATCCGATATATCAGAATGCAATTAGCTATGTAGAATCTATACAACGTAAATGCCTAAAGTACATGTATTTTAAGTGCAGTAACTTCTATCCTCCTAGGGGTTTTGATCATACAGCTATATTACAAACATTCAATTTGGAACCCCTAGCGTAGAGAAGAAACTGCACAGCATTAACGTTTTTATACATGTTATTAAACAACAAAATAGATTGTAGCTGTTTGTTAAACCAACTAAGGCTCTTGGTACCTCGAACTCACGCAAGACACTCTCGCATATTTCATTGCGCTATACCAAGAACCAATGTGCTAATTAAATCACCAATTTACAATATGAGCCAATTATTTAATGGTATTGGGCACGTATGTGATATATATTTTGACGATATAAAATCAATAATTAATTGTCATTGGGAATCGTTGCTTTTGTTTGAGGTACCTATTAGTCTTTGATTTATTTAATTGACATTTTTTTATTTACTTTTCTTGGGCACCTGTTTATATCTGTTCCATTGTATAGTTTTTTTTTTCTTGTCTTTTCATTAGCTTTAGTTTATTGTTTAAATTTTTTTTTTCCTACATTTATTTATACATTGTAGAATTGTAAGTATATTCTCTGTAATTGGGTGTGAATCCGTTGAGAATAAATGATGATTATTATGATTATTATTATTATTATTATTATTATTATTATTATTATTATTATTATTATTATTATTATTATTATTAACACTTTCTTTCCTTTTGTGATAATTCCAAACATAAATTCCGTAAATTCAAGAAAATTTGGCTAGCTTCGGATGTGCTTAGTTGCACGGTTTTTTTGCACCACCTCCTTTTTATCTTACATCTTAAAAATCAGAAAAAGAATGTACAACGAACTAAGTTAATTTTTTAAAAGTTTATTCACCAACCTAGTCGCTCCTGCCGGTTATATTTTCGGCCAACTTAGTCCAATCAAATAGACCTTTAAATCAAAATTTTGGAGGAAATACAGGAATTTTTGATATAAGTCACTTCAGAGTATTTGAAAATGATATGTAAAAAAAATTTGTTTTTCAGGCACCGGCAAATGTCAAAAAACAAGAAAATAAAGTGTTTTTTCAAGGTTATTTAAAAACGGTAGGTGCTATAAAAAAAAGTTAATAAAAATTGTAAAGCATCAAGTTTCACATAAAAATGATATTTGACATTGTTTGCCATTATTAAAACTGACAGAGTTAGGGTGGTCAGAAATTAAGAGGAGATATATATGACTTGGAAAAATCATACCGAGCTGAAAATTCAATGAATTTGTGGTTTCTTTTTATTATTTACTCAGAAAATTATAAATTTCTTTTAAGAAAAATTATTTTTTTGTTTTTTTAAGTTATAAATTTTTAATTTACAAATTTTCAATATATTATAAAAATTTATATTGTAAAATAAATTTTGAAGTAAACATGAAAATATGAGGAGTGAACTAATAAAAACGGCATCCCGACAGTTTGGTCCCCACTTCAAGTTCCATTAAATAAATAAAAATAAAAACAAATAAAAAAGAACTAAATAAAACTATAAAAAAAAATAAAAATGAAAATAAAAATAATAAAAAAATAAAATAAAGATAATAAAAAATTAATAAATCAAAATAGGTAAATTGAAAAAATATATAAAAATAAGTAAATAAAAATAAGTATATAAATAAAATTAAACAAAAATAAATAAAAGATAAAAGTAGAAGAAAATAAATAAAAATAAATAAAAATAAATAATATATAAATAAAAAAAAAATAAAAAATAAATTAAAATAAATAGAAATAAATAAAAATAAACAAAAATAAATAAAAATAAATTAAATAAATAAAAATAAATTAAATAAATAGAAATAAATAAAAAGATAAAAGTAAAAGAAAATAAATAAAATATAAATAAAAATAAACGAAAGTAAATAAAAAATAAATAAAAAAATTTAAAAATAAATAAAAATTAAAAATAAATAAAAAATAAATAAAATTAAAAAAAAAATAATTAAAAATAAATAAAATAAAAAAACTAATTAAATAAACAAAAATAAATAAAAAAATTAAAATATAAAAATTTAAAAATAAACAAAATTTAAATAAATAAAATTAAATAAAAATGGGTAAATTATAAAAAATAATGAAAAATAAATAAAAATAAAAAATATTTATTTGTATTTATTTGTATTTATTTGTATTTATTTGTATTTATTTGTATTTATTTTTATTTATATTTATTTATATTTATTTATTTTTATTTATTTTTATTTATTTTTATTTATTTTTATTTATTTTTATTTATTTTTATTTATTTTTATTTATTTTTATTTATTTTTATTTATTTTTATTTATTTTTATTTATTTTTATTTATTTTTATTTATTTTTATTTATTTTTATTTATTTTTATTTATTTTTATTTATTTTTATTTATTTTTATTTATTTTTATTTATTTTTATTTATTTTTATTTATTTTTATTTATTTTTATTTATTTTTATTTATTTTTATTTATTTTTATTTATTTTATTTATTTTTATTTATTTTTATTTATTTTTATTTATTTTTATTTATTTTTATTTATTTTTATTTATTTTTATTTATTTTTATTTATTTTTATTTATTTTTATTTATTTTTATTTATTTTTATTTATTTTTATTTGTTTTATTATTTTATTTTTATTTATTTTTATTTATTTTTATTTAATTTTATTTATTTTTATTTATTTTTATTTATTTTTATTTATTTTTATTTATTTTTATTATTTATTTTTATTTATTTTTATTTATTTTTATTTATTTTTATTTATTTTTATTTATTTTTATTTATTTTTATTTATTTTTATTTATTTTTATTTATTTTTATTTATTTTTATTTATTTTTATTTATTTTTATTTATTTTTATTTATTTTTATTTATTTTTATTTATTTTTATTTATTTTTATTTATTTTTATTTATTTTTATTTATTTTTATTTATTTTATTTATTTTTATTTATTTTTATTTATTTTATTTATTTATTTTTATTTATTTTTATTTATTTTTATTTATTTTTATTTATTTATTTTTATTTATTTTTATTTATTTTTATTTATTTTTATTTATTTTTATTTATTTTTATTTATTTTTATTTATTTTTATTTATTTTTATTTATTTTTATTTATTTTTATTTATTTTTATTTATTTTTATTTATTTTTATTTATTTTTATTATTTTTATTTATTTTTATTTATTTTTATTTATTTTTATTTATTTTTATTTATTTTTATTTATTTTTATTTATTTTTATTTATTTTTATTTATTTTTATTTATTTTTATTTATTTTTATTTATTTTTATTTATTTTTATTTATTTTTATTTATTTTTATTTATTTTTATTTATTTTTATTTATTTTTATTTATTTTTATTTATTTTTATTTATTTTTATTTATTTTTATTTATTTTTATTTATTTTTATTTATTTTTATTTATTTTTATTTATTTTTATTTATTTTTATTTATTTTTATTTATTTTTATTTATTTTTATTTATTTTTATTTATTTTTATTTATTTTTATTTATTTTTATTTATTTTTATTTATTTTTATTTATTTTTATTTATTTTT
>OV651817.1:8335204-8353506 GCA_927349885.1 Psylliodes chrysocephalus
TAAGTTTTCTATAAAAACAACTGTGCCACAATTTTTCAGAATTTTGTATATGTTTCAAGGGCCTACAAATAGCCTAAAAATGTGTTGAGGTTGTTTATAGAAATATTTTAAAAACCGAGATACTTTGCTGGGTTCATTCTTAGCTAGGTAAAGCAACACGTATTTTTTAAAAATAGCAATTTTTTTCGAAAAGCTTTATAATTTATCAAGAGGCAAAAATTGCCTAAAAATGTGGCATAGAAAAATAAACTTTAAAAAACCAAGGTGATCTGCTGGAGCTTAATTCCAGCAAATCACCCTAAATTATTTAAAAATAGATAAAAAGTTTTATAATTTTTAAACATCTAAAAATGTAGTGTGGTTGTTTTTAGAAAAAAACACTTTAAAAACACGAGGTGCTAACATATTTTTCTTTTATATTTCAAGAGCCTAAAAATGATATACATTAGTACCTACTTAAAAAAAAAAAACTTTAAAAAACCAAGTGGCTCTACTGGCCACGTTCGAAGTTAGCAAGTTTTTTGAAAAGTTTAATATTTCAAGAGCTTAAAGATATGGTGTGGTTGTTTTAGAAGAAAACTTAAAAACCGAGGTACTCTGTTGGCTGCGTTAGAAACTAACAAAGCACCAATTTTTTTTTCGAAAAGTTTGATAATAATACTTCAGAAGCCTAAAAATAGCCTAAAGATGTGGTGTGGATGTTTGTAGGAAAAAAAAACCGAGGTGCTCTACTGGTTTCGTTCAAAGCTAGCAGAGCATATTGATTTTTTTTTTTTAAACGAGGATCATAAAACTTTTGAATGGTGTATAAAAATAGGCAGTGGCTCCATGTCCGATATCGGATACGCAGCTACGCGCTCTCCGCGTCCGACCTCGTACATAGAGCATCAAATTCTGCATGTCCTTCAGCGTCGATGTGCTGCCGCCTTTCTTTAAATTGCTTAATAAGTAATTATTCATCATGGGTCGTATTTTTAAAAGCGAAGAAGAGGGTGTTCCTTAAATTACTACTGTTACTACTCATCTAAGAATTAACTTTTTATTGTTGCATTTTATATTTTAATATTTCATAATAAACCAGGTTTAATTAGTCAATTTTTTCTTCAAACTTTAAATTTCCATTTTCTCAAATTGACTGATCATTCTCCCCGCGACGCTCGCCGCGACTTTTTTTTCTTGTAAATTAGTCTTTTTAGGACCGATTCCACCGTTGTGTTAAACGAAGTTTAAAATTACATTTTTACATTAACAATGTCACTTTAATCTCCATTTAACACAACGGTGGAATCGGCTCTTAGGGACATATAAGGGACAGGTACCTGACCTCTAATATACGATATGCCTGTATTATACCATATAATTTAGGATCAGTTTGAATTGTTATTTAAGGAATAAGTTTAAAAAATATTGTTTTGTAAAAATTACGATTTAATAATTTATAATCATAAACATTTAACATTTTTTATAATAATAATAAGATGGGTACCTACCTAAGTGAAATCTGCCTGACTCAATAGAGGTTAAAAATTAAATTTACTTAAAAGGTATAAAGTAGGTACTTAATCACATTCATATATGTAACAAAAATTATATGAAAAAAAAACATGTAAGAGAAAAACAAAGATTTCTTTTAAAGGAGTTATACAGAGTGTTTCTAAATTCATGCGACAAAGTTCAGGAGGTGATTGCTCGTATGAAATTAAGATGGGTCTTTCCTATAACAAAATTTCCTCAGCCCATACCTTTCTAAAATTTTAGTACAGAGCTAGAAACTTGAAATTCTGTAATGTATTTTGGCTAGAGGTGGTCATTTCCAGCATTTATTATGAATCGTATTACATTTTACATCTTTACTGATTTCCACTCAATTTATTAAAAAAAATATAAACTATGGTGTTTATTTTTGGGGTTGCTAATTTCACCCCCCTATAATGTAACAGGAATATTGAAAAAATACCCGTGGTTAGTCCTTTGCGAGTGCACGAAAATTACAAAATTTCAAGTTTCTAGCTTTACTGAAATTTAAAAAAAAAAATAAAAACTCAATTTTAGTCACCACCTTTTTAAGGGTGATATATCGGAAAGGGGGTGGGCTGAGGAAATTTTGTTATAGGAAAGACCCATCTTAATTTCATACGAGCAATCATCTCCTGAATTTTGTCGCATATTGCACGTCAAACAGTATTTTTTTTTTCTTTGGTGTACGGCTTCAACATCTAAGGTCATTAGCCTAATGTTCTATGTAGGTTATGGATTGTACTAGTAGTCTAGTACTCCATAGTGCAGGAGTATTAGTACTCTAATACTCCTACACCCCTACAGACAGGCCTTGTTACTGTTTCCTTGCGCCACTTTAGGAACAGCACTGTTAATTAGAACCCAACAGTGAATGGTCGAGTGGGGAATCCTACCAAGGCATCAGAATTAATTTTAAATAATTAAATTAAATAAAAAAATCCCGGCCAACGGTGGGATTCGAACCTGGGACCCTTGGATCCACAGGGAGAGACTCTACCACTGAGCCACCCACCCCCTCGTCAAACAGTATTAAACAACACTCAATTTCTAACGATGCATTTTTAGAGTGGACTGCTGTCTACCAAACTGCTCCTAGATTTTATGTTTTACAAACGTATCGTAATAATTATTTAGGTTGCTCCTTATGTATTGTACAACCACTACAGCAAACGTACAGTAACGCCATATTTGTCCAACAAATCGCCGTATTTGTCTAACAAAACGTAGTTATTGTCCAGCAAATGATGTGATACATAATTTACTGAAACGTAAAACTGCATTATTCTGTTTTTTATCTTTGGATTGAAGAGCTAACAAAAAGGTCCTCGCACCTCTCGCGTCTAGCATTGGGTCAAAAAGAAATATGGTCACCCTACCTTGTGTCCAGAAAAAAAACTATTTTTTTACGAGAAAAAAAAAAAGTAGTTGATGAGCGTCGTGGAAGAATGATCAGTCGATTTGAGAATATGCAAATTTAAAGTTCCAAGAAAAAACTTGCTAAATTAAACCTTGTGGAACCCCCTTTAGATATTCGCCTTAACAAATACGAGCCATGAATAATTACTCAAACTACAAGGAAGACGGTAGCACGTCGACGCTGAAGGACATACAGAATTTGAAGCTATATGTCCGAGATCGGACGTCGAGAACGCACAGCTGCGAATCCGATATCGGACAGGGAGCCACTGCCATAAAAATAGCCTTAAAATAACCTAAAAATATAGCATAGTTTCAACTAAAAATTTTCTAGATGCTTTGCTGCCTTCTTTGGTATCTATTTACGAGATAATTAGGCATTTCCAAATTTTTGTTCCACTCTATAACACGAAGTCTAATATGGGAGTGCTTTCCTTCCTATGATAAATCTGGAGAATAGTTTTGAATAGTTTTTTTTTAATCGGGTATTGGGGGAGGGGTGGGTGGCTCAGTGATAGAGTCTGCCTGTGGATCCAAGGGTCCCAGGTTCAAAGCCCACCGTTGGCCGGGATTTTGTTTATTTAATTTAATTAATTCTGATGTCTTGGTAGGATTTCCCACTTGACCATTCACTGTTGGGTTCTAATTAACAGTGCTATTCCTAAAGTGGCGCAAGGAAACAGTAACAAGGCCTGTCTGTAGGGGTGTAGGAGTATTATAGTACTAATGCTCCTGCACTATGGAGTATTAGACTACTAGTACAATCCATAACCTACATAGAACACGAGGCTAATGACCTTAGTTGTTGAAGCCAGACACCAATGAAAAAAAAATCGGGTATTGACATTTTACATTTCATTTTTTAGACAACAGAATAACCGATCAAGTTGTACCCAATATAATAACAATGTTACAGTATCAAGTGCGTCAATTGGATGTTGCCTCTACTGAAGGCAAGACTGGTATATCACGTTTGTCACTTGTAGGAAATGAAATATCATCTGATAATTTACAGTATATCAAATCTAGCTTACAGGATAAACCATTTATAATCTTGTGAGGATAAACATGTAGAAAACCATTTGTAAGGTGAGAAATATTAAAAATTTTCCAGATTGGGAATTCTAGTGTGACTATGAAGTTTTAAAACAAAGAAAATCGAGATACCTATTATTGGAATGTAATTGAAGATATCTTCAAAAACTTATTTTAATTTTGTTTAATTAATTAGGTATATGCAATTCAAATTAATGTAGAAAGTTGGCTTTTCAGTAGGTTAATGTTTACACTGTGTTAGCCTTGTGTATTTTTCACTTTTCCAATTATTTTTAGGCACATTAGCATTTTAATAATGTTCATCAGTTTCCTGATATAATATATCTGAGTTGATACCGGGTGTCCCATAGTACATAAAAACTAAGTTGTTTTTTTTTAGGTATCAATAAAGAAGAATCCATTATAATTATCTGAAAATATGCCTGTATTACATTAAAAATAAAAGATTAATTTTGGAAAAAAGTTTTCTTCTTATTTTGTTAGTTCAAAAATAAAATAAATGAAATGATTATTGATATAAAATTAATAAACACCATGTGATTAAAATGGATTGCAAAATTATTTGGTAAAACCAGTAGGAATATATTTTACAGAAATATTAATGAAGCATTGTCAAGCATAAAGAACTTATGAGAAAATTGCTAAAATTTCAAAATTTATCATTCTTGGAAAATATCTCCAATCAAAATATTATTGTGTTAAGAAGTGACACAAACTGAAATTAGCAACCTGTGAAGTAAGTGGATGTCATTGATCTCTTAGCTTAGATGGTTGAGAACTAAATGGCCATAGTAAAAATATTTCTTTTAGCCCAAAGCCATAAGCCCACTGCAAGTTTTGGCCGTTATCTGATAAAGAAATGAAATATACCTCGAAGGCATGTAAAAACATTGTACTGTACCAAAAGGAGCCTGTGCCAATCACTTTCCTGAGCAAAGTGGTTAAAAAATCCAAATGAAAATATAATTCAAAACAAGGATTACATGGTTATATTTGGAATTTTTTCAGAAAATAAAATATTTAAACATTTCTTGAGTACATCGTTAAAGGGAAACACTTTCTTCCCCTTAACAATTGCACAAAAATCATCTATCCATGATTAATAAAAATCATTAACAATATGAAACAATTTTTGCTGATTTGAAGATTTATTTGTATACCTATTGTTGTGATTTATTTTTACAGGTTGTCATAGAAACGACAGAAAAAACTAAGGTAAGAGCACCAGTAATCAACACTAGTAGAACATCTTATGACAATTTAATGTATTTTTGGATACACCAGTAATCGACTCCTGTTTTACCAGTTATCATCGCCCCAGTTATGAGTTTATAATTAGGTATTATTGATACTCTGGCAAATGGTTTATCCAATGGCATCCTTCTACCTTTCACAGATACATATGGTTTAAAAGGTAGGTAAACATAATAATAATAATAATTCAGGTTTAAAAACTAGGTTCACAATGAATTGGAGTAGTAATTTTGAAGGCAAATAAAATTCTCACTGTTATGTTTTACGTGATTTTTTGCATATGAAACAAATTAATTTAATCCCTTTGCTCAGGGTAGTGAATGGCACAAGTGCCGTTTAGTAAAATACAATATGGTTACATGCCTTTGGAACATATTTCATTTTGTTATCAGATTATAGCCTAAATTTCCAGTGGCCTCTCCTACTATTTTGAAGTATTTTTATCAATTTACCTCAAAATTTACATTATAATGTCTGCATTATAACCAGGGAATACTCAGAGAATATCTGAGAATACCCAAAGAATATCTAGACGGTGTAGACAAAAATACCCAATGAATTTACCCCTCGAATGGAAATATCCATTCAAATAGAATTAATTGCAGGTGACTGTTCTTAAAACTCATTTCATGAGGTACCTCTGCAAGACTTTTATGTGAGATATGTTTCCAAAGATAAATATCTTGATTGAATTAATTTTGTATGTAAAATAATGTCTCTTCGGTAGTACTTATAGCTGTGAGCCATTTTTTTTAATGAATAATGGTATTAAGAACAGATCGATCAAGGATTATTGACACTAATTTGGAAAACATTTTACATGTTGAACTTCTTGTAAAAGGCACTCCCAAGTTTGTCATTAGTTAAAGTCTAGCCATGTTTTTCACTTAAGTTTTATTTTTTCCGAATTTTATTGTAATAAAAACGCTTGACTATAATATGCTTACATATCTAATACTTATTCCTGGCCTACGTGCCTGTAACATTACTATTATTATGACCTCATGTTGTGAAGTAAAAAGATCATTTATTTTATAATAATAACTTTAAAATCATTAACTAATAATTTTTTAAACCAGATAATATCTTATATATTATCTAACAACAAGAGCAGATAGAGTATGATGTGATTATTACAAAAAAATTATTAAGTAGTTGGTAGATTTGTAGTAAAAAACTTGAATTATGAATTTTCGAATCATTTTAATGGATAAAAAATATTTTCAACACGTGAGTGCCATCAACCAGTTGCAATAATTTTATTCTAAATTTGAAAATATAAGCATTTACGTACCATTTTTGGCATTGTTGTCTTCTAATTATTTTATAACTTTTTAAACAGTTTAATCATTTGTATATTTTTGTAACCACAGTAACCACACCCCTCGTTGACATCCAGTGTTGCCAGAATATATTTTTGTTATGTACCAGATTTGTCTAAGAAATGTACCAGATGTGTCTAAGAAATGTACCAGATTACATAAAAATGTACCATATTCTATAAATTGTACCATTATAGAATTGGGATGGTTATACCCCAGTATAAAGAACAATACAGTAGCGACAGATTGCGTCGGCTTCTTTGATGTCGGGGTGGTCAGATTTTCAATGACAGTTGACGTTTTTGTCGCTTATTTCTACACGGAGAAAAGTAAACTCTAAAATTGCAAATTAGCGATGTACAATTAGAAAAAAATTAAAACATGTACATATAACATTTTAATGTATTCTAGGCAAATAAATTAATCAAAATATTGTGTAACTTAAATAAATGAGTTCCGGTTAAAATATAGATGTGCCAATTTTAAAATTTTATCATTAGAATAAAATAAATTACTTTTGTATGCCATTCATTGTATGAAATGTGTCAAACAGTTTTTGGTTTCTTCCTGGAACTAATAAATTAACTCAGCACCTTATTTTTTTATTTAAAATGAGGTTATGTAGGTATCTTTTTAGAAGTGAAACAACATATAACAATAATATTTATTAAAACACACAATTACAAATTAGTAAGTTTTTAATGAATTTACAATACAAGAATTATTTTATTTCAATTTTTGTTCCTACGTACAAATTTTTGACTTCAGATGAGTTTTCTCGTGAGTTTTAGCAAATGCCTGTTGTAAGTCACGCGTTAAGCAAAATGCTTCCCAATTGCTTATATTACCTATGTATATAATTAAATACTATTAACGTCACATCATAAAAATTAGATGTTTATATTTAACGATTTTATGGTTTAAAATTTGTATGGGAATGGTTATCTGCTGCGGGATTTAAATATTTAATGGCTAGAAGAATCAACAGTGACTGTCTAGAAAAATTTGTTGGGTCCATTAGGCAACAGGGTGGGAATTTAATTAATCCAACACCTGTACAATTCGAAAGGGCATTTAAAAAACGTTTTTGTCAAAATTATCTTCATTGCAATTCCATGAATTGTAATGAAGACCTGGACAAGCACTTGCTACAATTAGATGTAAAAAATATTGTCTCTCTGTATCCTGAAATAAATAAAAACACTCAAGAAGCTGTTTTTCTTCCTAATTACAGCTACAGGACAAGATATAATAGTTCAAAATCCATTTAAATATGTTTGTGGCTATTTGATCAAAAAAGCTTTAGGCCTACATGGATGTGATACATTTATTAAATTTTCAAAAGAATGTGAAGATTTGGATAGTTCACAGATTTTAACATATGATTGCAAATAAAGCACTTATGGAGGCCTAAAAACTCCAAATGAAAAGTTTATTATCTATATATTTAAATTATAAAAAAATGTTATATCTATTTTTAGCAATACCTGTGTAATGTCTGGTATATCCCATAGCTTTTTTTGATATTATGAAAGAAATAGAATTTAATCATCCTTGTCCTAATTTCCCTAACGTATATATCATACAACTGTTTATAAGATTATATATATTATTGTTTAAGTGCTTAAATATTGTATAAATGAAACAAATCAAAAATTAAAAAACAGTTAAAATAATAACACCACAAAATACATTTTTTTGTTTTCTTTTTGCTACTTTACAAGAAATACATATATATTTTGATTAGATGTAGTCAATCAGAACATTTTTAATCAATGGACATAGTGAATCAAAGAACATCTAATTCATTATAATAATTTGGAGGTAGGATTTTTGATTAAGAATGTCCAAAGGTTGCACATGGTACGCTTTCAAAAATGTCTCGTTCATGTTCAATGATAGTCTCAACAGAGGAAGCACTTGGTCGATGTACTAGGGAGAAGATAGACATTGGGCTGATGACCTAGATGGATAAAAAATGTGGGAACAGCAGTAGGCAATAAACGTTTACGGTTCAACGTTTTAGAAAAAAAATTATTCTCAAAATCTCACACAACCTGTAATTCCGATGAAGACTGTTCACATCTATGTTACTCAAATCTTCCCTATTACAAGCTCTTAACCACATGTTGGCCCTAAAATATAAAAAAGTTGATAACAAATGTTTAGATTGACGGTAGTTCAGAAATTATATATTTTTTACATTATTTTTGTTGAAATTGTAAAAATTGTCCTCAAGACATTTAAATAATAAATATTTGGTTGTCAAATAAATATTTGGTTTTCAAATATAAAAATTGAAAGTATTTTCTCAAGACATACCTTTATGGCTCCATGGGAAATGCAAAATAACTTGTCCCTTTGTCTGTTTACTCTGTTTGAGATGGACAAGGGCGATAGACACATCTCTTTTTTTCTGATCAGGTGCAGAAGCCATTTCAAAAATATCACACAATAAATGAAAAACTAAAATAATAAAAATGTCTCAAAATATACACTGCAAACAAACAAAAATAATGTCATATTTACATCGCATTGACACTATTGACGTTGACGTTTTTGTCGCTTATTTTCGGACATGCGCAAAAAAATATGGACACCTCATAAAAAATGATCTGTCGCTACTGTATTATTCTTTATACTGGGGCCCAATTCCTGACGCCTTCGTTAACTTATCGCATGCGATAACGTATGCGACTTGATGAAAGTGTATTCCTGAACTGGCGGCATTCGTCAAATTGATTAAAGTATGCGCTAAGAAATGATGATTTTCAAAGAGCGCTCATGACCGTTCGACAACTACTTTGTCGCATTCGTTTAGGTGAAAGTAAGGTTATAATTGTCAATTAATCCTGCTTTATCATATGTGATTCGTGTTTCTATCTATTGGTTTTGTTTTGTGATTTATTATTGGGAAATATTTATTTTTAATTTGACTCTATTGAACATTTTATTAGAATATAAAAATGAAACTTTTTGTACCGTGAACTCTTTTATTGAACGTTTAGGTGCCACTTTATTTTGATTTATTTTATTTAGTATGGATGATATAGAAGAAATATGAGTTTTACAGGCACTAAACAATGTTATAAATTCTACTAAAGTTTCACGCAATTTTTCCGTTATTCGTGAACCACGCTGTTCCATTTTTAATATTCTAAATCTAAACCACTCCAATTCTCAATCTCAAGTCCAAAATACAAATAATCACAGTTAAAACGTCTAAAAACCAAAAATTATTAGACATCCAATCCATTTAATTTTATAATTTTTGGCAATTTTGACATGTGTCAATGCAATTATCTCATATTCAGTGATACCATCTTTGGTATTCTCAATCCTCATTGGTTAAGACTTTGCAATAATCAAAGACTCTTCGTTAACACGTTCGACTTGATTCGCGATTATCGCATGGTGTTCAGGAATACTAAATTGCTGTCGTATGCGTTAACGACCATGCGTTACTTAGCGCATGCGGCAGTTAACGCATGTTTCGAGAATTGGGCCCCTGGGGTTATACTCATAGCTATAGATATACTATTATTAGCATATCGGTGTAGGAAGATTTTAACCATCCGAAAAACGTTCCTATAAAAGTTTTTACAGAAAAAATTTTGTCCAAAAAACATTGTAAAAAAAATTTGTCCAGAAAAATATTTACTAAAAAATTGTCAAAAATTTTTTAACCAAAAACAAACAAGAAAGGCAATATTATATTTTACCCGTCAAATGAAAAGAGGCTAAAAAAAGAAAAAGTACTAGATTTTGCTTCGAGTGTACTAGAGTATCAGATTCTTAAATAACGTACTAGATCTAGTACAATTGTACTAGGATGGCAACACTGTTGACATCCCATCCAGTATTGCCATCACAGAACACTTAACTCAGAACGGTAACTCCTCCCATTGCTACGTTTGAAAAGTACCTCACGGAGCGGAGTAGAGCTATACTCTGTTTTTAAACTAGGAGTAGCGAATTAAAAAGACGTATTTACATTAGGAAAAGTAACTAGATTCGTTACTAAGAGCGTGTTCCGAAATATAGTCGTGTTCAAAATTTTTTTTATCGGCCCTAGTCGGCGAACGGCTAATGTGGGGTTAAGGAACAAATAAATGTCATAGGAGTCGATTTTTTTATTGGTTCCAGGTGGTCGTACATTTCACATTATTTTGATCTGAAAAGTGTGTCTAAAACGAACTGTCACTGTCAAATGAAATTCAATGGTCGTTGATTTGATTTGTTGACGATATGTTTTTCTTGCTTTTAAAATCGACTTTTTGAGGATATTTTTAAAATGGATATTAAATATTCCAGAAAATTGTTAAAAGAATAGCAAGATTCGGGTTAGTATAAAATATAAAAATATGATCGTTTTACATTTTCAAGTTTGTTATAGGTAGCTATAATTTTCAGTGAAAGGTAATCAGTGAGTGGCAACTGGATCACGAAGTGACCAGAATTTCTCCTATAAACAATATTATGGACATTGTGGCTTATTTAGTGTTATCTCGTAGTTAATACGCTAAAGGGCAAATGAAGGCATTCAAAAGTTTATAGGCCTATGAGTCAGGATTTGTTTTGAAAACTGGAACCAACATTGGCATAACACTACATATCAACATTATATCATTACTAAAACATAACTTAATAATATTTTAGATCCTTTTAACTCTAGTTGTAATTATAGTTACCTATATTTTTTAATTTAAAGTGAACCATTCATACATACCTATGTATTTATTAAGTAGATATTTTTAAAATATTTTTTGTGAAAGTAATGTTAACTCATTATGCTAAATTAAGATTATCTAATGTAGTAGATGGTGTTTTAACTGTGAATTATCAAGTTTGTAAATGGTTTTATTATTTTGTAATAAATAAAATTTGCTTGAATTTTAGTAAGAAATTTATCAATCTTTAATTTTAAAAAATCAGTAATAAAGTTGTTGGTCTTTTCTTCGGAATTCATCTTTTTATAGTAATCTCCCGTCTTTCTGCCTTTAAAACCAATAATGCATTTTCTACAAAACTTTCTTTAGAATCAGCATGTAAAATAAGTCGACTTCTCTTTCTTGTAGGGCTTTTAGGAAATTGCTACCCTTAATAGTACTTGATGAAGAAGGATCCATAATCGTAGAAATTCAATACAATTGCTTTCTGAAAAGAACTATTATTATCGAAATAAAGTAAAAAACTAATAATGATGAGATATCAAAATATAAAATGTCAGAACTGTCAACAATATCAATTATTAGCTGATGTTGATGCTAAAATAGTATATTATGCAACGATCATGTAATAACCATTACATGAGAGTTGCATACGCTATTTTTTCTACACCCGATAAATAATCAAGACCTATAAATATTATATTTATATTGGTATTGAACACAATAACAGTAATTACTCGTATTTCTATAAAAAATTCTACAAAATTGTAATTAATGGTATTACTTCAGGTATTGGTATTTCCCTAGATTTTTGCGGTAAAATATTTTGTACTGTATTTTCTGCTTTCTCCGATATGTGTGGAGGAGTCTTCTATATCGCTAATATCAGACATTTTAATATTATAATTATCGAAGTTTAGCTACCTACGAAAATTTAATACGTTTTGACAACTAAAATAATTACATAGGAACCTAGGACAAACGTCAAACAGCATGCTTGATTGAAAAATTGTAGGTTTCTATTGATTAAAAATCTGTATCGTAATGAAAAATCTGTATCATAATGGGTATCATTATGAAACGGATTATGGGCATATAAGTGCATTATTATAATACGGGTGTAGAAAAAGTGATGTGTGAAACTGACTGCAATCTGACCAATCAGAAGCCTACAGAATTGCCAACTTAAATTCAAATCGCTCCTCCTAGTTTAAAAACAGAGTATAGTAGAATTTTTAGTCACGTGATCATCGAGCTTATGTTGAATAAAAGAACGGCTATGGATTTCTTTGTGTTTCACGCACGATGAAAGACAGGTGTTTCAACTTCCCTAAAATCCCATATAAAAACAAAAGACGATATGGCACCAAACACAATAACGTAGTTCCAAAAAATTCACCAGAGGTCGCTAAAAGGTGAGGTACCCGATTCGATCATATATTTGCTGCGTTTGAGAATCCACATCGAATGCATCTGAGATGTAAAAAATCTTTGATCACGTGATTCAGTATACGTAAATGTAATGGGACAGATGTGTCCGATGTGGATAAAAAAACGCTCGAGATGTAAAAAATGCATCCGATGTGGATTCTCAAACGCAGCATTTGATCATTAAGAGCTAGATAAAGTATATTTTAACATCAACATGTATCCAACTTCAAGATTTAGCCATCAGATGATTGGTCAATCATTTGACAGGTTATTATACTAATGTTCACGCAGCATGACATATACTATTGCCGCGTTTGAGAATTCACATCGGATGCATTTTTTACATCTCGAGCGTTTTTTTTTATCCACATCTGACACATCTGTCCCATTCAAAGAAGTAGAGAGGGTAGAACGATAAGGTACCGTCTGCGCATCCATCACGAGTGTAGAAATTATGCGTGATTCAGCCTTCCACTCTTACACACGTAAATGACAAGGAGAGGTTGCCCTAAAGCACTGTAAACAAATTCCAGGATCGACTTTATTCAGCGATTATGTTCATGTTCAGCTCTGTTTTTTGTTTGTGTTTTGGCTGTTTTTAGCTTTTTTGGCGTCAATTCTTTGTTATATTGCTTAGATTTGTAATTTTTTATGCTTTTATTCCGATTTAGTATTAAATTATACTTGTTAATTATTTTTCGATGCACTATTTTGTAATTGCTGCACAAAATGTTGTTAAACCGTCCCTGAATCTTGTTTACAAAATGTGCAAAACGAAATTGTGCATAGTGTCCAGACTTTTTCATTGACAGTTATCATTCTACCCCTCTCCACTTCATTGGTCCCATTACATTTACGTATACTAAATCACGTGATCAAAGATTTACTACATCTCAGATGCATCCGATGTGGATTCTCAAACGCGGCAAGTATTTACGAACAAATATATAATTGTATTTTATTAAGGACCGATTCCACCGTTGTGTTAAACAAAGTTTAAAATGACATTTTTACATTAACAATGTCACTTTATTCTCCGTTTACCACAACGGTGGAATCGGCTCTTATAACTCTAATAATTTTGCAATATTATTTATTAAAGTTAGTTTAAAGTAATGCTTTTTTCATCATTGTTGAGGTCTAGTTATTATCTAGTCTAGTTATTGTTGATCTTAGATATGAATGATGTACCTGTCAAATTTTAATTTAGATCATAGATGACTAAAGTGAATAGATGGGAAACTCAATGGTAAAATTCTGAGTCGATGTGCTGCCATCTATCAAATTAGAGTGGTACTAAAATTCAATATGGCCGCCTCGAGCGGGCTTTTTGAAATTTAACTTTGTAGTAGCGTAAAAATGTAATGAAGAAAATCAAATAAAGCAAAAAAATTGGAAACATATTTGACTAGTTTAAAATTATAAAACAACCATATTGACTGTTTTTGATTTGAAACTAGTCAAATATTTTGCCAATTTATATTTATTTGATTTTACTTCATTATATTTTTGCATTAATTTCAAACTTGAAATAAAATGCAATTTTTTTTAATTTTTTTTATTACAGTAAATTAACGCCGTATCATATAATTTGTCTATTTAAACATGGAAATACTCAAACAAATATGCATTTACACCATTTAAATAATTAAATATTTATAAAACAAACCTATCAAAAATGTTTTCTGTAACAAAATCAGCATATATAAGTGGTCAAGACCTTTATAAAAGTTTTGCGACTTGGAGTGGCAAATAAGTTTGAAAAAATTGAAGTTGAAGCATCATCCTTTTTTACTATTGAGGTTATTGAGTCGACTAGTTAGGTTGAGGAGTATTTCTTCATCCGATAATTGTTTTCTTGATTCATTTATACAGCACTTGTAGTTATAAAATTTTTATTATATGGGTACTGTGATAAATGAATTTAACTTTTGAGCATAAATTAAACTTACACACGTTTGGACCCTTGAAGATTTTAGGGTGTTTTCTTATTTGATGTCAATGGCATTGAATCAATTTTTGATATTGATGGCTGAGACTCAAATATTTCATGGATCGACAGGGTATTTTGGAGGGCCAACATTTTCTTTACAACAATGATCATTTAAAAACTGAAAACAGAAAGAAAATTAAATAATAAACCAATTATTTTAACACTGAATCAAAAACAAGTTTGTAAATATTACTTACCGTTTGTGCCAAACAGTGATTGTGTATTTTTCTTAAGACACTTATTACAAATTATTTGGTTATCCTTAATATGACGACTGCATATTTAATGTGGTATAAATTGCATCACTACCAATATCTGGGAGTGCTTTATTGTTTGTTGCTGAAATCCATCTTCCCGTCTTTTGAAAACATGCTTAAAATTGGAAGGTGTTGAAAAATAAATCTAGATTCTAGATGAAACAAAATCCAATACACATACACCATCAAACGCAATAGCCATTTTAATTTCTCAAAGTTTGAACCCTATCATTGCGTTCGGTCTGCCAAGTTCCTTTGACTCCTTTAACACTATTAACTCCAAACGACCCTTTTAGCGTTCGGTTTAGTCCGATTAGTGACAGTTTAACACGCTTAAATGTCATTTAAAAGCACCCTAAAATTTGTCCCGCTCCAGCCCCTGACTATCCGAACTCGCCTAATATTGCTGCGTTTGAGAATCCATATCGGATGCATCTGAGATGTAAAAAATCTTTGATCACGTGATTCAGTATACGCAAATGTAATGGGACAGATGTGTCCGATGTGGATAAAAAAACGCTCGAGATGTAAATAATGCATCCGATGTGGATTCTCAAACGCGGCATATATACCAAGTTTGAAGTTTTGACGAGCTGACAACTGACATGACATTTCGATACAAGCGCCATCCCGTTAATTGGAGTGGTACTAAAATACCAACCTCTTGTTTTTCCATTTGAGTTACCAGCCCCTGATTTAGATATATCAAAAGTTGAATTGGACAAAGTAGAAATAAAATAATAAAGACGATAGTAATTGTTGTTATAAGCTTTTATATTATTTTTTAGATAAAGAAAAGAAACGAATAAAAGTATTTTCAATTTTTTAAATGTGTATATGTGTACATTTTATTAGAATTAGCAGTTCGACTGTTAAGATATCATCCGTATATTATAAATGTAAACAAGAATGGAATAATTGATAATTTGTTCTTTTTTTACATTTATAATGCAAGCTCTTGGCGGATACTAATAAAATTTCCACACTTGAAAATACCTCTACCTTTCCTTCGTTTTTATTTACAATCTGTGTGTAGTTACACCTACAAACCTTTGATTTATTTTGTAAATAATTAAAGTTGTATAAGTTAATGAATCTATTGAAAACAATCCTCTGCGTTTATATTTAATAAAAAAGTTTAATACAACACTTATTCATATAGGTAATTAAGGTTTACAGATCATTTTTGTAACTACCGTTTTCATCAATTTGCCTTGTAAGAACCTCATTTTATTACAATTAGGAGATCCCTCCATGTGAAATTGTTTAGGACTGGTAACAAAATAAGCATGTATCTTTGGAATGTGTTTATTAATTATCTAAAATGTGGCAGTTATAATTTTATACCTACTCTTCTGTAAAGATAACATCAAAATGGCACTTAACACCCATTTTGGTGCCTGTAAACGTAACGGACACACGAATTTAGAAAAAAAAAATTTAACTAAAAAATAGTACTAACTGTATATATATATATACATTTATAACCCATACCTTATGACTTCAAAACCGCATACTTTATATTCGTTATGACTTCATATATACGTTAAGGCTTCCAATTTTGGAAGTCACAACGTTTCCTATGTAAAATTTGTGTGGCGTCATCAAAGAGGTGTGTACAGTCGTTTAACGAAAATTGACTTGGAGGTCACAGAACGATCAATTTATGCATCGTATACCGTTTTTAGTTCGAGCGTTTGCCGCTGACGCTAGAGTCGTAATTTAAGGATTTATGTTCCCGACGTAATCACTTCCATTATTTTCTTACATACATATCGCATCTTGTGACTTCTAAAAACCACATAAACGTGGCAACACGGCGTTCGTATCTCGAGAATCCGGAGAATCACACGTTTGGCGCTTTTACTGTATTTCGGTAGTTACGCTGAACCGAAGCAGATCGTAGTGAAAATGAAACGAAGTCAATTAATGATTTCAATGGCTTTAGGTAAGTGTAATATGCTAATGTTTTTAATCATTTTTATTATTTTATTATTATGAAAGAGGCTTTGGGGAAAAATATTATCTAGCTAAAGTGAGTTATCAAACAGGTTAACCCTCTGAGTACCATCAGGACAATATACAGGGTGATTTTTTTAGATGGCTAAGTATAGGGGTTTCAGGAGTAGACTGAAATAAAATCTATAACGTTGGGATATGACATTTTTGGGGATGTCCTAGAGATTAAAAACGTTAAAAACAACCAGCTACTTCTGGATATACTGGAAGTTGGTATCAACTTCCTTATTTTAAATGTAACGCTTTGTATATTTTTAAATTTTTGAATTCTAGGAGTAGTATAATTTTATTTACCTAAATTATATTTGCCGTTTTCGAGATATTCGTTCTTAAAAAAAATGCTAGTTGCAGTGTGATTTTTAAATGCCTCATAGTCGTTAAAAATAAAATTCCACAAAATTCATAATTCAGATTGAGTGTTTAAAATTTTGTCTCGAACTTTCAACTACAAAAACTATTTTGGTTTTTAAAAAAATCGCCCCTGTTGTCTTTTACAGCATGAATTTTTGTTATAAATAAATATAGTATAAACATTATATAATTTTGTTTCTCCTTGTTTTAGGCGAAAACAAAGAGAATATGCCTAACAAAAAAGTTTTTTTAACAGATATGTATTTTCAAAAAACTAATGTAAGTATTATTAATCGTTTTATGTAGGGTACAGCAAAGTTAGAAATTTGGTTACATATACTAATACTAAATATTTACTGGTTCCCAAATTATTGGTGTCTTAAATTTTACTAATCTAATAAAAATTTGCATTTGTACTGAATGTTCAGTAGTGAACTAAAGATATTAAAATGAAACACTTGAGACAGCATATTTTATGAACATCCGATATATTTTGATTGTTATTAAATTCCCGGGCAATCATATTTTATGTTTATTATTTGCCTAACCTGTGCCAGCTGCGTACTGAAAAGGCTTAATTTATATTTATTTAGAGCTTAATTTATAAATTTGTTCCACTCTGTATTATGACATACATTTTTTCTTTTAAATAAAATTGGACCTGTTTTAAATGTTTTTTAAACTATCAGATATAATTAAACAACTTTTAATAAAGACCATTTCGAAGATGTTTATAGTAACCAACAATTTAATAATTTGTAATTAGTACGTACTTGTTCAACTTTTTGCAAGGGCTATTTTAAAAATTTAAATAAAAATTTTAGGAATGGGTCGAAAATAGTCCATTTGACGATTGCTCAACCATCGGTTTTGATAATGAGAAATACGATACTAGTAAAGGTAAAATTTATACACAACAATCAAATGGACAATATTTTCAAGACATTTCATCTTTTTATGAATATCCTTTTCACTCTAGCCATTCAAACATTTTTCTTATTTCATGCCTTTCTTT
>OV651817.1:8354006-8391489 GCA_927349885.1 Psylliodes chrysocephalus
TACGTTTCGTTACGTTTCGTTACGTTTCGTTACGTTTCGTTACGTTTCGTTACGTTTCGTTACGTTTCGTTACGTTTCGTTACGTTTCGTTACGTTTCGTTACGTTTCGTTACGTTTCGTTACGTTTCGTTACGTTTCGTTACGTTTCGTTACGTTTCGTTACGTTTCGTTACGTTTCGTTACGTTTCGTTACGTTTCGTTACGTTTCGTTACGTTTCGTTACGTTTCGTTACGTTTCGTTACGTTTCGTTACGTTTCGTTACGTTTCGTTACGTTTCGTTACGTTTCGTTACGTTTCGTTACGTTTCGTTACGTTTCGTTACGTTTCGTTACGTTTCGTTACGTTTCGTTACGTTTCGTTACGTTTCGTTACGTTTCGTTACGTTTCGTTACGTTTCGTTACGTTTCGTTACGTTTCGTTACGTTTCGTTACGTTTCGTTACGTTTCGTTACGTTTCGTTACGTTTCGTTACGTTTCGTTACGTTTCGTTACGTTTCGTTACGTTTCGTTACGTTTCGTTACGTTTCGTTACGTTTCGTTACGTTTCGTTACGTTTCGTTACGTTTCGTTACGTTTCGTTACGTTTCGTTACGTTTCGTTACGTTTCGTTACGTTTCGTTACGTTTCGTTACGTTTCGTTACGTTTCGTTACGTTTCGTTACGTTTCGTTACGTTTCGTTACGTTTCGTTACGTTTCGTTACGTTTCGTTACGTTTCGTTACGTTTCGTTACGTTTCGTTACGTTTCGTTACGTTTCGTTACGTTTCGTTACGTTTCGTTACGTTTCGTTACGTTTCGTTACGTTTCGTTACGTTTCGTTACGTTTCGTTACGTTTCGTTACGTTTCGTTACGTTTCGTTACGTTTCGTTACGTTTCGTTACGTTTCGTTACGTTTCGTTACGTTTCGTTACGTTTCGTTACGTTTCGTTACGTTTCGTTACGTTTCGTTACGTTTCGTTACGTTTCGTTACGTTTCGTTACGTTTCGTTACGTTTCGTTACGTTTCGTTACGTTTCGTTACGTTACGTTTCGTTACGTTTCGTTACGTTTCGTTACGTTTCGTTACGTTTCGTTACGTTTCGTTACGTTTCGTTACGTTTCGTTACGTTTCGTTACGTTTCGTTACGTTTCGTTACGTTTCGTTACGTTTCGTTACGTTTCGTTACGTTTCGTTACGTTTCGTTACGTTTCGTTACGTTTCGTTACGTTTCGTTACGTTTCGTTACGTTTCGTTACGTTTCGTTACGTTTCGTTACGTTTCGTTACGTTTCGTTACGTTTCGTTACGTTTCGTTACGTTTCGTTACGTTTCGTTACGTTTCGTTACGTTTCGTTACGTTTCGTTACGTTTCGTTACGTTTCGTTACGTTACGTTTCGTTACGTTTCGTTACGTTTCGTTACGTTTCGTTACGTTTCGTTACGTTTCGTTACGTTTCGTTACGTTTCGTTACGTTTCGTTACGTTTCGTTACGTTTCGTTACGTTTCGTTACGTTTCGTTACGTTTCGTTACGTTTCGTTACGTTTCGTTACGTTTCGTTACGTTTCGTTACGTTTCGTTACGTTTCGTTACGTTTCGTTACGTTTCGTTACGTTTCGTTACGTTTCGTTACGTTTCGTTACGTTTCGTTACGTTTCGTTACGTTTCGTTACGTTTCGTTACGTTTCGTTACGTTTCGTTACGTTTCGTTACGTTTCGTTACGTTTCGTTACGTTTCGTTACGTTTCGTTACGTTTCGTTACGTTTCGTTACGTTTCGTTACGTTTCGTTACGTTTCGTTACGTTTCGTTACGTTTCGTTACGTTTCGTTACGTTTCGTTACGTTTCGTTACGTTTCGTTACGTTTCGTTACGTTTCGTTACGTTTCGTTACGTTTCGTTACGTTTCGTTACGTTTCGTTACGTTTCGTTACGTTTCGTTACGTTTCGTTACGTTTCGTTACGTTTCGTTACGTTTCGTTACGTTTCGTTACGTTTCGTTACGTTTCGTTACGTTTCGTTACGTTTCGTTACGTTTCGTTACGTTTCGTTACGTTTCGTTACGTTTCGTTACGTTTCGTTACGTTTCGTTACGTTTCGTTACGTTTCGTTACGTTTCGTTACGTTTCGTTACGTTTCGTTACGTTTCGTTACGTTTCGTTACGTTTCGTTACGTTTCGTTACGTTTCGTTACGTTTCGTTACGTTTCGTTACGTTTCGTTACGTTTCGTTACGTTTCGTTACGTTTCGTTACGTTTCGTTACGTTTCGTTACGTTTCGTTACGTTTCGTTACGTTTCGTTACGTTTCGTTACGTTTCGTTACGTTTCGTTACGTTTCGTTACGTTTCGTTACGTTTCGTTACGTTTCGTTACGTTTCGTTACGTTTCGTTACGTTTCGTTACGTTTCGTTACGTTTCGTTACGTTTCGTTACGTTTCGTTACGTTTCGTTACGTTTCGTTACGTTTCGTTACGTTTCGTTACGTTTCGTTACGTTTCGTTACGTTTCGTTACGTTTCGTTACGTTTCGTTACGTTTCGTTACGTTTCGTTACGTTTCGTTACGTTTCGTTACGTTTCGTTACGTTTCGTTACGTTTCGTTACGTTTCGTTACGTTTCGTTACGTTTCGTTACGTTTCGTTACGTTTCGTTACGTTTCGTTACGTTTCGTTACGTTTCGTTACGTTTCGTTACGTTTCGTTACGTTTCGTTACGTTTCGTTACGTTTCGTTACGTTTCGTTACGTTTCGTTACGTTTCGTTACGTTTCGTTACGTTTCGTTACGTTTCGTTACGTTTCGTTACGTTCGTACGTTTCGTTACGTTTCGTTACGTTTCGTTACGTTTCGTTACGTTTCGTTACGTTTCGTTACGTTTCGTTACGTTTCGTTACGTTTTCGTTACGTTTCGTTACGTTTCGTTACGTTTCGTTACGTTTCGTTACGTTTCGTTACGTTTCGTTACGTTTCGTTACGTTTCGTTACGTTTCGTTACGTTTCGTTACGTTTCGTTACGTTTCGTTACGTTTCGTTACGTTTCGTTACGTTTCGTTACGTTTCGTTACGTTTCGTTACGTTTCGTTACGTTTCGTTACGTTTCGTTACGTTTCGTTACGTTTCGTTACGTTTCGTTACGTTTCGTTACGTTTCGTTACGTTTCGTTACGTTTCGTTACGTTTCGTTACGTTTCGTTACGTTTCGTTACGTTTCGTTACGTTTCGTTACGTTTCGTTACGTTTCGTTACGTTTCGTTACGTTTCGTTACGTTTCGTTACGTTTCGTTACGTTTCGTTACGTTTCGTTACGTTTCGTTACGTTTCGTTACGTTTCGTTACGTTTCGTTACGTTTCGTTACGTTTCGTTACGTTTCGTTACGTTTCGTTACGTTTCGTTACGTTTCGTTACGTTTCGTTACGTTTCGTTACGTTTCGTTACGTTTCGTTACGTTTCGTTACGTTTCGTTACGTTTCGTTACGTTTCGTTACGTTTCGTTACGTTTCGTTACGTTTCGTTACGTTTCGTTACGTTTCGTTACGTTTCGTTACGTTTCGTTACGTTTCGTTACGTTTCGTTACGTTTCGTTACGTTTCGTTACGTTTCGTTACGTTTCGTTACGTTTCGTTACGTTTCGTTACGTTTCGTTACGTTTCGTTACGTTTCGTTACGTTTCGTTACGTTTCGTTACGTTTCGTTACGTTTCGTTACGTTTCGTTACGTTTCGTTACGTTTCGTTACGTTTCGTTACGTTTCGTTACGTTTCGTTACGTTTCGTTACGTTTCGTTACGTTTCGTTACGTTTCGTTACGTTTCGTTACGTTTCGTTACGTTTCGTTACGTTTCGTTACGTTTCGTTACGTTTCGTTACGTTTCGTTACGTTTCGTTACGTTTCGTTACGTTTCGTTACGTTTCGTTACGTTTCGTTACGTTTCGTTACGTTTCGTTACGTTTCGTTACGTTTCGTTACGTTTCGTTACGTTTCGTTACGTTTCGTTACGTTTCGTTACGTTTCGTTACGTTTCGTTACGTTTCGTTACGTTTCGTTACGTTTCGTTACGTTTCGTTACGTTTCGTTACGTTTCGTTACGTTTCGTTACGTTTCGTTACGTTTCGTTACGTTTCGTTACGTTTCGTTACGTTTCGTTACGTTTCGTTACGTTTCGTTACGTTTCGTTACGTTTCGTTACGTTTCGTTACGTTTCGTTACGTTTCGTTACGTTTCGTTACGTTTCGTTACGTTTCGTTACGTTTCGTTACGTTTCGTTACGTTTCGTTACGTTTCGTTACGTTTCGTTACGTTTCGTTACGTTTCGTTACGTTTCGTTACGTTTCGTTACGTTTCGTTACGTTTCGTTACGTTTCGTTACGTTTCGTTACGTTTCGTTACGTTTCGTTACGTTTCGTTACGTTTCGTTACGTTTCGTTACGTTTCGTTACGTTTCGTTACGTTTCGTTACGTTTCGTTACGTTTCGTTACGTTTCGTTACGTTTCGTTACGTTTCGTTACGTTTCGTTACGTTTCGTTACGTTTCGGTTACGTTTCGTTACGTTTCGTTACGTTTCGTTACGTTTCGTTACGTTTCGTTACGTTTCGTTACGTTTCGTTACGTTTCGTTACGTTTCGTTACGTTTCGTTACGTTTCGTTACGTTTCGTTACGTTTCGTTACGTTTCGTTACGTTTCGTTACGTTTCGTTACGTTTCGTTACGTTTCGTTACGTTTCGTTACGTTTCGTTACGTTTCGTTACGTTTCGTTACGTTTCGTTACGTTTCGTTACGTTTCGTTACGTTTCGTTACGTTTCGTTACGTTTCGTTACGTTTCGTTACGTTTCGTTACGTTTCGTTACGTTTCGTTACGTTTCGTTACGTTTCGTTACGTTTCGTTACGTTTCGTTACGTTTCGTTACGTTTCGTTACGTTTCGTTACGTTTCGTTACGTTTCGTTACGTTTCGTTACGTTTCGTTACGTTTCGTTACGTTTCGTTACGTTTCGTTACGTTTCGTTACGTTTCGTTACGTTTCGTTACGTTTCGTTACGTTTCGTTACGTTTCGTTACGTTTCGTTACGTTTCGTTACGTTTCGTTACGTTTCGTTACGTTTCGTTACGTTTCGTTACGTTTCGTTACGTTTCGTTACGTTTCGTTACGTTTCGTTACGTTTCGTTACGTTTCGTTACGTTTCGTTACGTTTCGTTACGTTTCGTTACGTTTCGTTACGTTTCGTTACGTTTCGTTACGTTTCGTTACGTTTCGTTACGTTTCGTTACGTTTCGTTACGTTTCGTTACGTTTCGTTACGTTTCGTTACGTTTCGTTACGTTTCGTTACGTTTCGTTACGTTTCGTTACGTTTCGTTACGTTTCGTTACGTTTCGTTACGTTTCGTTACGTTTCGTTACGTTTCGTTACGTTTCGTTACGTTTCGTTACGTTTCGTTACGTTTCGTTACGTTTCGTTACGTTTCGTTACGTTTTCGTTTCGTTACGTTACGTTTCGTTACGTTTCGTTTCGTTACGTTTCGTTACGTTTCGTTACGTTTCGTTACGTTTCGTTACGTTTCGTTACGTTTCGTTACGTTTCGTTACGTTTCGTTACGTTTCGTTACGTTTCGTTACGTTTCGTTACGTTTCGTTACGTTTCGTTTCGTTACGTTTCGTTACGTTTCGTTACGTTTCGTTACGTTACGTTTCGTTACGTTACGTTACGTTTCGTTGCGTGCGTTGCGTGGGTTGCGTGCGTTGCGTGCGTTGCGTACGTTGCGTACGTTGCGTGCGTTGCGTGCGTTGCGTGCGTTGCGTGCGTTGCGTGCGTTGCGTGCGTTGCGTGCGTTGCGTGCGTTGCGTGCGTTGCGTGCGTTGCGTGCGTTGCGTGCGTTGCGTGCGTTGCGTGCGTTGCGTGCGTTGCGTGCGTTGCGTTAACAAAGATATACGTACGATGCCCTTTTGGCCTGTCACTGCGTAGGTGGTCCGTCACTGTGCATGATTTTTTCTGTACGACGTTTTTTACATATTGACGTTTTTCCAGTTTGAATCGCTTAGGTCCTTTTGATATTGCCACTTCGCATGTGCACTTGCGAATGGCTGAAAATACGTGCTAAGGCTTCTTTGACATTGCACAAGATTTTTCTCTTTTACGTTAATCGTTCTTTACGTAATGTCGTTTTTCCCGTTTAAATCGGACCAATAGCAGTGAAGATACACGCTAAGGCCCTTGTGGCATTGCACAGGATTTTTCTCTTATACATTTATCGTTTTATACGTAATGCCGTTTTTCCCCGTTTAAATCGGACCAATAGCAGTGAAGATTCGTGCTAAGGCCTTTGTGGCATTGCGCATGATTTTTCTCTTGTACGTTAATCGTTCTTTACGTAATTCCGTTTTTCCCGTTTAAATCGGACCAATAGCAGTGAAGATACGTGCTAAGGCCCTTATGGCATTGCGCATGATTTTTCTGTTAAAGGACATTAATTTTTTCATTATTTTTCCCTTACTCTGTACGTTAAGACCTTTTCAACGACGTATCACATGTTTTATATTTTATAAGCATGAGGGGGTCGTGGGGGTGAAGGAGGGTAGGTGGATTTTTTTCATTATTTTTTCCTTACTCTGTACGTTAAGACCTTTTCAACGACGTATCACACACTATGATTGATCAATTTTTCAATGAGGGGGTGGTTCGCGAGGGTCGATGTATTATAAGCGTTAATGCCCTTTTGACTTTGATGGTAATTCTTTCGTTGGAAATGACAGCTAGATGACAGTTCACGCTGAATGCCGTTTGTCCCGTTTGAATAGCAATAAAGATTCACGTTTAGGTCCTTTTGGCATTGCGCATGTGTAGTTGCAAATGGCAAATATATATATCACGTAGAATGACGTTGATTATATACATCATCTTGTAAATGATTATTAAATGTCCTCGTGGCCGAGCGGTCTAAGACGCCGACTGGTAATCTCTGGGTCGGTGGATCGATCACCCGTGTAGTCAGATTTTTTTTAATAAAAAAAATGGTTTAAAAATAAAATTATATTAAAATGGTGTATGGTGGGTTGCTGTGATATCCAATAATGATCGTGAATGAGAGATGGATGACACGACACGTGACCAGGAAAAAAGCAATTAAAAATCGATTAGTAGCTAAGAATTGCGTGGGCGTGGGAGTTAATGACGTCGGTATCATCAAAGGAAAATTTGGTTCCCACGGTCAGTAAAAAGTTCCCAGTCCCAAGTGCCGTGACCCCTGCTGCTATATTTGTGGTAATTACGCCCTGTTTGTATAAGTAGGTAAACTTAAAATATCTGCTTATTTTTCCATAGTTATAGCCCTCATTTTTGGAGCATCAAAATCATAAAACGAACAAAAATTATGGTTGAATTATTCAAAGCATTTCTAAAACGGATCACACACCATCCACGCAAGTTCGATACATCTTAAATTACCGATTATTATATAATAATTCCTAAAATATCTAAAATACAATCGAAGTAAAAAAAAACAAGATCCAGGTAGCCGAATTTTCGTACTTTTACATAATATATCAAAAATGTCAAAATGTAACATTTGTGCCAAACCAAAGATATCGGATAATAGATACGCCTTGTATACATTACACTTGTCCGCAACTTTTTTTTGACGGTACGCTCTTCCTATGTTGTCAGATCTCTTTCATCAAATATCAAACATTAAATTTTTATTAAAAAAGTTACTATTACCTTTAATACAATCTAATAAAAAGGAAATAAAGAATTGAAAGCATGAATATGAGTTTTTTATTAATTGCGATCACTTGAGACTTTTAATTAGCTATTTTTTACATGTGTATCATATGGGAATATTAAACATTTTGATATAAATCCTTTAACTTTGGCAACCTAAGACATTTTACTGATGTTGTCAAAGTGACAGATAAAACTTGTTTTATTGTGATTTTTGTGGTTTTTTGTAGTTTTCAAGAATAATTTAAACCCTGAACTTTTTAATAAGGACTTTTACGATGGAGAGGAAATGTATAGGGTGCCGAAATACGCAGAATAAGAATGTTATTCGGTCATTTCATAAGTAAGATTATGTTAGCATAGACGTAGGCATATACAGGGAATAAGGCTTAATTTATTTAACAGTGTAATGGCATTTAGCACTAGCATTGTTTATTTAAATAATAATGTTCTATATTTTCTGATCAGGTTTCCTAAAGAAATTATTCAACGTAGAATTTGTCTGCAAAATCTATGCTTGGTGGTGGAGGAAGACATTATGAAAATGAAAGAAGCCTTAGTATGTTCTGACCATTTTTGTATGGCAGATATTTATGAAAATTTAAGTGGTAGACACATCTTAAAAGATAATGCTATACCTATCAAATAAGTACAGTATTTATTATGGGTATTTTTATAATATGTAAGCTCTAAAATTCTACAGTAATCATCACATTTTAGAGAATTTTGGGAGAGGTAGTTGAAGAGGCGAAAAATGAAGAAGAAAAAAAGACTTTTTTTAGTGCAGTTCGTAACAGATGTGGCTTCAATAACTATCTCACATGCAGATTGTTTTAAAATTGTTATAAAAAAATATTAATTTATAATGAAGTAAAGTCAAATAAAACTACCAATGCAATTGCTTTAGATGGCACCATCATCTTGGATTGTAGCAACACTAGTAGCAAAATTGCGTTAAATTTAAAATGTTACGAATCGGATACTGAAGAAAATTTGGGATTTACAAAAGAGCTGCGTGACCATGATTACCTATCTATATATTTTCTGATCGAACACATTCAGGATGTAGTTGCTTATATTTCTGGTTTTATAGTAAAATCCTTAAAGAAAAAGATTCACTGCAAACAGTGTTCTGCAATTGAACCAGTGAGTTCGAAAACCGTTCAAGTCTCAAATTTGACATTTCAAAATAAGATAGCCATTTCGTTTACAATTTGTCTCTTCATCGATTGAGCTTAAAAACCGTACTAGATACCTAGCTGTTAACGTAGTACAGCTGATTATACCTGTGAAATTAGGTGAAAAACCGTACATATCTGCAACTCGTACGGTTTTTCATCTCAATAACAAAATAATGGTCAGTTGCTATGGTCAGTTGGAAAAACACAAATACTGAAAATGATGATTACATAACTGAGATAACAGTTTCGATATTGTATTTTTCCTCGTTTTTGAATAAATATAAAATAAATCAAAAAATGTTCACCTTTTTCTTTTTATATGCAGGGTTGAGTTCAAAAGCCGTACAAGTTCATACTTCATTTGTATCTGTCATTGCTAGTCCATTAAAAATACATTGCAAACCAAGAGATCTAAAATTTGTCTATGCATGAAGAGAGTCTATGTCAAGTAGTTTCGACGTTGAAAGGTTTTTATTGTTTTTCTCGAAAGGCAGATTTTGGACATGTACGGTTTTCGAACACACCAATTCAATTTTAGAAGGAGATTACAGTTTATCAAAATTGCAAAATCGAAAAACTTACGGAAAATTACAAAAAGCTTCTAGATTTGTAGTTACTCTTTGTAGTGAAGCTGAAAATGTATAAAAACAGTTTCAATTGAACATACACAGTAATAATATTATTAACATTGCCAATATAAAATGTAAATTAGTAAATAGTTCTATGAGATATTTGCCTTCAAATATTTTTGATGTTTTTTCTAACCATATTTTTGATTTTGAACCACTTAATGACCATTGCATTACTGTCACGAAGCTCATTTTTGATAAATATATAGACATTCGACTTCATCATAAATTTAATAAATTAAAAAACTGTTAATAAAGCCAGGGCGAGAAGTTTACTTACAAAAAGTAGGTATTTTATTTCAGAATCAGTAATTTTTAATTTTAATTATTTGTTTTTATAATTTTTTGTCTATTTTTAAGTTCCCATAACATGCTCTTATTCTTATTCTTTATGTAAAATATTTTAATATATGTCCATCTACATCTGCATATTGTGTCCAGACGATACTAATTTTATCATTGAAGACATAATAGTTTATGGTAACTGCATTGAACAAAATTAAAGAGATAGTCAAAAGATTCATAGGTTATTGTTCGGACAATGGCTAGTTATAAGTCCCTCAAAAAATTTTTTCTACGATTACTATCCAAAGTAGGCTTTTGCACATTCAAATCTAATTAGAAAGTTGACGTTTTTCGCGAATTGTCATAATTTTATACTATTGGTGCAAACGTACGCCAAAGTAACTTTGGCACACGCTTGCCTGTTTTCATTTGAATGAAATAAATGAAAGCTAATCGGTATTTTAAAACAAAATGTAAGCTCATCTAAAATATTAAATTGACTTCTTAATATTTTAAATCATTTAACAGTATTTTCTGGAAATAATTAAACCAATAAATCATAAATAATTACCGGCACATAAGTACTAAAACCTTTTCTCTTCGACAGACTTTCTGTCTCAACTGGTAAAGGTGCTACTTTCTGTTCTTAATACACAAATAGCTATTTTGTCTTTTATCCCAAAATATGCTTTACAAAATATCAGTTATCTTATAACACTAAATAAATCTGCTTTAAATCTGTTGAGCAGATTCTTCACCAAGAGTGTTTGTAGGAGTAACCAATTGATAGTAAAATGACATTCGAATGTCACAAAAGAAGCTTCCTTCAGTGTTTTTTCTATTCGGACAAATTAGAAATAAAGTATCTCTGATAATCTTGAGCTAATGTGTTTTTAGCCTTGTCCAGATATTATAAAAAAATCATTGCTAATTACTGTCCTAATGAGTTATTATATCATTACACAAATAATGCTAAAAATAGGTGTCGTGACATGTAACCCAAATGGTATGTAATGGAAAGATCATATTTGTATATTTTTGTATCTGAAATAAAATTGTTCTTTTTATTTCATAAAAAAAGGTAGTTCGGCAATATAATTATTCTTTTTTCGACCTGTAGAAAAGGTTTTCTGACAGTACCCATGTAAAAATAATAGTATTTTTTACCTGCTCTTGCTCTTCATGTATTTAAAAAAAAATATTATATATATATACTATATATATATATATTTATATATATATATATATTGAATTGTAGTCGTCCGTGGCATCCGTATAGATATGACTCTTGATGGCATCCGCCCAATATACACCATGTATACTGAGAAGAATTTAAAAATACTAATAGCGTCTTTCGTGAAACTCTGTAAGTTTGACTAACACTGATCCGTTTGAAATTGCATGAAATTTTTCTAGTTTGTGTAAAATTCAGCCCCCTTTTAGACCTTTAAAACCACATGTGTTATTTTTACGGACGTTTCGTTGTACTTTGGATAAAGACCCAAAAATAGATATTTGGGTGTTGCTCGTATTTCTTTTACTTTAAATAAATAAAGTGCCTTGGTTTATTTGGTCATACATTTTTATTTAATTTTTTATTTTATAGGCGACAGATATATTTTGGATAACATATTCTTTATCTTCTGGTTCAGTAAATTATTTTTAAAAACATGAGAACTAAAACACATGTAATTTTTAAAAACCGTTAAGCCACATCTTTTGTTTTACAGCGTGTGGAGGTGTATTCGAAATAATTTAATTTTATTTAACAAGGATATATACAGTAGGAAACAAAAACATGAGTGTTTACAAATTTAAAAAATATCAGTGGCGTTAAAATATAGAATAAAATTAAAAAGCTTACAATTAGTTAGAATTAAAATAAACGTTAGATAAATATTTTATGTCTGTTTTAATATTTTTTTAATATGTATCATTTCAGGGATAGTTCTTTTGTTTTATTTGATTTATTTTCGAGAATTTGTACAATTTTCAAAACAAAAGAGTGCAAAAAATGTTCTATATAGAACTTGTGTATTTCTTTTTGACTCCTAAAAAGACAAAAAACAGTCCAAAAATGTCGTTCTCCTTAGTAAACAAAATCAATCAAAGAAAAACTGTAATAGGGTATGTTTTGTTTGTTTTTTTAATTTTACTTTTAAACTTAAATTGGAGTTAATATAAATTTGGGTTAAACGTAATATTAATGGATTTTTAGTTTTATAATGTTACTATTTTCTATTAAAACTTGGAAAAAATAGTTAATTATACATTAAAAGCACAAGATTTTATGCTGTGGCTGGTGTTTTCATAGCCGAAGCAAAGAGTTATGTTTAATTAAAATTTAAAATTGTCACTTATCCTTAAATTTCTTAAATACGGACAATTTTAGGAAAGTTATGTATAAAAGAAAACATATAGAGAATAATTTTGCAAACAACTTTTATTTAAGGAAGTTTCTTTTCCAAGTATAAATAACAAATACATTCAATAGAGTAGAAAAATGACCTTGTATAAAGTAGCCCCAGATGTTCTGACTATGCCCAAAATCTAATCAGGTTACCACATAATAGATTAAAGCTTATTTAAAATGTAGTGTTTTTCTCTTTATCCGCTTTTGAGTTATGTTCAAAATTCAAAATTTTCACTTATCCTCAAATTTCTCAAATACGGGTCATTTTACGAAAATTATGTAGAGAAGAAAAAATAATTTTGCCAAAAAATTTGAATCAAGGAAGTTTTTCTCCAAGCGTAAATAATAGATATATTCAATAAAGTAGAAAATTACTCTCTCATAAAGTAACCCCCTGATGTTCCAACTATGCCCAAAATCTAAGCAGCTTACCGCATGGTAGATTAAAGCTTAAATGTATAATTTGTTGCTTTTTTTAATCCGTTTTTGAGTTCAAAATGTTCAAAATTCTAAATTTTCACTTTTCCTCATATTTCTCGAATTCGCTCCATTTTAGGAAAATTATATATAGAGCAAAAATTCTAGAGAAAATTCTAGAGAAAAACTTTTATTTGAAGAAGTTTCTTCTCTAAGCAATAATAACATATGTATTCCATAAAGTATAAAAAGATCCCCCATACAGTACCCCCAGATGTTCCGACTAGACCCAAAATATAATCAGTTCACCGAAGGGTGGATTAAAGCTTAAGTTTAAAACGGATTCAAGAGCACCCGAAACGTAAAAATCCGTCAAAAACTTGAGGTCGAAAAAAATCATGATTACTATACTTTCCTTATCTGTATGTACACAGATAGGAAACAAATAAAACTTAAGAATTTTTTTTTTCTTGAAAATCAACACGCATTGTAGTAGAATAAAGAAATTTGATTATTTTTTATTTGACCAACTGTTTGTCACTAACGCAGTATAACATTTATAATAATTAATATTTAAGGTAGGTACTCCATAAAGTAAAATAAAAAATATGATGTACATAGGGTAAAAATTGTCTTACAGCTTGTATTTAAACCAACCACTTCTCAAACTATCCCTACATTTATTTTTAAATATTTGTAATTATGATTTTTATCCTCATTTCAGTAATATATTTGCTCTACTTTTAGCTTTAATAGTCAAAATTACTGTAAAAATTAGAGAAATATTAGACAACATTCAAACTTTGGATTTTGCAAGAGATTTGTTTCCTTTTTATTTTATTTTATGATCAAATAACTCGGATATTAGCCATTCCAAAACCTATGCAGTGCATGTGTCACATAAAATAGACATTTTTATTTATTAAACTTAACATTTTTTATAATGTTACAAAAAAATTATTTTCTAAAGTTTTAATAGTTGGTTAAATTTTTAAATACAATGCTAAATAAGTAACATATGCTTGACTGGCTCAACACTTGATTTCAGATCTTATTATTTACAATGGAAACCTTTACAATGGAATCCTTTACAACGAAATGATTTATTATTACCTATTTGAGAGCGGTTCAAAGAATTAGAATCTCTTTTTAAAAACATTTTAGGCATATCGAATGATCTAAAAACAAATTGGTCTCTTCGCCCTTTAAATTCATTCGCGTATACAAATTTACCAATGGATTATTTCTGGCAATAATTATTATAATATTGAAAACTGTTCATAAGGCCCAAACTTTATTCTCGTGTGTTATTTAAAAAATGTTTTTTTTTTATTTCATTCTATTAAAAAGCATGTTAAATTTGAGATTTAAACTTTATCATGAATTTAAATAGTTTTTCAAAAATCAACGATGCAACATATACTTTCCAATTATACAAGGTTCTCTAAAAAAGAAATAAAATCAAAGTTTTCCGTACTGATTTTAAAGACGTGTATAGTGCAAAAAAACATTTGAAAACAACTTTTTTGGAGTAAATGGTTTTCATTATTATTCAAAAATGTTTACCGATGTACCACTTTTTTAATTTTAAACAAATCTTTATAGGGTACATCAGTACGGAAATACATCATTTTCCCATTTTATTTAATTGTATTTTATATCATCATTTAAAAGAACGTTTCTTAAAGTTTAATTTGAGTTAAGCATTCTCTATACCTAAAACTAATAATTTTGGGAGATTTTTAAATCTAAATGACAAAAAAGATAATTCACAAAATAGTTTAATTTTAACTGGTCACTGGTTGACTGGAAATAGACTGTGTTTTAATTAGTGAATAGAATTTTACTAGCTGTAATTTATTGATTGAATTTTTTTTTACAATATCCTTAAAATTTAATAACTATTTAGGAAAAATGTGTTTATTGGAATCGTAAAAATATTATTATTTTAAAAGATATTTTGTATTAAATATGTGTAAAATGTTTTTATTGAAACGACAACTTAAATAAATACATAAGAAATAGTAATAAAAAAATGTAAAAAGAAAATTTCAAATAAATGGTTAAATATTATTAAAATTTATAAAGTACTAACTAGTAACTACCTATTTGTGACAAATGTGTTTATTGGTTTCGTATATGTTATTGTTCTTATTTTAAAAAACATGTTTCAGCGAATAAAAGTAAAAATGTTTTTATCGAGACAAAAAATGTATCGAATACATAAAATAAAGAGCAATAAAGCAATTTAAAATTTAGAATGAGGATATATAATGCTTGGCATTCTATATTATACTCTTCACAGTTTAACAGACCCTCTTAACCAGCGATTTTTTTATAAACATTTTTTTTTTTGGGAATAAATAGGCTTCCCAATTTTTATTTAGATTTTTTTCTTTTAGTAATTAATATGCTTCATCTCCTTATAGAGCTTAATTTTTAATAAACATTTCAAGTTGATATAATACTTCTTTTAGATGAATTATTTTTTTTTAATTTTAACCCAACTTAACCCCCTACTGTTATTCAGATTTTTTAAAAATTTAATAGGTTTCGTCCTCTAATAGGACTTGATTTTTCCTGAAAATTTAAAGTTGATATCATGTTTCGTTTTAGATTTATGATTTTTTTAAAGTTTCAACCCCTCACTAATCTCCCCATTTTTAATCGGATCTATTTAAAAATCAAGAGACTTCGTCATCTCATAGAGCTTGATTTTTTTTAAAATTTCAAGTTGGTATCATGTTTCGTTTTAGATTTATGATTTTTTTACATTTAAACCCCGCTTAAACCCCTACTTTTATTAATTTTTTTTTAATTCACTAGACTTTTTCCCCTTATAGGACTTGATTTTCCATTAAAATTTCAAGTTAATATCATGTTTCGTTTTTGATTTATGATTTGTTTAAAGTTTTAACCCCCCCCCTTAAACCCCCCTTTTTAATCAGATTTATTTAAAAAAAAAAAGACTTTGTTCCCTTATAAAGCTTGATTTTTCCTGAAAATTTCAAATTTATATCATATTTCGTTTTTAAATTATATTTTTTTTAAGTTTTAACTCCCCTATAACCCCCTATTCTTAATCAGATTTTAAAAAAATTATTAGGCCTCGTCCTCTCATAGAACTTCGTTTTTCCTAAATGATTTATATTTTTTTTTAGGTTTCAACCCCCCCTTAAACCCCTCATTTTTATTCCGATTTTTTTCAAAATCAATAGGCGTTGTCTCCTTATAGAGTTTGATTTTTTCTATAAATTTCAAGAAGATATCATGTTTCGTTTTTGAGTTATCGTGCGGACAAAAAACGTGACATCGGACGGACAGACAGACGGACAAAAGTAAACATATAATACTCTTTACAGACTCCTGTGTGAAGAGTATAATAATGTTGTAAATATTTGGTAAAATATTATTACAATTTATTAATTTCTAATTAGTAACTATTTCTATTTAGGACAAATCTATTGAATTCGTATAATATTATTCTTATTTTAAATAAATACATGTGAAAATGTCATTTGTTTTATTAGCCAGAAAAGCACAAGATTGAATGCCGTAGCTGGTGTTTCATAGCGGAAGCCAAGCTGAGACTAGGGAACCAGCCAAGGCATTATATCTAATTTTCTGCTGTGTGGAACATATCATTTTTTCTCCGAATGCCTTGGTTGGTTTCCTAGTCTTAGCTACGCTTCGCCTATGAAACACCAGCCACGACATTAAATCTTGTACTTTTTTGCCTAATAAAACAAATGACAATTTAACATTTATCTATTAAAAATGTTTAAAATAAAAATAATATTAAACGAATTCAATAGATTTGTCCCAAATAGAAATAGTTACTAAATTTTTTGTATTGACGTACCCTATAAAGATTTGTTTAAAATTAAAGAAGTAGTACATCGGTAAAATTTTTTGACTAATAATGAAAACCTTTTACTGCACAAAAATGGTTTTTAAATGTTTATTTTGCACTATACACGTCTTTGAAATTAGTACGATTTTTATATAAAACTGGTTATAGCGTGTGAAATACCCTGTATAATCTCAGACTATTTTATTGTTATAATATGAAAGGCAAGGAAAATTCAAATATATGAAATACAAGGTGTCCCATTTTGGAAAACTTTGATATGTATCACTTTCTTGGAGAACCTTGTATAATTGGAAAGTATAATGTCGCTTCTTTGATTTTTTGAAAAATTATTTAAAATTATTAAAAAGTTTATGTTAACTGGTAGTCATAGAATGGAATAAAATTTTTTTTTTTTTAAATAACACACGAGAATAAAGTTTGGCCTTACCTCGGGAACTGTTTACCTGAACAATTTATAGATTTTTCAACAAAATCGTTGGAATAAAATATGTTTAATTTTGTAACTTACCGCTATATCTCGCGATAAAGGTATATTTTTTTAAAAAATATAATTGTTTTTCACA
The DNA here is from genome assembly GCA_927349885.1 of Psylliodes chrysocephalus. Classification (NCBI taxonomy): domain Eukaryota; kingdom Metazoa; phylum Arthropoda; class Insecta; order Coleoptera; family Chrysomelidae; genus Psylliodes; species Psylliodes chrysocephalus. Next base: position 8,371,059 of record OV651817.1, read on the forward strand.
AAAAAAGTTTGATGTGTTTCATTATTTGTCAGGTGTAACGAAAAGAAAACATGTAAATATGTTTAGTTCTGAAAGAAATTCGTAGGAAAATTAATGATTCCACGTCGTTTATATAGATACTAAAAGTTAGTAATTTTTCAAATATTTAAAAAAATACTTGGTTTCTTGTACCCAAAGCGGCTTTTTATTGACACTTTAAAGACTTAAAAAGATATATTTTTATTGCCTAGGCAGAAAAAACAGACTTACTATGTAACGTTCCAGGTAATAAGTTAATTCAAACGGAAAGTTGATGGAATAATATTTATCGGCGGATACGAATGACTTTAAAGACCTAAAAATTATATGTTGGAGTTCTTGCTATTTAATGATTTTGATTTAATTAATTGAAAGTAGTGTACTGAATTGGTAGTATAAGAATTGTATTTGTAATCTTGGGCTAAATGTGTTTTCCCCTCCCTGCTCCCATAGTTGTTTGGCGGCAAAAACCTGACTTTAAAAGAAAAAAATATATATTTTGAATTATTGGTTAGTCTTAATGTTTTGTTTAATCGGTTAATCGGTATAAAAATTATATTTTGTTTTAAATAATATTTTAAACTGAATTAATGATTTTTTCAATAAAAATGATAATTTTTATTTATTTTTTAACTTTCATGACACTAAAGTCCATCTAAACCAAAGATTTCAGCGAATAACAATATTGAAATTTTCAAGCATCGCCGTCCAGTTTGTCCGCTAATTTCTCCTAGCTTATGCCTTATACGATTAAAAGCGTTTTAATTTTATCAACATTGGCAGACAAATCTGTGCAAATTTTTATACAAAACAAAACTGTTCCTCACAGATTACAGTTTAAAAAGTGACAGAATAAGTGTACCTAATTTAACCAGTATATTTCAAAAGATATAATAAAAATAGCTTTAAAAACACATGTTATTTTCTCGGAAGTAAATCGCAAGGGCGCCTCATCCTAGTGAAAGTATGTTACAGAATCTATAAAAATGAATAGGCTGAGTTATAAACCAATATAAGATCTGGCAACAACGAAATGGATGCCATCAAACCGAAAACGGAATATACAGAGGCCACCAGGTACTCAAAATGAATATGTATATCATTGGATGCCATTACCTTCTTTAAATATATCTCAGAATATACAGCACACGAAAGTGGCGGCAGTTGCGGTCATTGCTCAAACTACCATGTTTAAAAACATACAAAAATAGGCTGTTTTGGCATCCCGCCAATATTTTGCCGAGAGTTAGTAGGGGTAGGATCCTTTCATTTGCGATGAGTTTCATCGAAAGTCCTCGTGGCATCTGTATATCGGATGCCACGAGGACGTGGATGCCACGGCAGACGCAATTTTAACATGGAGGGATGCCACCAAGGCCTATAAATAAATATATATATATATATATATATATATATATATATATATATATATATATATATATATATATATATATATACTTTAAATGCATTGTGGCACCTGTTAAGTCTAATGTAGTTGTGGCACCAGTGTTATAATTAACGTCATTAAGGCACCATCTAATTGAAGTAGGTTGTGGCATCAGTATATATATTTCTAGTGGTATTATGGCACCATGCGCTGTTGTCAAGTTTACGTGGTGCTTAAACGTGGCTGAGTATATAATAACTTATACAGTAATTAATACGTTAAGAAGTTAGTAATTATTTGAGCACAGACGTACAAATTCATTTTAGCTAAATAAACAATTATGATAAATAATCCCGAGGCAGATATATTTTTGATTTTAATTTGCTGTTTTATATACGTAACAATTATACAGGGTGCGCCATCTTCGACTGAAGATGTCATCGGTATTTTTACTTTCTTATACTAACATGTACGGTGTGTTCAATAAAGTTGGATCCATATGGGAATTTGTTTAATATTATGACCGGAAAAATACGTTGTAGAGCAATCGCCTCTGCCTATATATATATAACTGATGAAAAACAAATTGCTAATGAATTCAATAAAACATTTGCAGAAATGGGTAACAAATTAGCTGCAAATATATTGAGAGATCCTTCTTACATTCCCCAAAGACAACACCAACAAAATAGCATTGTCTTATTACCTACAAATCCTCAGGAACTTGAAACTATAATAAAAAAACTTAAATTGAGTAAATCTCCAGGTTGTGACGGGATTCGAGCGGAAACTTTAAAGAGAATATCAATTTTTATAATATCACCATTAAGTTTCATATTTAATACATGTATGGAATATGGAAAATGGCCATTTTGTTTCAAAAACAGTGTTGTAACACCAATTCATAAAAAAGGAGATGAAACTTCTGTAACCAACTACAGGCCAATTTCATTGATAACTACACTGTCAAAGGTTTTCGAAAAGGTCATAGAATCACGACTGCATTCATTCCTTACCAAATACAATATTTTGTCTGAGCATCAGTTTGGATTTAAAAAAAACGTTTCAACTGAAGATGCTATTTTGTCACTTACCGAGAAAATATATTATGCGCTAGATACTAGTAAACCTTGTCTGGGATTATTTCTCGACCTTTCGAAGGCTTTTGACACAGTAAGTCATCAGTTGCTATTAGATTCTCTTGAAGAAATAGGAGTGCGTGGTGTCAGTAACAACCTATTCAAAAGTTACCTAGAAAACAGATCCCAGGTTGTGAGAATTAATCAAATTTATAGTGAAAAATTGCCCATCGAATTTGGTGTACCCCAAGGAAGTGTCCTCGGTCCCATTCTGTTCAACATCTATATTAACAATTTATTTAACATCGACACTAGGGGTGATATTATCGGTTTTGCTGACGATACCGTCATTTTATATACTGCGAATACTTGGCTAGAACTTAAAGAAACCGCTGAATCAGATTTTCTAAAAATACATAAATGGCTAAAATATAAAATATTAACTTTAAATGTTGAAAAGACTTGCTATTTGCCATTTTATTGTAATAATCTGACTTCACCCACATTCAGCCAACTCAAGATAAATGCCATTAACAATTCCTATGAAATAAATGCAGTGAATGCAGTTAAATATCTAGGAGTCTTCCTGGACTCGAATATGAAATGGGATATACATATAAAATACGTTTGCAAAAAATTAAGAAGTCTTTTATCTAAATTTAGATACTTAACAAATGTATTAACCCTTAATCAGCTAACAATTCTTTATTACTCCCTAATTGAGAGCCATATTAGATATGGACTTGCAGCTTGGGGAGGAGCATTAAAAACCTATATTCACCCTCTTCAAGTTTTGCAAAAATATCACTTAAAAATTATCTATAAAAAAAATCGAAGATTTCCTTCAGATGAACTGTTTAATATTTCCAAGGTTCTTGAAGTGAGGCAACTTTATTACAAAAAAATTGTTACGCATTATCATTACAAAAAAAATATATATATATTTCCAATACACGACCACAATACCAGACAAAAGCAGTTTCAAATACTACCTCTCATGCAAAAAGCTATTGGACAGCGTTCTTATGCATTTGTCGGTCCCAAATTTTATAATAGACTACCTGAAGATATAAAAGAAATAAACAACAATTACAAATTTAAAAAAAAATTAAACAAATATGTCTCAGAGAGTGGTATAAAGTTCATTACAAATCTGTTGGAATAATTACTTTAGGAAGAAAAAATTAAAAATAATAGCTATCTAAACATTAACAAATATCCTAAAATTATGTACCTCTTTATACTTTGTACTCAACTGAATTCAATATTTTATTCTAATCTACTTTTGTCTACAAAAAAAAAAAAGAAAAAAAAAAGAGAAGAAAAAAGAAAAAAAAAATATGTAAAATCTTAAATCTTTAATCCAAACTTTAAATCATAAACTTTATTTTTCAATTGTTAATTCTTATTTAACTTTATTTTAAATGTTCATATTCTATATTATGTATATAACAATTTATTCTCGTATTTATCTGCAAACAAGCTTATGCTTATGCAGTTTTATAGTTTGTTCAATTTTCTATATTATTTTATAATATTATACCCCCATTTGTAATGTGAATGAATAAACTTACTTATTATTATTATATTATTTAAAAACTTAAAATTGTCTATATCAAAGTTGGCTACTGATATTAGTTTTTGTCAAATTCGCATTAAATAAATTGTTTTTATGAACAATTTGTTAAAAAAACACTGCCAACTTTAATATGGGCTATATCAAGTTTTTAAAAAAGCAGAGTTGAATGTCTTATGACGTTTTTTTTCTAATCGTAATGTTAAGAAAATACCCTATGGATCCAACTTTATGGAACATACTGTATATGGGATGTATACCAGCAGTAATAATATAAGAAAGTATTGTAATCCAGAGAATTTTACACTTTGAGATTTTAACTAGTAAATTAGGTTAATAAGAAAATAAATTTTATTATTGTGTTCATACATTGTTTTTATAACAAAGCATCAAGTTACAAATGACGGAAGAAACGAATGTTATACAAATGTGTACTCGTTTACAATTAATGTCCATATTTGGACGTAATCATTGTTGGTAAATTTATCATGCTTTGAAATATAATCCATGATTTTTAATTTTCAGTTGATTTTTAAAAACCAAATAATGTTTGCTGTAGATCTCAGACATGAAATATTTTTATAATATGATCCCACGCCTTTCCCAATGAAATGTAGCATTAACTACTTCAGCAGCCCTATTTGAAATGATTGTATTCATGTAAAAAACCTCAAGTAAATCTAAAATAATGTTTTTAAAACTCAACAAGTAAGAAAAAATGTAAATATACGCCCATTAGTGCGTAATTGTTTAATATTTCAATTTGTGTTATATACACGCAAAACAGTTTTATGGATTTAAAAAGTACATATTTTAAAAATATTGTTGGATATACAGGGTATTGCGTTTTTGCCTGGCAAATAAAAATTTATGTTTTTTAAGTAGAACAACCTGTATTTTATTTCATTCTTAGAATGGTTTATTAATACTGTATTTAACTCTAGAATGTTTTTAAACAATATTAGTGTTGCAAGCAATTTTTTTTTTTGAAAAATGAGAATGATGCAGACCACAAATTAAATAATCATAACTTTGGTAGATTTACCTTAATTTTAGAATTGCTTAATACACAGACTTATAATATACTAAGCTAACGAATAGTGGTGATAGAACTGGTTTTTTTCAAATGCATCACCCTGTATATTATTTTAGCAAAAAATTCTATATACATATACCTATCCAAAGATTCCAAAATATTAGACAATAACACATATAAAGGGTGTCCCATGAATGCGTAATTAATGGATAGCCGTTTTATTATTGGAAATACGAAAAAAAAATATAAAAGTTGTATGACCATATTTAATAAATATTACTTAATATACAGGGAATTCCATAATCGAGAGGTTGACCAAACATAATTTTTTAAAGTTATATATATTTGATTGTTTTCACATCGTCAAACCATTTTAATAGACTTCATTTCTTTGCTATATTGTATATAGGGTGTGACAAAATGCGAGGCAACGGTTTTCTCAATTTTTTAAATAAAATACCATATATGTTATACTGCCAATTAATTTATATAGGATATTCCATTTAAAAAATCATAACCTCAGGTTTTTAAACACCCTATTTACAACATAGCAAATGAGGGAAGTCATTTAAAATTTTTTGACGATGTAATAATCAAATATGTAAAACTACCCGCAAAGTGTTAAGCTTTAAAAAAGTATAGATTTGGTCAGCACCCCGTTTATGAACCACCTTGTATATTTAAAAATAATTGTTAAACATGGTCATACAACATTTATATTAATTTTTTTCGTATTTCCAATAATAAAACTGTTCATCAATTACGCACTGATGGAACACCCTCTGTATGGTTTATTAGCTAACATGTTGGTATCGTTGGATGGTTAAATGTATAATAAATTTTATGCTTAAATAATATACAGGGTGTTGCATTTGAAAAATTGAGTAAATTGAACTTAAAATTAGCATTTTCGTACTCAGAATGAACGGAAACATAAAAAAGTTTTAAAAAATGGAGTAAGAAAATGTTTTTCGTCTGCACGAATGCAATATTGAGGCCCCATATGAAGTGCCTCAGTAATTTAATTTGAAGTTTGCAATATTCTCTTATTTCAAAAAAAAAACTATTGCTTGGCAAACATTCCCGGGTTGAATACAATATTATAAAATCAGAAGTTAATTACATATATAACATAAGGCAATAAAAAATATAAGTTTAAAGTCAAAATGTGCATACTTTCGTGTTTAATAACTTTATTTCTAATACTTTTTATTATATTAAGAATATTAATTTCTGACTGGCCAAAACTTTAAGGTTGTATTAACATAATTTTGACTATTATATAAATAAAAATGCTTTATACTTAATTAGGGGTTAATTTAGAGATATCATTCAAGAAATACTGATTTATTTTACATTCCATTTATTCGATAGGTCGGTGTTATATGCGGCTTCTTATACCCCACAATTGAATTTATACTAGAGGACAAACCCTTGTATGACATTTCTCAAACTTAATTTCACCACATAGGCCTCTTTTTTCATAGCTGTTGTTACTAAATTACGCAATTGTTTATAGTATTGTAAATCGTTGCTGCTTTTAGTTATTTAATAATTATTTATGCAACAAGTGCAAAAAGTAAGTGTTTATTGCACGCGACGTGAAATTGTCGACAACACGTCGAGTGCAATAAACACTTTTTGCACAAGTTGCATACAATATTTTTTCTACGTTCATGCAAAAACCAAATATGTTTTATAGAACTGCAGTTGTTATTATCTAAATCATAGTAGCCGTGATTGTATACGTTTGTTTGAGGCATTTATTTACATTTGTGTTCATAATTTGTAATGACATTTTTAATAAAATACATTTTTTTATTAAATGATTGAAAATAATATAAAATATGCAATTGTTTTTAAAACGTAACACAGAAAATGAAAATGGACTAAATATTTGGCGTTGATTTGAATATTTATGTTTGTCATGATCATAAAACGCTGTAGTAAAATGACAGATGAGTGCAATAAAATTTGTATTGCACTAGTGCAATAAAGAACCAGTTTTTGCACTAAATATAGTTCAATAAAGTTTTGTTTTTTTGCATGAACGTAGAAAAAATGTTTTTAAATGTGTAATCCCTATCAACAATTATTATTGTGTCCAACACATGACTTTCCTGTCATGTTTAAAACATGAACTAAATACATACTTTTTTGCACACATCTTACTCGAAATATTTTTGAATATACATATATTCATTTGAACAATTTTCTTATAAATTTGAATTTTGCATTTTTTTGTCAAATTTCTCGAATATGGACCATTTTATAAAAAATATGTGTATTACAAAAATTATAGTGATACACATTACAAACAACTTTTATTTAAAGAATTTTCTTCTCTTGGCGTAAATAACAAATATATTTTATAAAGTAGAAAAACGGCCCTCTATAAAGTAGCCCAGATATTTCGACTATGCCACAGGATGGATTAAGGCATAAATTTAAAATTTGGTGTTTTTTTCTTCATTCGTTTTTAAGTGTTCAAAATTCAAAATTTGCACTTTTTCTCAAATATCTCGAAGAAAAAATATGTACGGAACAAGCATTATAGAGGATAACATCACAGTTTTTATAAAAACAATTTTTTTAAAAATTCGAATTTTGCACTTTTTGTCAAAATTTTGGAATACGGACCATTTTAGAAAAATCATGTGTAAGACAAAAATTATAGAGAATAATATTACAAGCAACTTTTAGTCGTAGAAATTTCTATCCCAAGCGTAAATAACAGATATATTCCAAAAAGTAGGAAATGACCTCCCATCAAGTACGTCAAAATCTATATTTGAGCAGCAGCAGCAGGATGGTTTATACGTCCCATCGTCATTGTACTCTAAGAATTCTTCCTGTTCAAAATCATAATGATGTACCGAAGCGGTTAATTCCGCTAATCACCTCGAACGAGAAACCATCGTGTAACAAAACTGAAATTAAAAGTTCAGAATTGCACATGCGAATTAATTATTGTAAGTCATCACAATACCACTCATCACCCCGCGATCACATATCGAGCAGATTCCTATTTACGTTTGCATTGTTTATTGTTTTACGCCGGAAATATTTGCCACTGAAGATAAAATTCACGAGAAAACAGTAACACAAAAATGCGATATTAGACAAAGCGTTGTTGCCACGTTGGTTGTTCAACAGTTGTAATAAAATGGTGCCTCAAAAGCGTATAAGAAAATACCTTTGTAGGTGTTTAACCGTGGTAGTTAGGTGGTGCCTCAAAAGCGAATAAGTATAAAATACAAGTTGGTGTATAACAAGGAGCGCGCTCCAGTTATAAACAGTATGTATATATATATATATATATATATATATATATATATATATATATATATATATATTGTAATGTAATAAAATATCATGTAGAAAAGGATATGCTTAGCTAGATAAAATAACATTAATTAAAAATTTACCTTCAGTAAGAATGCATTAAAGCCATCAGAAACTTAATTTTTCATGGAGCGATTAAAAGAATACTCGTTTCTATAATTTATAAAGCCTTGTACTTATATGATTCCATGAAAATCTATGTGTCATTACCTAAAATAAAATAACAATCATTAAAAATAAAATAAAATAAATTTTAATCAAAATACAAATTTTTTCCTCGAATAATTATATTATCACCCTGTACAGCAAGTTTATCAAGAAAGTTTGACAAACTTGACAATTTTAAAAAAAATGGTAAAATTGTTGCCAATATGATTTTATATGAGGAGATTTGTCTAAATTAATAAAAATTGACAACCAGAACAAAGAAATTAAAATAACAATAGTATGAAATAATTTCACAAAAATAATCGGACAGTGATATTTTAAATAAAGTCTTTTAGTTAAAATAGTAAATCAAATAAATAATAGATCACTAGAAGCAAATCGTTTTGATTGGTTAAATTTAAAAAGTTATTACTTGATGAAAATTGGTAACTAAGGGGTTGTTGATTAAAAAAAAAATTGGTGGTAAAAAATTGATAAAAGATGAAATGTATGAAAAATTTTTGAATCCCGTAAAATTATAAAAGAAAAGAATCAATCGATCAGTTATCAAGAAATTAAAGAAACCTAGTTGTAAACTTTATTTGTAATTGACAAATAGTCAGAGCAAGGTATTTATTTACTCACCTCAAAAGTGCGATGTGCCGGCTTAGTGCGTCACAGGACAGTTTTTTTTTAACACATATAAAAGATCCCGCATCTTAGCAGATGATGGTAAATTGACTTTGTTTTTATTGGAGAGGAACTTTACCACTGCTGGGATTACAGCATTCCTACTGCTGGTGATTGACCTGCAAAGAAAACAGGACAAGAAGGACAATCTCAGTGATTATGCTTAAAGGTATTCACTGTATAATTATATTTAAATTGATATTTCTTACCTTTTGAACATATAAAGTTTTAATACAAGACAACTTCATTCAATATACCAATCATTATAGTTTGAGGTTATATTTCTTAAACACTTGGGCCCGTATTTATAAACAGAACTTACGTGAGTCGGACTTGGGTAAGTCGTCCTTGAACTAAAATCAAAGTTCGGTTACAACGTCTCTAAAGTTCAAGGTGGTTCTGGTGTTAAACTGGAATTTAGAGATGGATATTAGGAAATCTGAACTGTTATGTACATTTACGGATTTGTTACTACCCATCTCTAAATTCATGTGATATAACCGAACTTCGATTTTCGTTCAAGGACGACTTACCCAAGTCCGACTCAGCTGAGTTTTGTTTATAAATACGGGCCTTAAACACGAACAGAAATATTCAAGGACATTGTTACCAATTCAGGTCTAATATAACTACGAGCCATTTGAACTACAAATTGTGTAGTAGAATGAACTGGTTTTGTGTAATAATTTAAATTTAAGTTCTTACGTTAATCAAGTATGATAGAAGGAATGAATGAGTTGATATTTGACTAACCTAATTGTCTATTTAACTGTATTGTCTTTGGTTTTTCTTTTCAAATAAATGTGTATTGTTGGTTGCATAACTGATTGATTAATTTTTGAAGATCATTGCCGTTTCGCAAAATTTGATAGGGGAGATTGGGACAATCTCTTATTTGCTTCTTGAAACCACTATAAATCCCTGAGAACTATAAATATTTTATGAAAGGTAATAACATATTAAACAAATAACTGAGTCTCTTGCAAATTTAATAGAAAAGGAATGTTAAAGGCCTATATAGGTAAGTTTCTGAAGTGCTTATTATATAACATTAATAATATTGTCATTGTCGTCTAATATAAATTTAATTTATGAGTTAGCTGAAAGGTATTATTTTCTACACTAAGAAAACAAATTTATACAAATAAAAATATTTTCTTAAAAATAATTAAATCATACATACATACCATTACAAATGGCTAGCCAACGTGTGGCTATAAAAGAAGTGGGAGTGATTTTATTATAATATAAATTTCATAAAAGTGTGAACAGTGGTGAAATTGAAAAAGTGAAGTTGAAAAATTAAGTGTAAATAAACATAGAAGAATAAAAATAAAATGGAGCAAGGAAAGAAGTTAATGGACTTAAAAGTCAACGAATTAAAAGAGGAATTAGAGAAGAGAGGTGAAAGTGTGATAGGACTTAAATCAGAATTACGGGACAAATTAAAGAAAATACTTGAAGAAAATGGGGAAGACCCAGATGAATATGTGTTCGAAATAAAACAAGGACAAATAGAAGAAGATACACAAGCAACTGAGGAAATAGGACAAGGAGATTTAAAATCACACAAAAAAGATGAAAAGGAAACAGAAAAAAGACAAGAAATAGAACCAACAGTGTCCGAAGAAACGAATGAGGGACAAAATGATGGAATAATGATGATATTATTTGAAATGCAAAAAAATGAAAAGATAAGACAATTGGAAAAACAAGAAGAAGAAAAGAAAAGACAATTAGAAAAACTAGAAGAAGAAAAGAGAAGACAATTAGAAAGACAACAAGATAAGGAGGAGATTAAGAGAGAAATAAATAGTATCAAGGAAAAAATAGAAGATACAATAGTGTATACGGATAAAAAAATAGAAGAAACAAAAAAGGAAATTAGAGAAGAAATGATTGGTAGAATAATTGAAATAGAAAAACTGCAGGATGAAAAATTTGAAATGGTATTCGAAAAGGAAAAAATATTCCAAAAGGAAGTAAAGGAGGAAGTTAAAGGAATGAAATTGGGATTACAAGATACAAAAGAACGAATGAAAGGATTAGAGGGAAAGTGGATAAAAACAATAACGGAAATTGATCAACATCTTGATGTAAGAATGAAGGACATAGTGGAAAAAGAGAGGGACGATTCCAGAACTATTATTGAAAAGAATAGTAACACGACAAGTCAGAGAATAAAATAATTGGAGAGAAAAATTGAAAAAGTTGATAGAAGAGTGGAACAAAACACGATTAAAGGAATCAGTCCAGATCAGTGTTTTATTAATCCAGGTCTAACAGAAAATGGACTCAAATTCGATGGAGACGTTAACAAAATGAATCCCAAAGTATTCATACAGATGATACGCAATAAAGTAAGATTTATCAATATTATTGATGACCTTAGAGAGATATTCAGAAGCCAATTATCGGGACATGCCTTACTATGATACACCAGCAATATATTCGAGATAGACAGTTATGAACAATTTGAAGAATTGTTCCTTAAATATTTCTGGGGAGAAAATATACAGGCTACCATTCGAGAAAAATTGTATTTCGGAAAAATCGATTATAATAGAAGCAATAATATGAGTCATTATGCTCTTCAGTTATATACTGCAGCCAAGTTTCTTGATCCTCCCATGTTAGAGGAAGAAATAATTTTGTCCATTGCAAGACATTACAAGATTGAAGTAGCAGAGACCATAACAATACAAAACATTAAAACTTTTGAACAGTTCTCAAAATATTTGACTAGGATGGAAAGAAATTTTAACTCAGTAAAAAGAAGTCAATATAACAATTATTACCAAAATAACCGACAGAGTACAACAAATAGAAATAATAACAATTATGAAAATTATAACAATAACAACAGGTATAATAGATTCTCGAGTCAAAATAACAATAATTATAATAATAACAACTACAATATGAGAACCAATCAGTTTAACAGATATAACAATCAAAATAATAATAATCAATTTAACAGATATAACAATCAAAATAATAACAATAATAGAAATTATAACACTTACGGTAGAGGAAATAACAATAGCACAGAAGAGAATCAAGTGAATTTTCAGAGACAAGAGAGAAGAAATAGTAGTTTGGACAGAACACGAAATGCAAGACAAGAACAGAGTCAAGAGATGGGAAATGACATAAGAAGAATTTCTTCGTGTGAAGAATTAGGACAACAAGAGTCTACTCAAAATTTTTAAATCAGCGCTCTACAAATCATTTAGCTACTTGTAATTATGAACATCCTCGAGAATTCATTAAATTAGATGATGATTTGCAAAATGAAAACACACAATTTAATTATTATTAAAGGAAATTAATATTTTAATCGATTCTGGATCAGAAGCATCACTAATTAATAATAAAATAATTGAAAATAACCATGAAATAATAGAAAACATAATAAACATTCCTAAAATTAATTTAATCAGTGTTAATAATAAAAAATTATACAATACCAACAAATTAGTAAATCTTAATGTAATATTAAAGGATCAACAAATTAATGTAGAGTTGCTCGTTGTGCTTGACATTGTTTCTGAGATTGTAATAGGATCAGATATGTAAAACAAATACGATTGTATAATTGACTATGCAAAAGGAAAAATTTGTATAAAGGGAATATGGATTGATTTTGAAAAAGGAAGATAAACTTTTGTACAGAAAGAGAAAAATTTATGAAAAATGATAAAAAAGATGAAATGAATTGGAATGATATAAAAATAGATTGTGAAGATGAAGTTTATAAAAAAATAAAGAGTATTATTATGAAATATGAAGGTTTAATAAATGAAGAGATGAGAGTTGCTTCGAATTATGTACATAAGATTGAGGTTAAAGATATCCATAATTTCAAAGTTAAAACATATCCAATCCCGTATAAATTTAAAAATGAAGTTAAAAAAGAAATACAAGAGTTATTAAAAAAAGGCATTATAGAGCACAGTGTGACCCAATACATTAATCCTTTGGTAATTGTTATTAAGAAAAGTGGAGAGATACGTATGTGTCTTGACGCGAGGATGATCAACAAATATACCATCCCGCAATATGAATCTCCCATTAATATCGATGCTATTTTGGGCCGAATAACAAAATCAACTATCTTTTCCAAGATTGATTTAAAACATTCTTTTTGGTTGATTCCCCTAGTAAAAAATTGTCGTCAATATACTGGATTTTCCATAGATGGAGTAGTATACCATTTTAATGTAGTACCATTTGGTCTGCAGAGCGCGTGTGCATCCTTAGTAAGAGTCCTCCATAAAATTTTGAACAAGTACGAACAATTTGTGTTGCATTACATAGATGATATTTTGATATATTCCAACAATCTGTCTGACCATTTTGAACACATTGACGTTGTTTTGCGAGAGCTAGATCAAGCACTGCTGAAAATAAATTTAAATAAATGTGAGTTCGTACAAAAGGAAGTTACGTATTTAGGCTATGTAATAAATGAAATAAGAGTACAATTAGATCCCAAAAGAGTACAAATAATAAGATAATACCATCGACCAAAGAATCTTAAAACATTAAGAGGTTTTTTAGGTACTTTAAATTACTATAAGAAATTAATAGGTACCTAATTTAACTGAATTAGAAATGCCATTATTAGAGCTACTTAGAAAAGGAGTTAGGTGGAAGTGGACTGCAGAGAGAGAACAAGCTTTTAATAAAATTAAAGAGAACTTCACAGAAAATCTTAAAATTTATCACTCCAGATATGATTTGGCCTTCATTTTAAAAACCGATGCATCCAAGCAAAGATTCGCAGGAGTTTTGGTGCAAATCCAAGAGCAAAAGGAAGTTCCAATTTGTTTCATATCTAGAACCACCAAAATACATGAGAAAAATTACAGTGTAAGCGAGTTAGGGTTAGCCAGCATAATTTTCAGCATTACTAAATTACGATTTTACCTTTTGGGAAATAAATTTTATATAGAAACAGATAATCAAGGATTAACATCAATTTTAAACAATAAATTTGGGACAGTAGGATCCACAGATGGGCACTCCGCTACAAGAATACGATTTTGAAATAAAATATCTTCCTGGGAAGATGAATTTGATACCTGATTCCATTACCAGAATGGATGGTTGCTTATCCAAGTATAGAGAAGTAAAGATTGGTATCAATATAATGAAAAATGAAACTGGACTATATTCGACAAAACAAATTATCATGGATCAACAAAATTTATCTAGTACAGAAAAACAAAGATCACAAGTAACAGATAATATGTACTACAAAATTATACAAGATACAGAATTATATATAATTACCCAAGAGCTTACCAGAGAAATTGCAAGAGATATAGACGAACAATTTGGACATATAGGTGTTAGAAAGACGTGGCTCATATTTAGAGAAAATTATTATTCGAAAAATGATATTAAAACAATCAAGAATTTAGTTAATAAATGCACAATATGTCAATATGTCAATATGCCAAGAGTAAAAATAATCATAACCAAAACAAACCTCGATCCATAATAGCAGAAAAGCCTTTGGAAACAATAGCAATAGATTTTTTTATCAAATCTAACTACTAGTACGAACGGAAATAAACATTTGTTGGTTGTAGTAGACATATTCACCAAATATATCAAATTATATCCATGCAGGAGAACGAACACAAAAACTCTAAAAGTTCTACTTACACAATATTTTGAGGATGTGGGAAAACCGTTGAAATGTATATTGGACAATGCTACATATTTTCAGAATGAAAAATTTAAAAAGTTTTTGCAAGATAAAGAAATACAGCAATTTTTTACAAGTATAAGACATCCATCGGCTAACCCAGCTGAACGTTCCCAGCTAGCACATAACGTTACCAAGCCTTTCGGCGATGTTGTTTTAAGGGAACATAATAACATACCCATACAACGTAATTGCAACGTTAATGAGAAGTTGTTGAGGGAAATCAAAACCTCGCGAAACATCTATTTGTTACTTACGTATTTAACCTGCCTGTTATGATAACACAACGTAATTAAGTAACTTGCTAAAAAAGTTTCCACGAGAAGTACTGTGGACTTTCGAACGTAGCCATTCGTTTGTCATAACCAACAAAACATAAAAAAATGTCACTTGTCACTTTTTCTTGTACGTATTTCAGATTTTAAAGAAATTGGAAACTAATAATCCATAGAAAAACTAAAAAGTAATAATCCTTCCTCCATGTTGGAAATTATACGTTTGAATAAGTTTGGTAAGTTGTTTTCTTCTTTTCAATAAATTTTCTAATTTATTGTCTGTTGTTTAGATGGTAAAATTTCAATTTCCAAATACAATAAAAAATAAATCATTGTAAACAAGTAGATACAATTAAATGATGAAATATTTATTTTACACGATAATAGGGATCTTATTGATGCCTTAATACTATAGAAGTAACGATATTAAACAATGAAAGTATCGATATTTAGGCACTGAATTACCAATACTATCGCCATAGTGATACTTAGAAGCAAGTATTGTATCGCTATGTGTGTGGTCAGAGATTATAAGGTTTGTTCAAATATTTGTACTGAAATATTTCAGTTTTTGCATGTGGTGAAACTTGGTAATATGATTAAGCGTTACCACTGCTTTTTTGTTATTTAATTATAAGGTAAATTGCCAGTTATTGACACTATAACTTGTACCAGTAGAGAAAGAAAAGGTGTCGACTACAGAATATACTTTACTGATGCACTCTTGTTATTAGTTAAGTTCCCTACTCCGTCCTGTTGAATGGGGGTTGCCAGCCGTTTAACAAAAATCTTTTACTTTTTCGATACTTTGTTACTCAAGACTTATAAATATCAATATCTTTAACATAATATCGAACAGTATCGATGCCTCTACCACAAAGTATCTCACATGATACCGGTATTGATACCTTTGACCGATACTCAACCCTACTCCCAATTATAAAAATACAAAAACAGAGAAGTCATATACTGCCATCCTAACAAGAGAAGTCCTATCTGAAAATTTATATTTATTATCTTTTAAACCTTTTTTTGTGTAACTTTTTAACATTTTAGTACCTTTGTTACAAATAAGACATTCCTTTTCAGTATCGAGAAAGATAAAATGTATGTGGCACATGTCAAAAGATATACATTGGACAAACGGCTAGATGCCTAAAAGATCGCATAACTTCCCACCGTAGTGACTGTAGATTACACCCTGAAAGATGTGCTTTGGCAGAACATGTCAGCAAAAATGACCTATAATGAATTATGATAGTGTCTCTGTGCTAGAAAGAGAAACGAATATTTCAAAAAGACAGTTTCTAGAAATGGCACATATCTATCAAAATGAAAACTGCATTAATAAAAGAACAGATATCAAACACCTTAGTGAAATATTCTCATATCTATTACATGTTGACAAACACGGTGTTGTTAGTGGAGACATGTCAGGAATTTTCTGATGTATAGGCCCCAATGTTAAAATTTCATTTTTTTAGTCATCTCCAAATGCACTTGTCCTGTGGGTGGTGACAGAATAGTTGAGGGGGGACTTTAACTCTCTTTTTGAGTGTTTTTGGTTCCTGCTCAGCTGGTGACACCATCAACAGGCTTGTGACATGTTTTGTTATCAAATCAAAATTTCATCCGTTTTTTCTTTGTACCTTTTGAGTATTTTTCCCAATACTTAACATTGTTCAAAATGTCAATTGTTATTGCATAGTTGGTTTTTTTCCAATTTTACAAATTTGCATTAAAACTAAATGCACTGGCCCTGTTCGCGATATCGTCAGGTGAGTGCTCCGTTCCAGCCCGGGCAAGGGGGATGACAACCTTTTAGCCTAGTGCGTTGGGATGGTTCACTCAGAGGGTGACGTCGCTTATAGGATTAGTGACATCTTGAAATACAAATCATAATTTTATCCGTAAATACCTTCTTGCAATGATTTCTGACATTTAATATATAAAATATAATATTTAAATAATTTATTTCATCATATGACTCTCAACTATCAGTTTGGCAGTATCAGAGATGTTGAACTGTTAGTGCTTAGGTGACATAGGCCATTGACGGTTTCTTCTTTTTCCTACTGTTTGACTGACGGTTGACAGGCATATGACAACTGACTTTTTGTACCCACGCTAAAAATAGTTCAAATAGTAACATAAAAAAGTTTCATTTTCGTTTCTAGTACCGAACGGTGTTAGATGTGAATTTTATTAATTATTTTAAAAATTTGACCATGTGCCCTAACGTAAAATTAAAATTATAAACTTTTTGGCTAACATGATTGTTATCAACCATTTTTATCTCGTTTTGTGATGTACCGTAATAATTTTTATTTTTTATTAATATAACACCACATGTACGCAACGATTCTCACTGAGTTGTAAGTATATGTTTTTCAAAATTGTTTCTTATAACCTCTGTAAAAATTAATATTGTAGCTCCCTGAAGATGAACATAATCATGTTCGAAAGCTTGGAATAAATACTTAAAAGAGTACACAATTGTAAGATTTTTGCTGAAAATCCCAAGATTCCTTAGTTTATATATATATATATATATATATATATATATATATATATATATATATATATATATATATATTATATATATATATATATATATATATATATATATATATATATATATATATATATATATATTCCTTTCCTTTCCTTTCCCCGTCTGGTAAAAACATGCGGACAGAAGGTGTATTGGGTATACAGTGTGAAGGGCGAGTCTATCTTAGATAATATGATGTCTATGTCTAATTCCTACATACATAAAAAATATTACAAATGAACGATCTTTAAAAAATGAACTTAAAATATTTGTACAGAAAAACTACAGTAAAATTAAGAAGGAAATATTTAATGTTTTATATTAAATTCATGCTACATAATTACATATTCTTCAGTATCAGAGAGTAGCCTTTCTTTTCTTTTTCTTTATTAGTCTTGTATTTTATATTTTTATAATTTTTATTATTTTTGCTATTTTTATAATTTCTGCTAATTTTTATTTGTATAATTATTTTGATTTTTGTATTTCCATATTTTTCTATCTTTTTGTTTTTTTTTTGTTGTATTTTAAAATTCTAAATTCTTTGTTTCTGTTTCTATAGTATATACTTAGATATAATTTAAACAGCATTTATAAAACGTAAAAAAAACTAATATAAAGATTCCGCACACAAACTTTG
This sequence comes from Psylliodes chrysocephalus, assembly GCA_927349885.1. Lineage (NCBI taxonomy): Eukaryota > Metazoa > Arthropoda > Insecta > Coleoptera > Chrysomelidae > Psylliodes > Psylliodes chrysocephalus. The sequence continues at coordinate 8,389,525 of OV651817.1, forward strand.
TTTAGGCGGGTCTTAAAAAATTGTTAAAAAAATGTAAATTATTTTAATGAATAAATTTGATTTGATTTGATTTGATGTGCCGAACATTGAAAAAACAATTGAAGTACCTAATTAGTAAAGAATGTCTAAAATCATCCTATCTTTAAGTGAATCTCAGTTATTTTTAGACAGCTTATCAGTTTTAACCTTTTTTATCGCAAAACCAAATTAATTGAGAATGTAGTGAATTCATGAGATTCTTCCCTCTTCATCCAAATGAGTGTTTTTCTGCGTGTAAATAGACCTGTCGTCGCGAAGCGCTGGTGAAAACTGATCCATAGCCTGTTTATTAATAACATCTTATTTTCTGACAGAACAGATCTTGGTCTTTTTGTTGGAAAATCCTCCTTGAAATGTAATAACATTTAATAAAACATTTTGAAAATAAAAATGAAATAAAAAATAAATATGATCTTCTGAATTTGGTAAACCATTAATTTTCTGGACTATCATTTTCCTTTTTAAAAGAATTTTTATTTCAAAATAATATGATACAGGGTCCCTACTATTTCTTAAACGGTAACAGATAGAAAGTTGGTTAAATTATACAAAAGTTTCGCATTTTTGTGTTCATTAAAATGGTGCCAAAAAACCTTTGATATTTACACGGAGATTTAAAATGTCAGACTAAAAATTAAAGAATTTAAAAAATGACAATTTTAATTTTTTGTCTGATATTTTGAATCTCCCTGTAGATATCAAAGGTTTCATGGCACAATTAGTATATGGTACATTATTCGTAAGGACTCATCGTTACATAAATGAAAAAGCAAAAACGCCATCCACTTTTAAGAGAAATTTAGTTTTAATTTAATGTTTTCCTAATAAAGTCAATTTAAAATTATATTTTTTTCCACCGATATCAGTCCCAACGACGAAAATGTAATTTCAAAAAAATATCCTAACCTATGTTTAGAAGTAGAATATTATGAGTCTGACACATTGATATGTGTGAACATTAAGAATTGAGAATAATTTATAATTCTTTTTAATATTCAAAATTTGGACCGATAGGCATATCTTTTCTAATACTCTTTATAGCTAAAAATCAGATCCGGATTTACAAATTTTTACTTGTACTGTTTCTGATCAAGTAAATTATCTGATTAATTCAATTCGAAAAAAGTAATAATTGCCTTTGCAGTTAATTTTAAACTATTAATTTTTTTATTAACGTACTAATTGTAAGCATATTCTATTAAATCATCAAAACAGTTTATAGATAAGTGAAATATAATTTCTGAAACTTTTTAGATGGGATAGTTATGTGGAAATTAATGAAAAAATGACTGGAGTAGTTTTTGTTAGACTTTTATTCATTATGTAATATTAACGAATGTGAGTATAATCAGAATATACGTTCAATAACACTCAACATATTACTGTAATGCGAGCTATTTCATTATTTATGCTATAATCCTCCAAGTCCCTTTCTGTCTTATTTGGCCTTTGATGCTCAACTTGGCCGATTATCATAAATAATTAAACCCCTCAAGACCAAACATGTGACGACTATGGCAGAGGCGCTTTCGCGTACATTCCTAAATCAACGTGATAATGTTTCTAGTATATTCCAGATATATTTCTTGTTTGGCGGAGGAGCATTGTGGAATCCACCAGAATTTTAAATTTGTATATAAATATTGGTGGAGGAACAACACGGAGCAATCAGTTATATATGGACAGTGAAGATAAATAGTGAACAATTCAAAGACATTCGAAATATATAAATTAGAATGGTATTGTTATAAAATAAATAAGTGTTTAAATAAATTATTTACAAATAAACTGTTGTTTAAAATAAACAAAAATTACATTGGTGTCAGAAGTGGGACAGTGTAAATATATAGGTCGACAATAATGAATAAAAGACTGTGTGATTTAAAAGTAACCGAGCTACGTCGGGAGTCAGAAGATCGCGAGTTG